>CM064493.1:44050760-44054991 GCA_032716605.1 Paralithodes platypus
ATTAGATTACCTTAAATGATATATATATTAGATTACCCTTAAATTATATATATATATATTAGATTACCCTTAAATGATATATATATTAGATTACCCTTAAATGATATATATATATTATATTACCCTTAAATGATATATATATTAGATTACCCTTAAATGATTTATATATTAGATTACCCGTAAATATAATATATTAGATACCCTTAAATGATATATCTATAGAGATTACCCTTAAAGGATATTATATTAGATTACCCTTAAATGATATATATTAGATTACCCTTAAATGATTATATATTAGATTACCCTTAAATGATATATATATTAGATTACCCTTAAATGATATATATACTAGATTACCCTTAAATGATATATATATATTAGATTACCCTTAAATGATATATATTAGATTACCCTTAAATGATATATATATTAGATTACCCTTAAATGATATATATATTAGATTACCCTTAAATGATATATATATATATTAGATTACCCTTAAATGATATATATATTAGATTACCCTTAAATTATATATATATATATATTAGATTACCCTTAAATGATATATATATATTAGATTACCCTTAAATGATATATATATATTATATTACCCTTAAATGATATATATATTAGATTACCCTTAAATGATATATATATATTAGATTACCCTTAAATGATATATATATTAGATTACCCTTAAATGATATATATATTAGATTACCCTTAAATGATATATATATATATTAGATTACCCTTAAATGATATATATATATATTAGATTACCCTTAAATGATATATATATATTATATTACCCTTAAATGATATAAATATTAGATTACCCTTAAATGATATATATATTAGATTACCCTTAAATGATATAAATATTAGATTACCCTTAAATGATATATATATTAGATTACCCTTAAATGATATATATATTAGATTACCCTTAAATGATATATATATATTTATTCATACTGTATAATTGTGTTCGTGGCAAGTAGCCAGTAAGTATATCATTAAGGGTGATTGGAATAGTAGCCAGTAAGTATATCATTAAGGGTGATTGGAATAGTAGCCAGTAAGTATATCATTAAGGGTGGTTGGAATAGTAGCCAGTAAGTACATCATTAAGGGTGATTGGAATAGTAGCCAGTAAGTACATCATTAAGGGTGATTGGAATAGTAGCCAGTAAGTATATCATTAAGGGTGATTGGAATAGTAGCCAGTAAGTATATCATTAAGGGTGATTGGAATAGTAGCCAGTAAGTATATCATTAAGGGTGATTGGAATAGTAGCCAGTAAGTATATCATTAAGGGTGATTGGAATAGTAGCCAGTAAGTATATCATTAAGGGTGATTGGAATAGTAGCCAGTAAGTATATCATTAAGGGTGATTGGAATAGAATAACACTTTAATTCAAACGATCCCAGCTTAAAATTGCTCTGAAAAAATGCCAGTGAAATGGCTCATATAAATCGGCCGTACCTTCCTCCTATTACCATACAGAGGGTAATCTTCCATCATGAGAGCCAGTCAAACCTGTCACTCATAAACCTATATTGTTCTCTCTCTCTCTCTCTCTCTCTCTCTCTCTCTCTCTCTCTCTCTCTCTCTCTCTCTCCTTCCTATTACCATACAGAGGGTAATCTTCCATCATGTGGCCCAGTCAAACCTGTCACTCATAAACTATTCCTCTGTTAATATACCTTTTCTATAGTACACCATTTGTTCTTCTTACTTCGTTCATATTAGTAATTATAATGTATATGCCCTTAGCTTACTGTTCAGTGTGTTTTTTGTATACATAGCATTTTTTTTTTTTTTTTTTGTATAATGTTAAACTTGCAAAATAAACCAACCAACACAGGGACGACATAATATAGAGACAACAAAAAACGTATCAAATTACTACTGTGTATGTGGAAATAACGCTTTAGCAATATGATTTTATACGATATATATTGGAAGGAATCAAAGGGGTTAAATCTATGTCAATTAATCCTCAAGCTGTCACAGATCTAAGCTTCGTAAAATCGCCTGATGTTAGCCAGGACATATGTTACTGAAAGGGTTAACGCTATTACCATACCGAGGGGAATCTTCCATCATGTGGCCCAGTCAAACCTGTCACTCATAAACCCTTCTTCTGTTTATCTCCATCATCTGTATCTTCTTGTACTATATTCCTGTTTCTTCTTCTTCTTCTTCTTCTTCTTCTTCTTCTTCTTCTTCTTCTTATTTTTATTTTTATTATTGTTCTTCTTTTTCTTCTTCTTTTCCTTCTTCTTCGTCTTCTTCTTACTTTGTTGTTTTTGTTATTGTTATGTCTTCTTACTCTTCTCTGTCACCTTAGCCCTATTCCAAATTATTCATGCCAGTGAGAACAACTCTTTGATCTCTCTCTCTCTCTCTCTCTCTCTCTCTCTCTCTCTCTCTCTCTCTCTCTCTCTCTCTCTCTCTCTCTCTTTCTCTCTCTCTCTCTCTCTCTCTCACCCTGACAGTTGAAGCCCACGTAATATTATTTACGACGTGGACAATCAGGCCAGTTTGTTATAAGATATAGTGGGCGGCCCCATTTAGTCCGTCTTTCCCTCTTACTATGACTATGAATCATCGTATTTTAACTCACTAGGGACGCGATCGTTTGTCCGAAATTGTGTCCAAGTCGTGTGATTGAGCGCTATGTTCAAAGGGTCATCATGTGCTGTATGTATGTATGTATATATGTATGTATTTATATATGTATGTATGTATGTAAGGGTTATCATGGCCAACCAAAATCCTTACCGGTATCAAACATGCGAAATAACTGAACTTGTGGCATTTCACTGTCGTAAGTTGTATAGATTTGGCAACACTGTGTTTGTTTACGTATGGTGGACTAATCAGCTGTGTACAGTTGTACTCGCGGGGTAATTGGTCACGTTGGTATAGTGTGTGTGTGTGTGTGTGTGGGAGAGAGAGAGAGAGAGAGAGAGAGAGAGAGACAGAGAGAGTGAGTGGGAGGGGGGGGGGGGGGGATAGGTCTGTACACTGTTAAAATCAAGGGTATACTCATCTTCCCCTCATCCTAAGGCTTAAATTGCTTCAAACTCCGTGTGTCCAGGCATTTTGGCTCGAACATTCCTTGATGTTTGGCCCTGTCACTCTTTCAACTATCGGGGAGGCACTCGTCACAGGCATTTATGCCTTTTGTCTCCCCCATCCACATAGAAAATATACAGTGGATTATATGAACCTTATGATCCAAGCGAGGTGGTCAAAATTAAGGGGAAATTTCCACTTGAGGGACTTTTTTCTTGACCCCTTTCTCCCTCATGTTTAGCCCCATTGCTTTTGATATTATAAAAAGTTTGCCCCATTACTTTAGCGATTTTAAGAACTTTCACCCCATATTAAGACCTTTCGTGCAATTCAGGTGTCGATTTTATCCTGGCGAGCGATAGCGAGCCTGTAATTTAAGAGGAACCGGCCTTCGGGCGGGACATTTTTCTACCGAAAAATGTACAAATTTATCTTGAAAGGGACTCTGGGGGTGTAATTTTAAGCTTGATGGAGGTCTAGGGAACAAAGTAAATACCTCCCCTTAAAGTCTAGTAGATATAACAAATAATAATAGAAGAGAGAGAGAGAGAGAGAGAGAGAGAGAGAGAGAGAGAGAGAGAGAGAGAGAGAGAGAGAGGTGGAGTTGGAGTTGGTGGTGAGGAGGGTGTTTGCATTTCAAGTAAGTATTTGTCTATGCAATTTTTTCTGCATGTCATTTGAGCAAGCATTTGAGGAATTGTATATATTGTGAGTCTTCTACTTGAGTCAGAGAGAGAGAGAGAGAGAGAGAGAGGTGGGGTGGGGAGGTTGTTTTATTAGTATATATTTGTCTGTGTTCAGTATGGATGGATGGATATGTATAAATATGACTATATGTGTGTGTGCAAATGTATATACTATATGTGTTAGTCTGTATATGTCCTTTGTTTGGGTGTGGGTAGGTAACCGGTGGGAGGGGGTTTCTCTATGTATGTTTTTAAGTTTATGTGTAATTATGTATATGTGTGTATTTGAATGTACTCAAATGTATGTGTGTTTGGGTGTATGCCAATGTATGTGTTTCTATATATGTATAGTAAAATTGTATGCAAGTATGTGTATCTTGATGCATATGTGTATGTATGTATGTTCGTGTGTATCTATATGTACAGTTGGTCAAAGTTCCAGCTGACCC
>CM064493.1:44055091-44085091 GCA_032716605.1 Paralithodes platypus
CAGGACAGTCTGAAATATCTTTATTCCACCATTTGGGCTTATCATTATGGCCTGGACGCCGTATTTTCGATGGTATGCAGTCTTGCACTGCCTTAAGGTAAGTGGTTGTGAAACACTCCCAAGATGTATTTATGTTGTTATTGTTAGTCAGAAAGCTCCAGTCAGTTTCTTAAGCTTTGATTTAAGTTTATGAAAATTTGCTTTCTTGAAATTAGGGACTTTCTCAATGCTGCTATTTGATTTGTTACTAGTAAACTTTAAAGTGAAAGTTATCGTACGATGGTCGCTGTTACTGAATTCATCACCAACATTCAAATTCTCTATTAATTCTTCTTTTGTTGCGAGTACAAGGTCAAGCACATTATTACCACGGGTCGGAGATTGTACAAATTGAAAAAGTGAACTCTCTTGCAAGTTAGCATAGAGGTCGTGTCCAGAGTGTGAAGTAAGAATATCGCCCCATTTAGTCACGGGTAAGTTGAAATCGCCAAGAATTACGGTATCTTGTATGTTAGTTATTTCTGCAATTTGTTCATAAATTTCACTGTCAGTTTGCACTGATTGAGCTGGGGGTCTGTATAATAAAGCTAGTGTTATTTTTAGCTCCTCGTTTATTATTTAATAGTACGTAAGATATGTCTATATTCGCAATTTGAGGTTTTGACATTAAGACGGGATTAAGACTTTCCTTTATAAAAAACAGAACTCCTCCATTTCTATTGATCCGACTTTTCTCAAACATTGTATAACCAGGAAGCGTATATTCGGCTAAAAAGTCTCTGTCTTCCGTATTTAACCAAGATTCTGTAATGCCGATTATATTATAATGTTTTGTAAACACGATTTCCTCTAGATCTGAAAATGTATTGCGTATGCTACGAGCTTTACATAAAAAACACCTTAAGAGTATTAGAGTTGGATGTTACTGATTGTGCATTGTCTGAATTTTCAGTTCGTATTTGACCCACTACCTTCTGGGTACCCCCGGTTGACCCCGTTTTTTGATCGGAAATCCTTGACTGCATCATTCAGCAGACGACCAAGACGTGCAGCTCCTACTTCATTGCGATGTACACATCTCCTGAAAACAAAGATTTATCATAGTAAAAATGATCACGTGTCGACAAAGCCGATGTCCTCCTCCCTGCAGAGTTTGGCTAGTCGGCGATTTGTACTGGTAGCTATGTTGTGAATCGGTTTTCTACATCAATGAATGACCAGACAGGTGTGCTCCTGACCACAGTCCGGCGTGACCAGAGAGAGAGAGAGACAGAGTGACAGGCAGACAGACAGACAATGACATATCTGATCAACCTAGACAACACAGCCACCACATTATTACACCGAGCCAAGCGCTACAGATTACAGAGAGAGAGAGAGAGAGAGAGAGAGAGAGACAGAGACGAGCTGACAGACGAGACGACAATTATTTCAACGACAACACAGCCACCACAATCCGGGGAACAAGAGAGAGAGAGAGAGAGCAGAGAACATGACAGACAGACAGACAGACAATGACATATCTGCTCAACCTAAGACAACACAGCCACCACATATTACACCGAGCCAAGCGCTACAGATTACAGAGAGAGAGAGAGAGAGAGAGCAGAGAACAGAGAAATGACAGACAGACAGACAGACAATGACATATCTGCTCAACTAAGACAACACAGCCACCACATTATTACACCGAGCCAAGCGCTACAGATTACAGAGAGAGAGAGAGAGAGAGAGAGAGAGAGAGAGAGAGAGAACACAGACAGACAGACAGACAGAAGAGAAGAGAGAGAGAGAGAGGAAAACAGCAGAGGAAGAGAAGAGAGAAGAGGCAGAGAACATGACATAACAGACAGACAGACAATGACATATCTGCTCAACCTAAGACAACACAGCCACCACATTATTACACCGAGCCAAGCGCTACAGATTACAGAGAGAGAGAGAGAGAGAGAGGCAGAGAACATGACAGACAGACAGACAGACAATGACATATCTGCTCAACCTAAGACAACACAGCCACCACATTATTACACCGAGCCAAGCGCTACAGATTACAGAGAGAGAGAGAGAGAGAGAGAGAGAGAGAGAGAGAGAGAGAGGCAGAGAACATGACAGACAGACAGACAGACAATGACATATCTGCTCAACCTAAGACAACACAGCCACCACATTATTACACCGAGCCAAGCGCTACAGATTACAGAGAGAGAGAGAGAGAGAGAGAGAGAGGCAGAGAACATGACAGACAGACAGACAGACAATGACATATCTGCTCAACCTTATTATTACACCACATTATTACACCGAGCCAAGCGCTACAGATTACAGAGAGAGAGAGAGAGAGAGAGGCAGAGAACATGACAGACAGACAGACAGACAATGACATATCTGCTCAACCTAAGACAACACAGCCACCACATTATTACACCGAGCCAAGCGCTACAGATTACAGAGAGTACAAAGGAGTACACAGGAAATCAAACAACAACAGCTCTAGTGACCCTTCTAGGCTGCTTGTCCTCCAAAACACTGAGGATCAAGTGTCCAAACAGTGGTTTAGAGTGGGTAAGGGAACATTGGAAAGGGAACTACTGCCCTGGAACTAATGTCCGTGGCAGGATTAGGAAGTTAGTAGGGGACAGACGGGTTAGTAACTGAGGGGGGATAAAATAAAGTTATTCATTTACAAACGCAGTCAGTCGCGGGTTTGATGCGAGATATTTGTCTAAGCGGAGTTTAAATGAATCAACGGTGCTGCAGTCTATAACGTCTCGGGGAAGCCCATTCCACAAGTTGACAACTCGATTGAAGAAGAAATTCTTAGATTTGTGTGAGTTAAAAGATTTACCAATAATTTTGCAACCGTTTCCCCGCGTGTAATTAGATTGGTCGATAGTGAAGTACTTACTACAGTTCATATTGTCGATGCCTTTGATGATTTTGAACACTTGAATTAAGTCACCTCTTAATCTGCGCTGGGTTAAAGGAAATAGATTTAATTCTCTAAGACGCTCTTCGTATGGTTTGTTCTTTAGGCTAGGTATCATTTTGGTAACTCTACGTTGAACTCGTTCTAGCTTGTTTATATCTTTTTGGTAATAAGGGCACCAGGATTGAACGCAGTATTCCAGAAGAGGGCGGACTAAGGAATTGTAAAGGGTTAGGATAATTCTTTGGATTTATGCTCAAATGACCTGCCTATAAAGCCAATTATTTTGTTTGCCTTCTTAACAACTTCTGAACATTGTTGACTCGGTTTTAGGTTACTCGATATTGTTACTCCCAGATCGGTTTCTCTGTTTACATTCTTAAGCTGAGTGCCATTCATCGAATAGTTTGCTCTCATTTAGGTATCCGATATGTAGTACTTTACATTTATTCGCATTGACACTCATTTGCCAAATTTGGGCCCAACATGACACTTTATCTAGATTGTGTTGCATATCGTCAACTTGTTCTTTTGAGAGTACGCTATTTGCAATTTTTGTATCGTCAGCAAATTTTGAGATTGTACAGGTGAGACCCTCATCTATGTCGTTGATGTAAATTAGAAAGAGAATTGGTCCTAGTACCGATCCCTGGGGTACCCCGCTACTTACATTGGTCCATTTAGATGCCTTACCGTTTATGACTACTCTTTGCTTTCTGTCGCTGAGCCAATTTTCTATCCATTTCAACACACCGTCTTGTATTCCATGCGCTTTTAGTTTTAGCAGTAAACGTTTGTGGGGAACTTGTCAAAGGCCTTTTGAAAATCAAGGTATATAATATCTACAGCTTTACTCTCATCGTAGAGGTTGAGGATATCGTGGAAGAAGTCTAAGAGGTTTGTTAAACAGGAACGTTTTTTTACGAAAGCCGTGTTGAGTATCTTTAAGTATGTTATTTTCCTCTAAGTGATTTACGAGTCTGTCTCTTATGACCGTTTTCTAGCATTTTACATACAACAGGTTAAGCTAATTGGACGATAGTTACTGGGTAGGGATTTGCTGCCTTTTTTTGAATATCGGGTTACGTTGGCTAGCTTCCACTGATCAGGCATAGTTCCCAGACTGCAAGGATTTATTGAATAGTAATGTCAGTGGTTTGGAGAGCTCATCCTTAGCTTCCTTTAGAACTCTAGGCGAGATTGTATCAGGTCAGGCGTTTTATGTACCTTGAGTTTATCTAAACAATTCAATACTTCTCTCTCTGTAACGGTGATATTGCTTAGAACATCTGAATTATCAATCTGAATCGGCGATGCTGTAGGGATATCACTGAGATCTTCGGTTGTAAAAACTGATGCAAAGAAGGTATTGAGGGCATTACTCATTTGTACTTCGTCTTTGGTGTATTCTCCATTTTTCATCGACTAACGGTCCAACAGTTGAAGTAACTACTTTTTTCTTTCTGATATAACTATAGATTCTTTCGGGTTTGTTTTACTTTGATTCGCACCATGTGACTCCAGGGTCTTTTTACTTTGCTTAATTAACTTTTTTGGCTTTGCGTCGTAGCTCTACAAATTTCACCCGGTTCTTCGTCATTTTGTGAGGATTTTAATCTATCATTAGCAAAAATTTTTAGCAAGCAGACAGTCTGAAATATCTTTATTCCACTATTTGGGCTTTTTATGGCCTGGACGCCGTTATTTTCGATGGTATGCAGTCTTGCACTGCTTTTCAGGTAAGTGGTTGTGAACTCAAGATGTATTTATGTCGTTATTGTTAAGTCAGAAAGCTCCCAGTCAGTTTCTTCTTTAAGCTGTTTTTAAGTTTTATGAAAGTTTGCTTTCTTGAATTAGGACTTTTTCTCAATGCTGTCTATTGATTTGTTCCGTTAACTTTAAAGTGAAGTTACCGTCACGGTCGTCTGTACTGAATTCATCACCAACATTCAAATTCTATTAATTCTTCTTTGTGCAAGTACAGTCAAGCACCATTATTACCACGGGTCGTAGTTCACACAATTGAAAAAGTAAAGCCGCTCTCTTGCAAGTTTAGGTGTGTCGAGTGTGAAGTAAGATAGGTCCAGGTCAAGTAAAATTGTTGCCCGCCAAAAAATCGGTAGTCTGTGAGTCCGTTGACATCGCCAAGAATTTACGGTTTTTTCTCTTGTATTTTTTAGTTAGACTCTTTCTTCCCTTTTTCCCTTTCACTGTGTTTGCCTGCTTGAGGGGGGCGTCTTTGCTAGAGTCTTTTGTCCTCGTTTTATATTACGCGTTCCTCGCCCCATTTCCGAATTCTAGGGGTTTGCCCCCCGCGGATATCGTTCTTTCTGCCCCCTCCATTTCTATTAGATCGCCCACACTTTTCATTGTATACGGAACGCGTCATATGTTTCCCCCGTCTCGGTCTTCCGTCTTTAAGATGTCTCTGACGATGTTTATCCTGGTTCTGTTCCGGATTTCGCTTGATCTGGTCTTGGTTGCTCCGCAGTTTTAACTTGTGTCTTGAGTTGGCTGTCTTGGTGTGTGCATTGTCTGTTTGTGCGTTGTGCTTTCGCTGTACTCCCGGTTTGTTGCCTCCGGTGACGCTTTTTGCCCGGCCTCCAGCCGCATTATTCACGCGACCGGCCGTGCAGCTCCTCCTTCATTGAGATGTACACCCTCCTGAAATTTATCATAGTATAAATTGACTCCACGTGTCGACGAAAATTATGTTCCTGCAGGTTTGTGGCTAGTCGAACGCTTTGTACTGGTATCTCTGTTGTAGGTGGTTTTCTCCACTCAGTGCTTGATGACATTCTGAAACCAAGGATGCGCCGACGCGGTGCACTGACAGTCGCCCGAGGTTCCCCAAATGTACGAACACCGTGCCCCCACCTTTGAGCCCCGCGCCCAATTACCGCGGAGTGCGCGAGGCGGCTGTGGCCCCTCCGCCAGCCGATGACACTGCTTCTGTGCTGACTGACTTTTCCGCGCCCCCGCGCTGTTACCGCGCGGGTGGTGGAGAGCGAGCGTGCCTAGTGTGGGGGGGGCGAGCGCGGGGGCACGTGTGGCCCGCCCGGCCCGACCGCCCTACTCCGCTCCCGGCCCACCAGCGCCCCCCCAACCCGCGCGGCCTGCCTGCCCCGCGGATGAGCGGAGGCGGCCCGCCGCCCCGAGCCGACCGCCCGCCTGCCTAGCCTCCTACTAGCAGACCCCCCCAGGCGCGGCCGCCCGCGAGTACGCCCGGCGGGAGCCGCGCACGCCAGCGCGCCCGGGACCCCGCCATGACCTGCTTAATTCCTGCCCTCCCCTGGACGCCAATCGCCGCACCGAGCCCCGGCCTCCAGGGGCTTGAGCGCGCGGGGGGAGGGAGCATTGAGACGGCGGGGCAGCGCACTGACGAACAGACGCCCTCTGCTAACCTAACGCCCCCCCCCCCCCCCCTTCCTGCCGCCACGCGCTACAGCTTAGGCGCGCCGACCCGAGCGGCCGAGCCACAGCGACCATGCCGCAGCAGGACATGTCTTGCTTATCTACCGCCACTTTATTACCGTAGCCAAAGCCTACAGATTGCTGAGAGAGAGGTAGAGTACCCGGCGCGGCGCCAGGGGCGAGCCGGCCTGACCAGACCACCACTGATCTGCAAACCCCTCCGCACAACAGTCCCACAGGTGAGGGGATGAGCACCCGAGTCTTTGGAGTTCGAGAGACCCTCTGCTTAGGTCTAGTGGACCCTTCTAGGCTGCTTGTCCTCCAAAACACTGAGGATCAAGTGTCCAAACAGTGGTTTTAGAGTGGGTAAGGGAACATTGGAAGGGAACTACTGCCCTGGAACTAATGTCCGTGGCAGGATTAGGAAGTTAGTAGGGGACAGACGGGTTAGTCCAGGGGGGGGATAAAATAAAGTTTTTCATTTACAACGCAGTCAGCGCGGGTTTGATGCGAGATATTTGTCTAAGCGGAGTTTAATGTAATCAACGGTGCTGCAGTCTATAACTTCTCGGGGAAGACCATTCCACAAGTTGACAACTCGATTGAAGAAGAAATTCTTAGATTTGTGTGAGTTAAAAGATTTACCAATTTTGCAACCGTTTCCCCCGCGTGTAATTAGATTGGTCGATAGTGAAGTACTTACTACAGTTCATATTGTCGATGCCTTTGATGATGCTTGAACACTTGAATTAAGTCACCTCTTAATCTGTGCTGGGTTAAAGGAAATAGATTTAATTCTCTAAGACGCTCTTCGTATGGTTTGTTCTTTAAGCTAGGTATCATTTTGGTAACTCTACGTTGACTCTCGTTCTAGCTTGTTTTATATCTTTTGGTAATAAGGGCACCATTGAACGCAGTATTCCTGAGAAAAGGGCGGACTAAGGAATTGTAAGGGTTAGGCTAAATTCTTTGGATTTATGCTCAAATGACCTATAAAGCAATTATTTTGTTTGCCTTCTTAACAACTTCTGAACATTGTTGACGGTTTTAGGTTCTCGATATTGTTACTCCAGATCGGTTTCTCTGTTTACATTCTTAAGCTGAGCGCCATTTCATCGAATAGTTTGCCTTTCTCATTTAGGTATCCGATATTGTAGTACTTTACTATATATCGCATTGACACTCATTTGCCAAATTTGGGCCCAACATTACCTTTACAGATGTGTTGTTGCATATCGTCAACTTGTTCTTTTGAGAGTACCTATTTGCATTTTTGTCAGCAAATTTTGAGATTGTACCGTTGAGACCCATTCTATGTCGTTGATGTAAATTTAGAAAGATAATTGGTCCTAGTACCGATCCCTGGGTACCCCGCTACTTACATTGGTCCATTTAGGTGCCTTACCGTTTATGACTACTCCTTGCTTTCTGTCGCTGTGCCAATTTTCTATCCATTTCAACACACTGTCTTGTATTCCATGCGCTTTGTTTTAGCAGTAAACGTTTGTGGGGAACTTTGTCAAAGGCCTTTTGAAAATCAAGGTATATAATATCTACAGCTTTACTCTCATCGTAGAGGTTGAGGATATCGTGGAAGAAGTCTAAGAGGTTTGTTAAACAGGAACGTTTTTTACGAAAGCCGTGTTGACTATCTTTAACCCTTAATTAGCGGCTCACCACATAAGTCGAGTTAAATAAAGCTGGACTATGTGGCGGCGCTCGACATAACTCGAGTGGCAATTTCAGCACGTAATGTTGCTGAGAGAGAGAGACAAGTGGTGGCAGGAGAGTAGCGAGCGTATGACTGCTCCAGACCACCGCGGCGAACCTACTGACACGAATCTCACCTCCCTCCTACCTCTCTCACTCGCTATGTAAGGAATTGTATGGAGAAAGTGCCTATTTACATGCTCTTTGCACTCGCGTTGCACGGTTATTGCAAGAAACTAGCCATCATAAAAGGATCGTTATGGTGTCATTCGAAAGCTCTGTTTATGCCCTTTCAGGGTAGATACTTGTTTTACGTTCTGGGTCTTATTTTGGCATGAAAAATGATCACGTAAACAGCCCTATTTTGGCTAAAAACACCGCCCCCTGGGCGGTACATATAAATAAACCGCATAGGCCGCTCTTAAGGTGTTAAGTAAGTTATTTTCCTCTAAGTGATTTACGAGTCTGTCTCTTATGACCGTTTCTAGCATTTTACATACAATTGAGGTTAAGCTAATTGGACGATAGTTACTGGGTAGGGATTTGCTGCCTTTTTTGAATATCGGCGTTACGTTGGCAATCTTCCACTGATCAGGCATAGTCCCAGACTGCAAGGATTCATTGAATAACAATGTCAGTGGTTTGGAATGCTCATCCTTAGCTTCCTTTAGAACTCTAGGCGAGATTGTATCAGGTCCAGGCGTTTTATTTACCTTGAGTTTATCTAAACAATTCAATACTTCTCTCTCTGTAACGGTGATATTGCTTAGAACATCTGACTTATCAATCTGAATCGGCGATGGTGTAGGGATATCACTGAGGTCTTCGGTTGTAAAAACTGATGCAAAGAAGGTATTGAGGGCATTACTCATTTGTACTTCGTCTTTGGTGTATTCTCCATTTTCATCGACTAACGGTCCAACAGTTGAAGTAACTACTTTTTTCTTTCTGATATAACTATAGAATTCTTTCGGGTTTGTTTTACTTTGATTCGCAACATGTAACTCTAGGGTCTTTTTACTTTGCTTATTAACTTTTTGGCTTTGCGTCGTAGCTCTATAAATTTCACCCGTTCTTCGTCATTTTGTGAGGATTTTAATCTATCATTAGCACATTTTTTAGCAAGCAGACAGTCTGAAATATCTTTATTCCACCATTTGGTCTTATCATTATGGCCTGGATGCCGTATTTTCTATGGTATGCAGTCTTGCACTGCCTTAAGGTAAGTGGTTGTGAAACACTCCCAAGATGTATTTATGTTGTTATTGTTAGTCAGAAAGCTCCAGTCAGTTTCATTAAGCTTTGATTTAAGTTTATGAAAATTTGCTTTCTTGAAATTAGGGACTTTCTCAATGCTGCTATTTGATTTGTTACTAGTAAACTTTAAAGTGAAAGTTATCATACGATGGTCCCTGTTACTGAATTCATCACCAACATTCAAATTCTCTATTAATTCTTCTTTTGTTGCGAGTGACAAGGTGCAAGCACATTATTACCACGGGTCGGAGATTGTACAAATTGAAAAAGGTGAACTCTCTTGCAAGTTAGCATAGAGGTCGTGTCCAGAGTGTGAAGTAAGAATATCGCCCCATTTAGTCACGGGTAAGTTGAAATCGCCAAGAATTACGGTATCTTCTATGTTAGTTATTTCTGCAATTTGTTCATAAATTTCACTGTCAGTTTGCACTGATTGACCTGGGGGTCTGTATAATAAAGCTAGTGTTATTTTAGTTCCTCGTTATATATTTAATAGTACGTAAGATATGTCTATATTCGCAATTTGAGGTTTTGACATTAAACGGGATTAAGACTTTCCTTTATAAAAAACCGAACTCCACCTCCATTTCCTATTGATCCGACTTTTCTCAAACATTGTATAACCAGGAAGCGTATATTCGGCTAAAAAGTATCTGTCTTCCGTATTTAACCAAGATTCTGTAATGCCGATTGTATTATAATGTTCTGTAAACACGATTTCCTCTAGATCTGAAAATGTATTGCGTATGCTACGAGCATTTACATAAAACACCTTAAGAGTATTAGAGTTGGATGTTACTGATTGTGCATTGTCTGAATTTTCAGTTCGTATTTGACTTACACTACCCTATCTGGGTACCCCCGGTTGACCCCGTTTTTTGAACGGAAATCCTTGACTGCATCATTCAGCAGACGACCAAGACGTGCAGCTCCTACTTCATTGCGATGTACACCATCTCCTGAAAACAAAGATTTATCATAGTAAAAATGATCCCACGTGTCGACAAAGCTGATGTCCTCCTCCCTGCAGAGTTTGGCTAGTCGGCGATTTGTACTGGTATCTATGTTGTAGAATCGGTTTTCTACATCAATCCGGGGAACAAGAGAGAGAGAGAGAGAGGCAGATAACATGACAGACAGACAGACAGACAATGACATATCTGCTCAACCTAAGACAACACAGCCACCACATTATTACACCGAGCCAAGCGCTACAGATTACAGAGAGAGAGAGAGAGAGAGAGGCAGAGAACATGACAGACAGACAGACAGACAATGACATATCTGATCAACCTAAGACAACACAGCCACCACATTATTACACCGAGGCAAGCGCTACAGATTACAGAGAGAGAGAGAGAGAGAGAGAGAGAGAGAGAGAGAGAGAGGCAGAGAACGTGACATACATACAATGACATATCTGCTCAACCTAAGACAACACAGCCACCACATTATTACACCGAGCCAAATGCTACAGATTACAGAGAGAGAGAGAGAGAGAGAGAGAGGCAGAGAACACGACAGACAGACAGACAAACAATGACATATCTGCTCAACCTAAGACAACACAGCCACCACATTATTACACCAAGCCAAGCGCTACAGATTACAGAGAGAGAGAGAGAGAGAGAGAGAGAGAGAAAGAGAGAGAGAGAGAGGCAGAGAACATGACAGACAGACAGACAGACAATGACATAATATCTGCTCAACCTAAGACAACACAGCCACCACATTATTACACCGAGCCAAGCGCTACAGATTACAGAGAGAGAGAGAGAGAGAGAGAGAGGCAGAGAACATGACATACAGACAGACAGACAATGACATATCTGCTCAACCTAAGACAACACAGCCACCACATTAATACATCGAGCCAAGCGCTACAGATTACAGAGAGAGAGAGAGAGAGAGGCAGAGAACATGACAGACAGACAGACAGACAATGACATATCTGCTCAACCTAAGACAACACAGCCACCACATTATTATACCGAGCCAAGCTCTACAGATTACAGAGAGAAAGAGAGAGAGAGAGAGAGAGAGAGGCAGAGAACATGACAGACAGACAGACAGACAATGACATATCTGCTCAACCTAAGACAACACAGCCACCACATTATTACACCGAGCCCAAGCGCTACAGATTACAGAGAGTACAAAGGAGTACACAGGAAATCAAGCAACAACAGCTCTAGTGACCCTTCTAGGCTGCTTGTCCTCCAAAACACTGAGGATCAAGTGTCCAAACAGTGGTTTGGAGTGGGTAAGGCAACATTGGAAAGGGAACTACTGCCCTGGAACTAATGTCCGTGGCAGGATTATGAAGTTAGTAGGGGACAGACGGGTTAGTAACTGAGGGGGGGATAAAATAAAGTTATTAATTTACAAACGCAGTCAGTCGCGGGTTTGATGCGAGATTTTTGTCTAGCGGAGTTTAAATGAATCAACGGTGCTGCAGTCTATAACGTCTCGGGGAAGCCCATTCCACAAGTTGACAACTCGATTGAAGAAGAAATTCTTAGATTTGTGTGAGTTAAAAGATTTACCAATAATTTTGCAACCGTTTCCCCGCGGGTAATTAGATTGGTCGATAGTGAAGTACTTACTACAGTTCATATTGTCGATGCCTTTGATGATTTTGAACACTTGAATTAAGGCACCTCTTAATCTGTGCTGGGTTAAAGGAAATAGATTTAATTCTTTAAGAGCTCTTCGTATGGTTTGTTCTTTAGGCTAGGTATCATTTTGGTAACTCTACGTTGAACTCGTTCTAGCTTGTTTATATCTTTTTGGTAATAAGGGCACCAGGATTGAACGCAGTATTCCAGAATAGGGCGGACTAAGGAATTGTAAAGGGTTAGGATAAATTCTTTGGATTTATGCTCAAATGACCTGCCTATAAAGCCAATTATTTTGTTTGCCTTCTTAACAACTTCTGAACATTGTTGACTCGGTTTTAGGTTACTCGATATTGTTACTCCCAGATCGGTTTCTCTGTTTACATTCTTAAGCTGAGCGCCATTCATCGAATAGTTTGCTTTCTCATTTAGGTATCTGATATGTAGTACTTTACATTTATCCGCATTGAAACTCATTTGCCAAATTTGGGCCCAACATGACACTTTATCTAGATTGTGTTGCATATCGTCAACTTGTTCTCTTGAGAGTACGCTATTTGCAATTTTTGTATCGTCAGCAAATTTTGAGATTGTACAGGTGAGACCCTCATCTATGTCGTTGATGTAAATTAGAAAGATAATTGGTCCTAGTACCGATCCCTGGGGTACCCCACTACTTACATTGGTCCATTTAGATGCCTTACCGTTTATGACTACTCCTTGCTTTCTGTCGCTGAGCCAATTTTCTATCCATTTCAACACACTGTCTTGTATTCCATGCGCTTTTAGTTTTAGCAGTAAACGTTTGTGGGGAACTTTGTCAAAGGCTTTTTGAAAATCAAGGTATATAATATCTACAGCTTTACTCTCATCGTAGAGGTTGAGGATATCGTGGAAGAAGTCTAAGAGGTTTGTTAAACAGGAACGTTTTTTACGAAAGCCGTGTTGAGTATCTTTAAGTAAGTGATTTACGAGTCTGTCTCTTATGACCGTTTCTAGCATTTTACATACAATTGAGGTTAAGCTAATTGGACGATAGTTACTGGGTAGGGATTTGCTGCCTTTTATTAATATCGGTGTTACGTTGGCTAGTTTCCACTGATCAGGCATAGTCGCAGACTGCAAGGATTCATTGAATAGCAATGTCAGTGGTTTGGAGAGCTCATCCTTAGCTTCCTTTAGAACTCTAGGCGAGATTGTATCAGGTCCAGGCGTTTTATTTACCTTGAGTTTATCTAAACAATTCAATACTTCTCTCTCTGTAACGGTGATATTGCTTAGAACATCTGAATTATCAATCTGAATCGGCGATGGTGTAGGGATATCACTTAGGTCTTCGGTTGTAAAAACTGATGCAAAGCAGGTATTGAGGGCATTACTCATTTGTACTTCGTCTTTTGTGTATTCTCCATTTTCATCGACTAACGGTCCAACAGTTGAAGTAACTACTTTTTGCTTTCTGTTAAAACTATAGAATTCTTTCGGGTTTGTTTTACTTTGATTCGCAACATGTAACTCCAGGGTCTTTTTACTTTGCTAAATTAACTTTTTGGCTTTGCGTCGTAGCTCTACAAATGTCACCCGTTCTTCGTCATTTTGTGAGGATTTTAATCTATCATTAGCAAATTTTTTAGCAAGCAGACAGTCTGAAATATCTTTATTCCACCATTTGGGCTTATCATTATGGCCTGGACGCCGTATTTTCGATGGTATGCAGTCTTGCACTGCCTTAAGGTAAGTGGTTGTGAAACACTGCCAAGATGTATTTATGTCGTTATTGCTAGTCAGAAAGCTCCAGTCAGTTTCTTTAAGCTTTGATTTAAGTTTATGAAAATGTGCTTTCTTGAAATTAGGGACTTTCTCAATGCTGCTATTTGATTTGTTACTAGTAAAATTTAAAGTGAAAGTTATCGTACGATGGTCGCGGTTACTGAATTCATCACCAACATTCAAATTCTCTATTAATTGTTCTTTTGTTGCGAGTACAAGGTCAAGCACATTATTACCACGGGTCGGAGATTGTACAAATTGAAAAAGTGAACTCTCTTGCAAGTTAGCATAGAGGTCGTGTCCAGAGTGTGAAGTAAGAATATCGTCCCATTTAGTCACGGGTAAGTTGAAATCGCCAAGAATTACGGTATCTTGTATGTTAGTTATTTCTTCAATTTGTTCATAAATTTCAATGTCAGTTTGCACTGATTGAGCTGGGGGTCTGTATAATAAAGCTAGTGTTATTTTAGTTCCTCGTTTATTATTTAATAGTACGTAAGATATGTCTATATTCGCAATTTGAGGTTTTGACATTAAGACGGGATTAAGACTTTCCTTTATAAAAAACAGAACTCCTCCTCCATTTCTATTGATCCGACTTTTCTCAATCATTATATAACCAGGAAGCGTATATTCGGCTAAAAAGTCTCTGTCTTCCGTATTTAACCAAGATTCTGTAATGCCGATTATATCATAATGTTCTGTAAACACGATTTCCTCTAGATCTGAAAATTTATTGCGTATGCTACGAGCATTTACATAAAACACCTTAAGAGTATTAGAGTTGGATGTTACTGATTGTGCATTGTCTGAGTTTTCAGTTCGTATTTGACTTACACTTACAGGGGAGGTGTGGTGGAGTGGTCATGCCACTGGATTGGTAATCCAATGGACCCGGGTTCAAATCCCGATATGTCAATGGGAAGATATTATTGGGATTGAATTTGTGCTGTACCTAGTATCAGTGCATTACCACAAAGCCCACCGAAATGCCAAAAAAATACCCTCGTTGTTCCCTGATTAAATAACACTGTATGAATATTCCCATATTCAAAATATGTTACAGGGGGACAATGCCTAGTGAGTTCACTGCTCAATAGGTGGCGTTCTGAGAGTGAGGGTCTGAGTCTGGAGGTGAGACGGTGAAGCACTTGAGCGAAGCAACCAACCGCTTCAGAGATGGAGCTGCTTCGAGCCATGATGGATGCTTCGCATGTCTCACTCCCCAGACTGGAACAAGACCTCACGGGCTTCACCGTGTTGGGCGGTGGAATGTACAGGCTCTCAGCCTATGCCCGAGAGGGAGTAGTTGGAATATAGAAAAAAAAAAAAAAAAAAAAAAAAAAAAAAAAAAAAAACACTAAGCCCGGTTGACCCCGTTTTTTTAATGGAAATCCTTGACTGCATCGTTCAGCAGACAACCAAGATGTGCAGCTCCTACTTCATCGAGATGTACACCATCTCCTGAAAACAAAGATTTATCATAGTAAAAATGATCCCACGTGTCGACAAAGCCGAAGTCCTCCTCCCTGCAGAGTTTGGCTAGTCGGCGATTTGAACTGGTAGCTATGTTGTAGAATCGGTTTTCTACATCAATCCGGGGAACAATTCCTGAAATTAAGATTCTATTAGATTTTTCCTTGAAGGACCTGATCAGCCGCCGGTACTTGCAAAGTAGTTCCTCTGACCGCGTCCGTTGGACATCGTTAGATCCAACGTGGATGACGTACGTAGTGCTTGCGGGGGCGAGCCTGGAAACCTCTTCCACAGCCGCAACTATAATAATAATAATAATAATAGTTCTTAAAGCTAGCGCATGCTAAGCCAGCTAAGGATAGCCCAATAAGGCCGATTAGGCATATTTCCATTGGGGTCCTGTACTACTACCCCATCCCCTTGCTCATGAGGGATGGTAACGACTCAGTGCTTGTGAAAAATCTTTAATGCGCCGAGCGTGGGCGCGATCCCGGGCCTTCTGGGTGGAAGTCCGAGACGCTAGTCACTACACCAAGCGAGCCACTATACACCAAGCGAGCCGCTAAACACCAAGCGAGCAACAATGTCGTCCACGCCGCCACCTGGAATACAGAATCGCTTTCTGGTCCTGGGTGCCCTGGCGCAGAACTCGGTTAATTGGCCACGAACCATGGAGTCGCCCACAAGCCGAACTTCTTCCCTTTCCTCTTCCTCGTCAATAGCAAGAATTTTGAAGCGGTTTTGGCATGTTGTCGGGATGACCTTCCTGGTACTGGTACTGGGATGCACATTGTTTCTCACTAATTGAAAGTTGTCCTGGGGGGGAGTGAGAGTAGAGTCATTATTATTTTCTGCAACATCTTAGGTAGCTGCTGGTGAGGGTACCGGTACTGTATGCACTGGAATGGCGGTTGACATCGTAGTGGTTTCTTGGGCCGAGGGCACTCCTACGTTGAGTGTGGCAAATTCTTGAAGGGATTCAAGCTTCGTAGTCAGGGCATCGATCTTGCGGTGAGCTGCATTCAGAGAGAGAGAGAGAGAGAGAGAGAGAGGCAGAGAACATGAATGACAGACAGGCAGACAATGACATATCTGCTCAACCTAAGACAACACAGCCACCACATTATTACACTGAGCCAAGCGCTACAGATTACAAAGGAGTACAAAGGAAATCAAGCAACAAAAGGTCTAGTGACCCTTCTAGGCTGCTTGTCCTCCAAAACACTGAGGATCAAGTGTCCAAACAGTGGTTTAGAGTGGGTAAGGGAACATTCGAAAGGGAACTACTGCCCTTGAACTAATGTCCATGGCAGGATTAGGAAGTTAGTAGGGGACAGATGGGTTAGTAACTGAAGGGGGGATAAAATAAAGTTATTCATTTACAAACGCAGTCAGTCGCGGGTTTGATGCGAGCTATTTGTCTAAGCGGAGTTTAAATGAATCAACGGTGCTGCAGTCTATAACGTCTTGGGGAAGCCCATTCCACAAGTTGACAACTCGATTGAAGAAGAAATTCTTAGATTCGTGTGAGTTAAAAGATTTACCAATAATTTTGCAACCATTTCCCCGCGTGTAATTAGATTGGTCGATAGTGAAGTACTTACTACAGTTCATATTGTCGATGCCTTTGATGATTTTGAACACTTGAATTAAGTCACCTCTTAATCTGCGCTAGGTTAAAGGAAATATATTTAATTCTCAAAGACGCTCTTCGTATGGTTTGTTCTTTAGGCTAGGTATCATTTTGGTAACTCTACGTTGAACTCGTTCTAGCTTGTTTATATCTTTTTGGTAATAAGGGCACCAGGATTGAACGCAGTATTCCAGAAGAGGGCGGACTAAGGAATTGTAAAGGGTTAGGATAACTTCTTTGGATTTATGCTCAAATAACCTGCCTATAAAGCCAATTATTTTGTTTGCCTTCTTAACAACTTCTGAACATTGTTGACTCGGTTTTAGGTTACTCGATATTGTTACTCCCAGATCAGTTTCTCTGTTTAAATTCTTAAGCTGAGTGCCATTCATCGAATAGTTTGCTTTCTCATTTAGGTATTCGATATGTAGTACTTTACATTTATCCGCATTGAAACTCATTTGCCAAATTTGGGCCCAACATGACAATTTATCTAGATTGTGTTGCATATCGTCAACTTGTTGTTTTGAGAGTATGCTATTTGCAATTTTTGCATCGTCAGCAAATTTTGAGTTTGTACAGGTGAGACCCTCATCTATGTCGTTGATATTAATTAGAAAGAAAATTGGTCCTAGTACCGATCTCTGGGGTACCCCGCTACTTACATTGGTCCATTTAGATGCCTTACCGTTTATTACTACTCTTTGCTTTCTGTCGCTGAGCCAATTTTCTATCCATTTCAACACACCGTCTTGTATTCCATGCGCTTTTAGTTTTAGCAAAAAAAAATTGTGGGGAACTTTGTCAAAGGCCTTTTGAAAATCAAGGTATATAATATCTACACCTTTACTCTCATCGTAGAGATTGAGGATATCATGGAAAAAGTCTAAGAGGTTTGTTAAACAGGATTTTTTTTTACGAAAGCCGTGTTGAGTATCTTTAAGTAAGTTATTTGCCTCTAAGTGATTTACGAGTCTGTCTCTTATGACAGTTTCTAGCATTTTACATACAATTGAGGTTAAGCTAATTGGACGATAGTTACTGTGTAGGGATTTGCTGCCTTTTTTTAATATCGGTGTTACGTTGGCTATCTTCCACTGATCAGGAATAGTCCCAGACTGCAAGGATTCATTGAATAGCAATGTCAGTGGTTTTGAGAGCTCATCCTTAGCTTCCTTTAGAACTCAAGCCGAGATTGTATCAGGTCCAGGCGTTTTATTTACCTTGAGTTTATCTAAACAATTCAATACTTCTCTCTCTGTAACGGTGATATTGCTTAGAACATCTGAATTATCAATCTGCATCGGCGATGGTGTAGGGATATCACTGAGGTCTTCGGTTGTAAAAACTGATGCAAAGAAGGTATTGAGGGTATTACTCATTTGTACTTCGTCTTTGGTGTATTCTCCATTTTCATCGACTAACGGTCCAACAGAGAGACCTAACAGGTCCTAACAGGACCTAACGGACCTAACAGGACCTAACGACCTAACAGGTCCAACGGTACAGAGAGAGAGAGAGAACATGACAGACAGACAGACAGACAATGACATATCTGCTCAACCTAAGACAACACAGCCACCACATTATTACACCGAGCCAAGCGCTACAGATTACAGAGAGAGAGAGAGAGAGAGAGAGCCAGAGAACATGACAGACAGACAGACAGACAATGACATATCTGCTCAACCTAAGACAACACAGCCACCACATTATTACACCGAGCCAAGCGCTACAGATTACAGAGAGAGTACAAAGTACAAAGGAGTACAAACGAAATCAAGCAACAACAGATATAGTGACCCTTCTAGGTTGCTTGTCCTCCAAAACACTGAGGATCAAGTGTCCAAACAGTGGTTTAGAGTGGGTAAGGGAACATTGGAAAGGGAACTACTGCCCTGGAACTAATGTCCGTGGCAGGATTAGGAAGTTAGTAGGGGACAGATGGGTTAGTAACTGAGGGGGGGATAAAATAAAGTTATTCATTTACAAACGCAGTCAGTCGCGGGTTTGAAGCGAGACATTTGTCTAGGCAGAGTTTAAATGAATCAATGGTGATGCAGTCTATAACGTTTCGGGGAAGCCCATTCCACAAGTTGACAACTCGATTGAAGAAGAAATTCTTAGATTCGTGTGAGTTAAAAGATTTACCAATAATTTTGCAACCGTTTCCCTGCGTGTAATTAGATTGGTCGATAGTGAAGTACTTACTACAGTTCATATTGTCGATGCCTTTGATGATTTTGAACACTTGAATTAAGTCACCTCTTAATCTGCGCTGGGTTAAAGAAAATAGATTTAATTCTCTAAGACGCTCTTCGTATGGTTTGTTCTTTAGGCTAGGTATCATTTTGGTAACTCTACGTTGAACTTGTTCTAGCTTGTTTATATCTTTTTGGTAATAAGGGCACCAGGATTGAACGCAGTATTCCAGAAGAGGGCGGACTAAGGAATTGTAAAGGGTTAGGATAACTTCTTTGGATTTATGCTCAAATGACCTGCCTATAAAGCCAATTATTTTGTTTGCCTTCTTAACAACTTCTGAACATTGTTGACTCGGTTTTAGGTTACTCGATATTGTTACTCCCAGATTGGTTTCTCTGTTTACATTCTTAAGCTGAGTGCCATTCATCGAATAGTTTGCTTTCTCATTTAGGTATCCGATATGTAGTACTTTACATTTATCCGCATTGAAACTCATTTGCCAAATTTTGGCCCAACATGACAATTTATCTAGATTGTGTTGCATATCGTCAACTTGTTCTTTTGAGAGTACGCTATTTGCAATTTTTGTATCGTCAGCAAATTTTGAGATTGTACAGGTGAGGCCCTCATCTATGTCGTTGATGTAAATTAGAAAGAGAATTGGTCCTAGTACCGATCCCTGGGGTACCCCGCTACTTACATTGGTCCATTTAGATGCCTTACCGTTTATGACTACTCTTTGCTTTCTGTCGCTGAGCCAATTTTCTATCCATTTCAACACACCGTCTTGTATTCCATGCGCTTTTAGTTTTAGCAGTAAACGTTTGTGGGGAACTTTGTCAAAGGCCTTTTGAAAATCAAGGTATATAATATCTACAGCTTTACTCTCATCGTAGAGGTTGAGGATATCGTGGAAGAAGTCTAAGAGGTTTGTTAAACAGGAACGTTTTTTACGAAAGCCGTGTTGAGTATCTTTAAGTATGTTATTTTCCTCTAAGTGATTTACGAGTCTGTCTCGTATGACCGTTTCTAGCATTTTACATACAACTGAGGTTAAGCTAATTGGACGATAGTTACTGGGTAGGGATTTGCTGCCTTTTTTGAATATCGGTGTTACGTTGGCTAGCTTCCACTGATCAGGCATAGTTCCAGACTGCAAGGATTTATTGAATAGTAATGTCAGTGGTTTGGAGAGCTCACCTTAGCTTCCTTCAGAACTCTAGTCGAGATTGAATCAGGTCCAGGCGTATTATTTACCTTGAGTTTATCTATAACAATTCTATACTTCTCTCTCTGTAACGGTGATATTGCTTAGAACATCTGAATTATCAATCTGAATCGGCGATGGTGTAGGGATATCACTGAGGTCTTCTGTTGTAAAAACTGATGCAAAGGACGTATTGAGGGCATTACTCATTTGTACTTCGTCTTTGGTGTATTCTCCATTTTCATCGACTAACGGTCCAACAGTTGAAGTAACTACTTTTTTCTTTCTGATATAACTATAGAATTCTTTCGGGTTTGTTTTACTTTGATTCGCAATATGTAACTCTAGGGTCTTTTTACTTTGCTTAATTAACTTTTTGGCTTTGCGTCGTAGCTCTACAAATTTCACCCGTTCTTCGTCATTTTGTGAGGATTTTAATCTATCATTAGCAAATTTTTTAGCAAGCAGGCAGTTTTAAATATCTTTATTCCACCATTTGGGCTTATTATTATGGCCTGGACGCCGTATTTTCGATGGTATGCAGTCTTGCACTGCTTTTAGGTAAGTGGTTGCGAATAACTTCCAAGATGTATTTATGTCATTATTGTTAATTAAAAAGCTCCAGTCAGTTTCTTTAAACATAGCTCTAAGTTTATGGAAGTTTGCTTTCTTGAAATTAGGGACTTTTTCGATGCTACTATTTGGTTCGTTACTAGTAAACTTTAAAGTGAAAGTTATCGTACGATGGTCGCTGTTACTGAATTCATCACCAACATTCAAATTCTCTATTAATTCTTCTTTTGTTGCAAGTACAATGTCTGAACGTTATTACCACGGGTTGGCGTTCGAACAAATTGATAAAGCGAACTTTCTTGCAAGTTAGTATAGAGGTCATGTCCAGAGTGTGAAGTAAGAGTATCGCTCCACTTGGTCACAGGTAAATTAAAGTCACCAAAAATTACGGTATCTTGTGAGTTACTACATCTGCAATTTGTTCATAAATTTCTCGGTCAGTTTGCACTGATTGAGCTGGAGGTCTGTATATTAATGCAAGAGTATTTTAGTACCTCGTTTATTATTTATTAGCACAAAGATATGTCGACGTTCACAATTTGAGGTTTTGACATTCAGACGAGATTAAGAGAGAGAGAGAGAGAGAGAGAGAGAGAGAGAGAGAGAGAGAGAGAGAGAGAGAGAGAACAATATAACCAACTATGTATCCCTGGTATATATTCTTTATAAGGTAATTTGTATCGGTCCTACTATACCTGATCAATAAATCAAACGACATTTATATGCTCATAAAGACCAGTAGTTACATAAGTTATCTTGCTCTTATGAATGTATTATGCTGTTTATATGGTAGATTATACTATTGTTGTATATATTTGATTAAATCTTCGTAGGTAAAATTAATGGAGGCATACAGACAAAGCAAGAAGGTGAATATGGCGGTGAAAATATAGAGATACACTGTATATTATTATTACGATTGGAGTGAAACAAATACGAGAGAGAGAGAGAGAGAGAGAGAGAGAGAGAGAGAGAGAGAGAGAGAGAGAGAGAGAGAGTGAGAAGGAAGGAGAGAGAGAAAGGAGGAGGGTAAAGATTAAATAAGCAATTGTTTCTGTGTTATATACTCTATTTTGTATGTTTTACTAATGACTAAACACAAGGGGAATTAGTTTTAGGGACTGGATAGGAATGGTGGTGTGTGTGTGTGTGTGAAAGAGAGAGAGAGTGAGAGTGAGTTTTTTCTCCCATCATATCAGGGAACGGAATCGGGCAGGCTCGTCCATAGAGTTCGCATGCTTTAGTCCTTGTATGGTTCGAATCTCATTATCTAGGATTCTAGGTGAAATGTAGTTGGGATTAATTTTGAACTGGACTTGAAATTTATGACTTCACCATACAATTCCGGTGGATGGGACTCGTTAACCTTGGTCGGCAACCCATCTAGGGGAAACAACCTTATAAAAATCCGGGTGGATGGGACTCGTCAGCCTTGGCCGGCAACCTGTCTAGGGGAGTAATCCTGATACAAATCCGTACTTCTTATCTAAGTGTAAGGCAGGTTAGTGGATGGACTAGCCGAATACCACTGTAGAAAAACAGTGCTAACAAGATACATAGAGGGCCTCGGGGTCAGACGGATCCTAAATTGAGTGGTCAATCCTGTAAGTCCTTCAGTAAACTGGCTCGGTTTGTCCCTCTTACAGGGAATAGGTCCACTTGGGGGCCTTCTGTGCATGGCCACCATCATTAAGGGGAGTAAGGCGTCCGGCAATAGATAGATAGATACACCTCCAAACATGCTCTATAAATAGTATTGATTTCCAGTTGAACGTGTGTTTTCTGTATACTTGCAATCCTTGGGGGCAGTGTTGCATGCAAATAATCAACACCAAAATCTGTGTTAAGTCCTCGGGTAACCAGTTTGTATTGTAACCAGTCAGTATTGTAATAAGCGATTATTGTTTATCATAGTAATTCATTAAAGGGTTTGTTTAGACTTTAGAGTAATGTAAGCCAACATTTAATCGTTTGTCATCGGTCACCAAATGAAATAATTGACCAATTTTCATCCAAGTTCATCCATGATTTTTAATAGAGACCCAGTTTACAAACATATATTCAAGCAAAGAAACAGACCAGCACCTAACAAAGGCCAGATGATCTTCACAAAACTCCATCCTGGCTGAGATAAATAGGGAAGACAAATCCTTTGAAAATTTGTCGGATCTGTTCATTCGCAGTGGTGATTTGTGCGTGGGTATGTGAGGTGAGGAACAGGTAGAGTGAAGTGATGGTAGTGTGTATTGACAGGGGAGCTATTACAAGGGTTGGGTAGGCTGGTGATGGTGCTGATTTTAACAGCAAAGGTGCCGAAGATTAGGGAGAAAAGGTTAGAGAGAGTGTGTGTGTGTTGGTGTGTGTGTATGTGTGTGTGGTTGTGTGTGTGTAATTATTGAAGCATCCCTAAGGCTGAAATGCTACAGTTTCTTAACTTAGGTACAGTACAATACTTAGTCTACGTTAGCTACGATGTCATAATACAGTTGACGACCGAATATATGTTTAAGGGGAGATCTCCACTTGAGGGATTTTTTTCTGACCCTTTTCTCCCTCATGTTTAGCCCCATTGCTTTGATATTATAAAACGTTTGCCCCATTAGTTTAGCGATTTTAAGAACTTTCACCCCATATTAAGACCTTTCGTGCAATTCAGGTGTCGATTTTATCCTGGCGAGCGATAGCGAGCCTGTAATTTAAGAGGAGCCGGATTAAGAGGATTTAATGTTTGGCCGGGACATTTTTCTACCGAAAAATGTACAAATTTATCTTGAAAGGGACTCAAGGGGGTGTAATTCTAAGCTTGATGGAGGTCTAGGGAACAAACTAAATACCTCCCCTTAACCCCTTCTGTACCGGAGATGTCTTTATTATTTTAGCCATAATATGACGATTTTGTGCAGGTTAAGAAGGGACTGGGGTAGTAAAAAGGGTTACGTGGGATATTTCGAAGCCTGTTAAATGGTGGAGACTCTGTTTAGGCTGAATTAAATCGTCTACTAGTGGCCTAAATATAGTTAAGAAGACGTCACCGGTACAGAAGGGGTAAAGTGTTATGCATGTGAAGAGGCACTGTTGTCTGGTAGTGACGTGGAACGACGGGTGAGCTAACACAACCTGTCAGCTTATCCTCATGGTTAATACGGGAGGGACCACATTATATTCCTTCTCCATCATGATAACTCCTTTAATATACACTGATGTGTGTGTGTGTGTCTGTGTGTGTGTGTTATGTGTATGTGTTTGCGTGTATGTGTCTGTGTGTGTGTGTGTGTGTGTATTATTTTTATTTATTTTTATTTTGACAAGTGCCTTCAATGGGGCGCGAAACGTCGTCAAAAAGTCTGCATTTATAACTGAGGCCTAAATCTACTGGTCGAGAGAGAGAGAAAGAGAGAGAGAGAGAGGATGAGGAAATTAGTTGGTAAATTAGATGTCTAAATATGGTAGAGGATAAATGCAATGCAACAGGCAAGTGTGAAATTCAACCCCGGGCTAAGTAGTAATAAGCTTAGACGAGATTCATATTAATTAAGGGGAGGGTGTTCTTAATTTAATGGGAAGATGGAAGATAATGAGATAGATAAGGAACAAATATTTACGTTAAGATAGAGAGATGAGAGGAGATATTGAAGATTAAATAGAGATATAAGGAAATATATTTAAGTTAAGATAGAGATAATGAGATAGAGAGATAGGAAATATACTGAATTTGAGATAGAGAGATAAGGAAATAGTCTAAGTTAAGATAGAGATAATGAAAGATAATGAGATAGAGAGATAGGAAATATACTGAGTTTGAGATAGAGAGATAAGGAAATAATTAGTCTAAGTTAAGATAGAGATAATCAAAGATAATGAGATAGAGAGAGAGGAAATATACTGAGTTTGAGATAGAGAGATAAGGAAATATAGTCAAGTTAAGATAGAGATAATGAAAGATAATGAGAGATAGGAAATATACTGAGTTTGAGATAGAGAGATAAGGAAATATAGTCAAGTTAAGATGGAGAGATAAGGAAAGATACTGAAATTGAGATATAGAGATAGGAAAATATATTGAAAAATTGAGATAGAGACAAAAAAATATATTGATGTTAAGATAAAGATATTGAAGTCAATTTGAAAGATGTGGTTTATTGTATAGTACCGGTATATGCTCTTAAAATCATGTAATACTAAAGACCTACACTAAATGATAAACATATTCAAATTATCTCTCTCTCTCTCTCTCTCTCTCTCTCTCTCTCTCTCTCTCTCTCTCTCTCTCTCTCTCTCTCTCTCTCTCTCTCTCGCTCTCTCTCTCTCTCTCTCTCTCTCTCTCTCTCTCTCTCTCGCTCTCTCTCTCTCTCACACACACTATCATTAAAATCGCAAGTAGTTGAAAATAGCCCATCGTAAAATCCAAATATAATCATTAAATCGTCATCTAGGTCTTCATGACGTGCTCTGGATCTTCAGCTTAATTAGTGAAACTTTTATAAGGTTTGAATATAAACTGGTTTATATGAGAAATTCAAGGAACTTGTAAATTGTTTTGATGGTTATTTAGAGATAGTATTACATTCATCTTGGTTTTAGCCTCAATGTATTTCTTATGAGGTTGAACAGGGGTTAGTTTTAACGCCTTCAGCACGATGGCGTAGTTTTCATCATGTCTTGGTTACCATTAGCCGATTTTCATTAGCTTGCTGAGTACATCTATGACTCAAATTGGTAAATTCGATCTCAATACCCTCTGAATTACATGGGACTTTCTTTAACATAATTAACGGTGTTTATTGTTAAGCTTGATGGAGGTCTAGGGAGGAAACTGCAACACTAACCACTCCCCCCCCCCCCCACACACACACACACTTAACAAATAATGCAGGTAGGTTAAAACTGGCTGTTAGGGTGAGAATAGGGAACTAATTCGTATAGTAATGTGAGTTTAACCCCGGCGGCATGGTGACACCTTTTGGCCATTTATTCTGGCTAAGCTTGGACGATTTATATGCAGTTTAAGAAAGGACTATATGTTACTCAGACGTTGTGATTACCCCTTTGAGGCCTGAAGGTAGATTATAAGTGAAGAACATCGTCTAATGATAACCAGAATACGATGGAAGTTACTTAATCGTGCTGAAGGGATGAAGAAACCGTAACTGTTATAATGGTTATTTTAGAGTGATATTTTAATTCGACTTGGTTTTTAGCCTCGATCTTATGTTATGAGGTTGAAAATGGTTAGTTTTAAAGTGAGTGTTAAAATATAACATGGAGGTTAAATGGCTTATATTATATACGGTATATATATATATATATATATATGTGAGGTGAAGAAGAAGAATTTGGTATATTGATGATTTAAGGTAATAGAAACTATAAGGTATGAACAAATGGCAGGTTACCTAATGGGTATGAATTAGAAAATTACTTAAAATGGTAATAGGATTTTGAATAATGGGAAAAAATGCAGAGGTTATGAATATGGTAATGGGTTGGTGGTGAAGGGCTGAACTAATTGGTGATGGGTAGAAAAGTGTGTGTGTGTGTGTGTGTGTGTGTGTGTGTGTGTGTGTGTGTGTAAACAAGAATTGAAACGTTTACCGGACCATTTCTAGACTTTTCCTTTCCATTACATTGTCAACTAGATTAGGGTGACATTTTACGAGGTCATAAACACTGAGCCCCGGAAAAGCACGTTAGGAAAGGTTACATATATAAGATTACCTGGGGAGGGTTTTATTAGGGGCAGAATTATATATATATTATATTTATTTATTTTTTTAATTTTTTACTTTTTAGTTCCCTCCCTAGACCTCCATCAAACTTTAAATAATACCCCCAAGACCCCTCGTATATATATATATATATATATATATATATATATATAATTATATGCATTTCTCGGTAGAGACATGCCGCGGCCAAAGGCCGGTTCTCCTAAATTGCTGGCTTGCTAGCTCTCACCAAGATGAAATAGACATTTAAATGGTACGAAAAGTCTTAAAATCGTCAGTCTAATGGGGTGAATGTCTTATAATCATAAAACTAATTGGGCTAAGCATGAGGGAGAAGGGGGTCCAGAAACCTTCCGCTTAAAATCTGAACCACCGAGAAACGTATTAGAAAAGGTTAAACAGATAAGGGTTAGGTGTGGATGGTTTTATTAAGGTTCACAGATAGTTGTACACGTAAACACATATTATTAAGGTTCACAGATAGTTGTACACGTAAACACATATTAAGGTTCACAGATAGTTGTACACGTAAACACATATTAAGGTTCACAGATAGTTGTACACATAAACACATATTAAGGTTCACAGATAGTTGTACACGTAAACACATATTAAGGTTCACAGATAGTTGTACACGTAAACACATATTAAGGTTCACAGATAGTTGTACACGTAAACACATATTAAGGTTCACAGATAGTTGTACACGTAAACACATATTAAGGTTCACAGATAGTTGTACACATAAACACATATTAAGGTTCACAGATAGTTGTACACGTAAACACATATTAAGGTTCACAGATAGTTGTACACGTAAACACACATATTAAGGTTCACAGATAGTTGTACACGTAAACACATATTAAGGTTCACAGATAGTTGTACACATAAACACATATTAAGGTTCACAGATAGTTGTACACATAAACACATATTAAGGTTCACAAATAGTTGTACACGTAAACACATATTAAGGTTCACAGATAGTTGTACACGTAAACACATATTAAGGGTTCACAGATAGTTGTACACATAAACACATATTAAGGTTCACAGATAGTTGTACACGTAAACACATATTAAGGTTCACAGATAGTTGTACACGTAAACACATATTAAGGTTCACAGATAGTTGTACACGTAGACACATATTCTTGTTGTGGAGAATGGAGGAAGAATAGGGTGTGATTTGGACCTTGGAGGAAGAATAGGGTGTGATTTGGACCTTGGAGGAAGAATAAGGTGTGATTTGGACCTTGGAGGAAGAATAGGGTGTGATTTGGACCTTGGAGGAAGAATAGGGTGTGATTTGGACCTTGGAGGAAGAATAGGGTGTGATTTGGACCTTGGAGGAAGAATAGGGTGTGATTTGGACCTTACACCCTATTTTGATTTAGATGAATATACACACCTTAGGAGTAGGAGCACTTTAACCCTGAAAGTACCGATGCCGTCCTTTAGCTTTATTCTGGCTACTGTTGGACATTGTAGTCAGTATGAAAATGGCCAACAGCAATTAACAGCCTTCGAACAATCTCACTTAACCCTTTTTGCTACCACAGATCATTCTTAGACCGCAGAAAATCGTCTGAATATTGCTGGAATATAGGCGTCGCCGGTACAGAAGGGGGTAACGTTTCACATAGTTTCATCAGGTTATGATTGGCCTGATGAAGCTATCTGCGGAACGTTGCCAATAAAACGTTTCCCCTCATATGGTGTTTACATTCATCCTGGCCACGTTTCTAAGTGTATTATATATCGTGATTTAGATGTACAGTCGAGGATAATACGTGTTGTCAGTTATTCACAAAGTTTCGGACACTGACTAATACTCTGAGGGATAAGCACTTTTCCCAGTAACTATAAAGATACCAATAACACTTCTTGAGCGGAAACCACTGGAATCTATGACAACACTTAATACCCCCGATTGTACCTCTTATATAAAGCACACCTGATTGGTACCAGCTATGTAAAGCACCTGTGAGCAAGGTTGTAAAAGACTGGCTGGGAGGTACTGGTTTGTTTTGACCTTGCTTTGACGAGAGAAGGTTAAGGGGAGATTTCTACTTGAGGGATTTTTTTCTGGACCCCTTTCTCTCTCATGTTTAGCCCCATTGCTTTTTAGATTTTAAGACGCTCGCCCCCTATAGTTTGGCGATTTTAAGAACTTTCGCCCAATTCCTGTCAATTTTAAGAACTTTCGTGCCATTTAGGTGTCGATTTTTTCCTGGCGAGCGAAAGCGAGCCTGTAATTTGAGAGGAACCGGCCTTGGGCCGGGACATTTTTCTACCGAAAAATGTACAAATTTATCTTGACAGGGGGTCTAGGGTGTGTAATTTTAAACTTGATGGAGTTCTAGGGAAGAAACTAAATACCTCCCCTTAATACTAGTGGTGGTGTGTGTATTGGGGGTGCTACTGGGAGAGAGAGAGAGAGAGAGAGAGAGTTGAATAGTAGTGGTGTGTGTGTGTGTACTGGGGTTGCTACTGGGGTTCATGTGGTACTGGGAGAGAGAAAGAGAGAGAGAGGTGTTGGAAGGTAATAGTAGTGGTAGTGTGTGTGTATTGGGGTTCATGTGGTACTGTGTGTGTGTGTGTGTGTACTGGGGTTGCTACTGGGGTTCATGTGGTACTGGGAGAGAGAGAGAGAGAGAGGTGTTGAAAGGTAATAGTAGTGGTAGTGTGTGTGTATTGGGGTTCATGTGGTACTGTGTGTGTGTGTGTGTTCTGGGGGTAGGGGGTAATAAGGTAACGTGTGATATCTGAGGATAGTAGTGTTATTGATAAGTGTATTGTTGTATAGATTGTACTAAGAGGGTCCGTTTGACACACCACTCTATTTGGTGGGTCTTCCATTGTTATACAGTTGTCGCAGTTGCCATTACGTTGGATGTATTATTATGTTTTGTCCACCAACCAACTTCACCTCTAAACTCAATTAATGAAATCAACAAATACATGTTGCACTCCAAGGACTCGAACCTAGGACACTCACATCGAAATTCCGCGCAATTGAAATAATCTCTTGCAATAACTAATAGGTATGACAGTACTGTAATTAGACATCATTAGATTGTACAGTACCGTACATATACTGCGTTATGAATATATAAGTAATAAGTGAAATATTTCTAGCCTTGGTCGTTCTCTTAGAGGTTGCATCCTAGGGGTCCATCCCTGTGGGCCATACCTTAGGGCAGGTGTTCTTAAAGTAGTGCCTCAATACCCCCAGGGGGTAGCGAAACCGGTTCTTGGGGGTATCCAAAAAGGCATCCTGGAAAATATTAAATTAATAATTTCGTGCACTGAATGGTGACTATGACTATGAAATTCGGGAGTAGTAGGCTAATATTGGAGAGGGGGTATCAGGTTGACTTGGTGTTGAACTTTGGGTTATCGGGGCTGAAACACTTTAAGCACCACTGCCTTAGGGGGTCTTTATTAAGGCTCAGCTTTAGGGGCCTTCATTAAGG
>CM064493.1:44090091-44097591 GCA_032716605.1 Paralithodes platypus
CCATCGACATCAACTTTTGTTTCATTTATGTTTATCAATTAACTGTGTACAGTCTGGGGGCACTAACAAGTAAAAACCCACTTGACAAAATTTAATGTTATCATGACCAGGAAAGAAGTTTAGCAGGTTTAAGAAATGTTGATCAGTATAATTTGCTATTTATAACCTATAACCTGTTCCAAATGAGCAGACCAAAGCTCTTAAGGGGAGATTTCCACCTGGAGGATTTTTTTCTGAACCTCTTCCTCCCTCATGCTTAGCCCCATTGCTTGTGAGATTTAAAGACGCTTGCCCCATTAGTTTGGCGATTTTAAGAACCCTCGCCCCATTTCTGTCAATTTTAAGACCATTCGTGCCATTTAGGTGTCGATTTTTTTCTGGCGAGCGATAGCGAGCCTGTAATTTAAGGGGAACCGGCCTTCGGCCGGGAAATTTTTCTACCGAAAAATGTACAAATTTATCTTGAAATCAAGGGGGAGTAATTTTAAGCTTGATGGAAGTCTAGGGAAACAACTAAAAACCTCCCCTTAAACATTAAGCTCTATGACTCACACACAGGGGGTAGGGAACTGGACAGGGACTCTACAGGGAACCATTCTATACGTGTTTCTATATGTGCTTTTCACGGGGATACATTTTCTTGTATAATCACTCCTAGGTCCTTTTCCACGCTTGCCTTGCTGATTTCCTCATTTCCTAACCTATAAGTTTCATTGGGTCTTCTGTGTGTGTGTGTGTGTGTGTGTGTGTGTGAGGGATAGAGAGAGCTATAGTATATATATATGTGTGTGTATGCTATAAATTCCAGCTATACAACTATAAGATTAATTATAAGGTATATATATATATTTTTTTTTTCTCAATCGTAATAGACGACCCTTAATGGAACATACCAAACCTAAGGCCACTTTTTACTAGCAAAATCGGTAGAGCGAGGAAGTCCTTCTATACATGGGGTGGGGTCCTAGGGAAGGATGTCATGTCTTGGGTAGGGGACTTGACAAGGACTGTACAGGGGACAGGGGGTTATTAGGATATTTTGTTTTTTTAATATATGAGGATTTTGCTTCCTTTTGCCATTTTCGTGTATTGTTTTTAAGTACTTTGGCCCCTAGGCTTGCTATCGTTCGCCCAAAAAATCGACACCTTAATGGGGTGACAGGGAGTACAGGAAGATAATGCAACATAGATAATAGGCCATGATAGATAGTAAATATACCATGGAACAGCCAATAGGTAACTTTGGCACATCCCTTAACACTATCTGATCTGACATTTTGAGGGTTATTAGGATATGTTGTTTAATCATTGTTATTATTGAGTTCCTAGGGAAGGATGGCAGGGGGTAGGGAACTGGACAAGGACTCTACAGGGAGAACATACAATATAGTGAAAAAGCTATTAGCTAACTTAGACATATCCCTTAACACTATTTCATCCGATGTCTTGGGGGTTGTTATGATATTTTCTTTAATTATTATTGACAATTTTGCTTGTTTTTGCCATTTTATTTTGTCCCCTAGGTTAACAGAAACACCTTCCCAGACTTCCTTCAAGCTGAAACATGCTGAATAGGATAAACCGTTTTATTGTCGCCAAACTATTGTGATGAAACTCAAAAGCTTCAAACTAATGGAGTGAAACAGGGGAGGTCCAAACAGTACCCCTCGAACCAAATAGAGTTAAACTATGGAACGACCTGTCTACCAATAATGAAGTACTTGGATGCCAGTTGCTGAGAGGTACTTTATATGTGGAGAATGTTAAACTCGCCCCAAGATATCCCTCTGGGGTGGAGTCGGAGGGTGAATGCAGACACTATTATTTTTTTACTAGGATTATATAAACAAAGATGACCAGATTAATTTAAATACACTTCATGATATTATGTATAGAAGGAAAATTGATACGAGTGAATTAGAATATAATTATATATATATATATATATATGTATTAAGCAGTAGTTAAATAACACAGAATGTATATAAATTAATGTGGCCAACTGTATAATATTCCACATCTATCCCTCCAAACATAGCTTTAAATTAATGTAGCCAATTGTCCATATACTGTATGTAGCACTATTGTTGACACACACACACACACACACACACACACACACACACACACACACACACACACCAGAACAAGGTCGACACAAATTCATACACCCTTATTGAGAGCGAGAGAGAGAGAGAGACACACAAATTCATACACCCTTATTGAGAGAGAGAGAGAGAGAGAGAGAGAGAGAGAGAGAGAGAGAGAGAGAGAGAGAGAGAGAGAGAGAGAGATAATCCCTGTGTCCATCTATTGATTCTATTCCATCCATTAGACCATTATTATTCAACTAACCGCATCCAGAGCTCCAGGTGGTTGTTGATCTATCACTTCAATCTCTATCAGGACATTGCAACCGTCTCTCTCTCTCTCTCTCTCTCTCTCTCTCTCTATATATATATATATATATATACCGGTATGTATTATAATAGAAGAAAGACATTCACATTGATAGCAGAAATAAGTCCATACGGTTGTCTCTTTTTGTTTGGGTGTGTATACATTAAATAAATGCACAGACCACACAGGTAGAGGTAGATATATATAAACATATAGATACATAATCTCAGTAAGCGGTTTATAAAGGATAGCTGATTGAATATATTGATGGTTTGAGGGAGGGACGGGTATGTACATTATGAAGAGATTGTTAAGTGAAGAGAGAGGGAGTGATAGTGATTGATTAATTGATAGGTGGTTAGAAAGACATACAAAGATAGATATATTTATAGATAGATACATAGATAGATAGATAGATACACAGACCACATAGATAGATAAATTATGTAAATGGTTTATAAAAAATAGCTGATTGAATAGATTGATGGATGGAGGGAATGTCGGATGGGTATGTAGATTATAAGGCGATTGTTAAGTGAGAGAGAGAGAGAGAGAGTGTGAGACTGAGAGTGAGTCTTGGAAAAGTGTTGTAAGAGGAAGCGAAGAAGAGATGGTAAGAATTTAAAGTGTGTGTGTGTGTGTGTGTGTGTGTGTGTGTGTGTGTGTGTGTGTGTTACAGACTTACAGATTTAACGCTTTGAAACGATGAATATTGATGAGAGAGAGAGAGAGAGAGATTGATATATAGATAACTAGATAGATAGATAGATAGAGTACAAAGGAGTACAAAGGAAATCAAGCAACAACAGGTCTAGTGACCCTTCTAGGCTGCTTGTCCTCCAAAACACTGAGGATCAAGTGTCCAAACAGTGGTTTAGAGTGGGTAAGAGAACATTGGAAAGGGAACTACTGCCCTGGAACTAATGTCCGTGCAGGATTAGGAAGTTAGTAGGGGACAGATGGGTTAGTAACTGAGAGGGGATAAAATAAAGTTATTCATTTACAAACGCAGTCAGTCGCGGGTTTGATGCGAGATATTTGTCTAAGCGGAGTTTAAATGAATCAACGGTGCTGCAGTCTATAACGTCTCGGGGAAGCCCATTCCACAAGTTGACAACTCGATTGAAGAAGAAATTCTTAGATTCGTGTGAGTTAAAAGATTTACCAATAATTTTGCAACCGTTTCCCCACGTGTAATTAGATTGGTCGATAGTGAAGTACTTACTACAGTTCATATTGTCGATGCCTTTGATGATTTTGAACACTTGAATTAAGTCACCTCTTAATCTGCGCTGGGTTAAAGGAAATAGATTTAATTCTCTAAGACGCTCTTCGTATGGTTTGTTCTTTAGGCTAGGTATCATTTTGGTAACTTACGTTGAACTCGTTCTAGCTTGTTTATATCTTTTTGGTAATAAGGGCACCAGGATTGAACGCAGTATTCCAGAAGAGGGCGGACTAAGGAATTGTAAAGGGTTAGGATAACTTCTTTGGATTTATGCTCAAATGACCTGCCTATAAAGCCAATTATTTTGTTTGCCTTCTTAACAACTTCTGAACATTGTTGACTCGGTTTTAGGTTACTCGATATTGTTACTCCCAGATCGGTATCTCTGTTTACATTCTTAAGCTGAGTGCCATTCATCGAATAGTTTGCTTTCTCATTTAGGTATCCGATATGTAGTACTTTACATTTATCCGCGTTGAAACTCATTTGCCAAATTTGGGCCCAACATGACAATTTATCTAGATTGTGTTGCATATCGTCAACTTGTTCTTTTGAGAGTACGCTATTTGCAATTTTTGTATCGTCAGCAAATTTTGAGATTGTACAGGTGAGACCCTCATCTATGTCGTTGATGTAAATTAGAAAGAGAATTGGTCCTAGTACCGATCCCTGGGGTACCCCGCTACTTACATTGGTCCATTTAGATGCCTTACCGTTTATGACTACTCTTTGCTTTCTGCCGCTGAGCCAATTTTCTATCCATTTCAACACACCGTCTTGTATTCCATGCGCTTTTAGTTTTAGCAGTAAACGTTTGTGGGGAACTTTGTCAAAGGCCTTTTGAAAATCAAGGTATATGATATCTACAGCTTTACTCTCATCGTAGAGGTTGAGGATATCGTGGAAGAAGTCTAAGAGGTTTGTTAAACAGGAACGTTTTTTACGAAAGCCGTGTTGAGTATCTTTAAGTAAGTTATTTGCCTCTAAGTGATTTACAAGTCTGTCTCTTATGACCGTTCCTAGCATTTTACATACAATTGAGGTTAAGCTAATTGGACGATAGTTACGGGGTAGGGATTTGCTGCCTTTTTTTAATATCGGTGTTACGTTGGCTATCTTCCACTGATCAGGCATAGTCCCAGACTGCAAGGATTCATTGAATAGCAATGTCAGTGGTTTGGAGAGCTCATCCTTAGCTTCCTTTAGAACTCTAGGCGAGATTGTATCAGGTCCAGGTGTTTTATTTACCTTGAGTTTATCTAAACAATTCAATACTTCTCTCTCTGTAACGGTGATATTGTTTAGAACATCTGAATTATCAATCTGAATCGGCGATGGTGTAGGAATATCACTGAGGTCTTTGGTTGTAAAAACTGATGCAAAGAAGGTATTGAGAGCATTACTCATTAATTTTGTACTTCGTCTTTGGTGTATTCTCCATTTTCATCGACTAACGGTCCAACAGTTGAAGTAACTACTTTTTTCTTTCTGATATAACTATAGAATTCTTTCGGGTTTGTTTTACTTTGATTCGCAACATGTAACTCCAGGGTCTTTTTACTTTGCTTAATTAACTTTTTGGCTTTGCGTCGTAGCTCTACAAATTTCACCCGTTCTTCGTCATTTTGTGAGGATTTTAATCTATCATTAGCAAATTTTTTAGCAAGCAGACAGTCTGAAATATCTTTATTCCACCATTTGGGCTTATCATTATGGCCTGGACGCCGTATTTTCGATGGTATGCAGTCTTGCACTGCCTTAAGGTAAGTGGTTGTGAAACACTCCCAAGATGTATTTATGTCGTTATTGTTAGTCAGAAAGCTCCAGTCAGTTTCTTTAAGCTTTGATTTAAGTTTATGAAAATTTGCTTTCTTGAAATTAGGGACTTTCTCAATGCTGCTATTTGATTTGTTATTAGTAAACTTTAGAGTGAAAGTTATCGTACGATGGTCGCTGTTACTGAATTCATCACCAACATTCAAATTCTCTATTAATTCTTCTTTTGTTGCGAGTACAAGGTCAAGCACATTATTACCACGGGTCGGAGATTGTACAATGTACAAATTGAAAAAGTGAACTCTCTTGCAAGTTAGCATAGAGGTCGTGTCCAGAGTGTGATGTAAGAATATCGCCCCATTTAGTCACGGGTAAGTTGAAATCGCCAAGAATTACGGTATCTTGTATGTTAGTTATTTCTGCAATTTGTTCATAAATTTCACTGTCAGTTTGCACTGATTGAGCTGGGGGTCTGTATACTAAAGCTAGTGTTATTTTAGTTCCTCGTTTATTATTTAATAGTACGTAAGATATGTCTATATTCGCAATTTGAGGTTTTGACATTAAGACGGGATTAAGACTTTCCTTTATAAAAAAAAACAGGAAAAAAGAGAGAGAGAGAGAGAGAGAGAGAGAGAGAGAGAGAGAGAGAGAGAGAGAGAGAGAGAGAGAGAGAGAGAGAGAGAGAGGATAGAGAGAGAGAGAGAGAGAGAGAGAGAGAGAGAGAGAGAGAGAGAGAGAGAGAGAGAGAGAGAGAGAGAGAGAGAGAGAGAGAGAGAGAGAGAGAGAGAGAGAGAGAGAGAGCCATCTTTCATACAGTGTGCCCCACGTGAGTTCCCTTAACCAAGTTGAATGACCTTTAGAACCCCAGAATTCTTAATTCCAACCCGGTTAGGGGGGGGGGGGGGGCTGGTTTTTGTGGCCCCATTCTCACTCATTGTTTTTTTTTTTTTTAGATTTTACGACGTTAGACCCATTAGTTTGGCGATTTTAAGACTTTACGCCCCATTTCTTTGTCAATATTAAGACGTTTTCGTGCCATTTAGGTGTCGATTTTTTGTCGAGCCTGCAATTGTGGAGGAGCCGTGACATTTTTCTACCGAAAAATTTACAAATTAATCTCGAAGGGGGATCTAATGAATGTGTTTTTAAAGTTTGATGGAGGTCTAGGGTGGAAACTAAAACATATTAATATATAAGTAAATAGACCCCAAAAATAACCACTGTCCCCTTAAACAAAATAAGTGTCCCCTATTATTGAGGCCCCAAAATGGCCACCACAGACAAAGAAGACCATTTTCTCTTACTACTAGCTCTTTAATATTAGTTTTCATTTTTATTTTATGTTATTGTATTTTTATTGTATTCTGTTTTGTCCAGAAGTACTATACAATCTGACCTTCCCCTTTTTCCACAACTCACTCTCACACTCACACTCTCTCTCTCTCTCTCTCTCTCTCTCTCTCTCTCTCTCTCTCTCTCTTTTTTCCACAAGCGACACGATATTATTAGCAGCCATTAAGGGGAGGTTTTTAGTTTGTTTCCTACTCCTCCAGCAATCTTAAAATTTCACCCCCTTGACTCCCTTTCAAGATAAATTTGTACATTTTTCGGTAGAAAAATTTCTCGGCCGAAGGCCGGTTACTCTTAAATTACAGGCTCGCTATCGCTCGCCAGGATAAAATCGACACCTAAACGGCACGAAAGGTCTTAAAATTGACAGAATGGGGCGGAAATTCTTAAAATCACCAAACTAATGGGGAAAACGTCTTAAAATCTCAAAGCAATGGGGCTAGACATGAGAGAGAAAGGGGTCAAGAAAAAAGTCCCTCAAGTGGAAATCTCCCCTTAATATATACGGAATCCTCCTGTAACCATGAGAATAAATTATGGGCGATAACTGGACAAATAATGGGTGTCCAAAAGTATCTCCTTGATCGAATGTGTCGTGTGTTTTATGAACCTTTTAACTAACCTACTGAGCTAAATATAAACTTCATAGAATCGTTTGGAAGTTGCTGTTAAATGATGAACTTAGGACATTATTAGACAATCACCGTTATGAAATTAATCTTACTATTAATCGAAACCTTCAT
>CM064493.1:44105091-44110091 GCA_032716605.1 Paralithodes platypus
AGAAAATCTCATAAGGGGACAGATCGAGAGAAAATTAATGTGGAGAAGGAGGAAGAATATCTGTAAGAGAAAGAAGAGGGGTATTAGAGGGAGGGGAGTGGGTATAAGAGATAGAGAGTGTGTGTGTGTGTGTGTGAGAGAGAGAGAGAGAGAGAGAGAGAGAGAGAGAGAGAGAGTGTGGAAGAGAGTTAAAGAAAGCCTCATAAGGGAACAAGTCGAATAAAGCAACAAGTGGAAGACAAAAGATAAGGAAAGAAGGAGCTGAGAGAAAGAGGGGTATAGGAGGGGAGTGGGTATACGAGAGAGAGAGAGAGAGAGAGAGAGAGAGAGAGAGAGAGAGAGAGAGAGAGAGAGAGAGATAGAGAGAAAAGAGAGTGAGAGCGAGAGGGAGAGCGAGAGAGAGAGGTAGCTAAGGTGAGACTGGGGTATACTGGGAGGAGCTCAGTCAGGTGTAGGACACAAGACACTGAGGTTCTTCTAGTTCTGCTGGTGGTGGTGATAGTGGGAGGCTCAAGCTATCCTAGATCACTACACAGACAGGTCCGTAGTACTGGATTTTTATACATATATATTTTTTTATGTATTTTGTTTTATTATTATTATGTGTATATTTAGATAACATGTAAGAGAGGAGGAGAGGGAGGGATATATTTACCTGTTTGTTTATCCTAGATCAAAATAGAGAGTGGTCCGTATTACTTGATTTGTATGCATATATATATATTATGTATTTTTGTTTTTAATTATTTGTATATATATATATATAGGACATTAATGAAAGAAAGAGGGGAGGAGAGGGAGGAATAGATGTACTTATGTGTTAATGTTTGTCCTAGATCAAAACAGAGACAGGTCCGTATTATGTTACTTTTAGCATATGTTTTATTATATAATCCTTTAACTGTCTTCGTGGTGCGATGCATAAGGTGTTGATTTTCGGAGTGAGCATCCTGGGTTCGAATCCACGGACTGCCACATGTGTTTGTAAATTGTATTAATCGATTTTAGGAGTATAGTTGGTTGTTGGAAGGAACATAATATTGTATGGTTATATTATTTGTATATAGCGAGAGGACGCATGAGAGAGAGAGAGAGAGAGAGAGAGAGAGAGAGAGAGCAAGGACAAGGAGGGATATAGCTATTTTATTTTATTTTTTATTAATGCTGGTTTATTCGTGGTATTTTAGTTTTATGTTTGACCTCAATCACAACAGACAGATTGATATTAGTATATTTATTAGTATATTTATATATATATATTTGCATATAGAGAGAGAACGTATGAAAGAAAGATCAAGGAAGGATATATATATACAGTACATTATAATTATAGAGTCATGTATAGTAATATATATTTAAACCTTATTGCTGCTAGACAGGTATTATAGGATTTGCTTCCTGTTTTTGTTTTCTTTAATTCTGGTTAAGACAGACGTCTCATGGTCAGTGCCAAAAACCCGTTCTTATCTCATTGGTTTGTTAATGTTTTAACTTTACCTGAAATTATCCTTATGTATTTACCGTGTATTGTTTTATTAGCGTTCAAGTTGTCTCTATTCACAATGGAGACAGGTTGGTGGAAAACTTACTTCAAAATGTTATATGTTTATTATTAATATATCTCAGTTGCATTTGGAACTTATAGATTATATAATTGTTCTTAATTGTATTTTGAACTCTGTGCATTTAATATTTGTATTTTATTTCAATTGAATATGAAACTCTAGTTTTTCATTAGTATATTCTCGTAATTGTATATGGAATTCTTCAGTTAGCACGAACAGATTTATATGTAGGCTACAGGGACTTTGATCATTGTATTATATGTTTTATTTTGTATTCAGTTGAAAGTGTTAGTTTCATACTGGCGATAGATGTCGTTGATTGAATCGTTCGGAGTTAACACGAAAACCAACACTAACACATGTTGTTAATATGCGTTATGCAAGGCTATCATTACTGTACATATAAACACCATATGAGGAGGAACACTTTATTGACGTTTCATACAGAGCTTCACCAGGTCAATGACATGCACTCCAAACCCCCACAACACACTCTATTAAGGGGAGGTTTTTAGTGTGTTTCCTAGACTTCCATTAAGCTTGAAATTACACCCCCTTGACCCCCTTTCAAGATAAATTTGTACATTTTTCGGTAGATAAATGTCCCGACCAAAGGCCAATTCCTCTTAAATTGCAGGCTCGCTGTCGCTCGCCAGGAAAAATTCGACACCTAAATGGGACGAAAGGTCTTAAAAGTGACATAAATTGGGTGAAAGTTCTTAAATTCGCCAAACTAATGGGGCGAACGTCTTAAAATCTCAAAAGCAATGGGGCTAAACATGAGGGAGAAAGGGGTCAAGAAAAAAGTCCCTCAAGTGGAAATCTCCCCGTAATTGTTGTATTCGTTTACATTTAATGCAGTTTATGTGTTCTATAATTATTACATTTAATGCAGTTTATGTGTTGTATAATTATTACTCAGACATTTAATGCAGTTTATGTGTTGTATAATTATTACTCAGACATTTAATGCAGTTTATGTGTTGTATAATTATTACTCAGACATTTAATGCAGTTTATGTGTTGTATAATTATTACTCAGACATTTAATGCAGTTTATGTGTTGTATAATTATTACTCAGACATTTAATGCAGTTTATGTGTTGTATAATTATTACTCAGACATTTAATGCAGTTTATGTGTTGTATAATTATTACTCAGACATTTAATGCAGTTTATGTGTTGTATAATTATTACTCAGACATTTAATGCAGTTTATGTGTTGTATAATTATTACTCAGACATTTAATGCAGTTTATGTGTTGTATAATTATTACTCAGACATTTAATGCAGTTTATGTGTTGTATAATTATTACTCAGACAGGTTGGTAGTATATTGGCCGAGTTATTTGGTTAACCCCTGCAGTGTTTAAGGGCAGGTCTCCACTTGAGGGATTTTTTCTTGACTCCTTTCTCCCATATGTTTAGCCCCATTGCTTTTCTAATGTTAAGACGTTCGCCCCATTACTTTGACGATTTTAAGAACTTTCAACCCATTTCTGTCAATTTTAAGACCTTTCGTGCCATTTAGGTGTCGATTTTATCCTGGCGAGCGATAGCGAGCCTGTAATTTAAGAGGAACCGGGACATTTTTCTACCGAAAAATGTACAAATTTATCTTGAAAGGGGCTCAAGGCGGTGTAATCTTAAGCTTGATGGATATCTAGAGACCAAACTAAAAACCTCCCCTTAAGGACGCGCATATTCCTCTTATTCTGGCTATCAGTAGACGATTTTATGTAGTTTGGGAGGGAAATTTGGAAGTCTGAGGGATCAATTGAGATATTCTTTACCTCATTGACTTTTGAGGGCCTTTCAAAGCTGAATAAAACGGTCTAATGAAAGCCCGATTAAATTAAAAGGGCTTTTCATTAAATTAAAAGGGCTTTTCATTAAATTAAAAGGGCTTTTCATTAAATTAAAAGGGCTTTTCATTAAATTAAAAGGGCTTTTCATTAAATTAAAAGGGCTTTTCATTAAATTAAAAGGGCTTTTCATTAAATTAAAAGGGCTTTTCATTAAATTAAAAGGGCTTTTCATTAAATGGAAAGGTCTTTTCATTAAATTAAAAGGGCTTTTCATTAAATTAAAAGGTCTTTTCATTAAATTAAAAGGGCTTTTCATTAAATTAAAAGGTCTTTTCATTAAATTAAAAGGGCTTTTCATTAAATTAAAAGGGCTTTTCATTAAATTAAAAGGGCTTTTCATTAAATTAAAAGGGCTTTTCATTAAATTAAAAGGGCTTTTCATTATAATCTGAGACGGTAAAAGACGAATACAAATTATATACAAAAACATTCATTGCATCACAGTCTCTTATCGCGTATTTATTAAGCATACAATTAATCTGGTTATTCAAATTATCTACAAATTTGATTCAACCTCGCAAATTTCTACTAAAACACTTTCAATACACACATGGTTTATTTGTATTGTACAGCTACTGACAAATGTTCGTGAGCTCTTGTCATTTTCTTTGTGCAAATATATCCATTTATATTAATGTTCAGATCAAAATAGCCGTATATTTTGATGTATTACTATATAGCTGATTTGATCTGGACATCAATCTAAATGGATATATTTGCATAAACAAAATCACAAGACTTCACGAACATTTGTCAGTAGCTGTACATAGGTGTGTGGGTTACGCTATACATTTTTATCTCCGTTATTATATGATGTTATTGTTAATGTTTTTGTTATGTCATTAAAGGTAGTACTGTAGTAGGTAATTATGGGAGCCAATGACCTCATCTACCGCGATTTGCATATTATAGTGATTCAAGAATAAAGCCGGTATCACACGAGCGCTTTTTCACTCAACATTTATCCTTAACACTGGTCTGGCAGCTTATGAAGTCAATATTTAGAATATTTCGGTCACCTAAATTCATCTATCAACAGTCTAGTTTCCGATACCAGGGCAAAATATTCCAGAAATGTTGCCAGAAAAATGTTGATCATCGAATGTTGACTATAAAAGCTCTCGTGTGATACCGGCTTTAACTGAATCCTGACAATTTTACATTTAATACCTATTATATTTTTGTAGAACTTATTAAGGAAGCGTGTCATCATTGAAAAGCTCATTGTAAATATTCAAACGCCTATTTTTTGCAAAGCTTATGTTTCTTCAAGTATATATATACGTTTAGTAAGTATCCAACATTTAACTCTTTGAAGATTATCTGTGGGAATGAAAAGGGTAAAGATTATCTCAATTAACCCTCTGTCTTCCATATACCCCTCCTAATCTGAATATAATCGTCTGATAATAGCCAGAAAACTTAAAAGATATGCGTCATCGTATTTTAAAGGGTTAGTGAATACTGCAGAACGAGTCAAACATAATGGCAACTGTGACGATGTTTGTATAATTAGTGCAAGGGAATCTTCAAATATTCTTCTATAGTATATATATTCTATATAT
>CM064493.1:44112591-44115272 GCA_032716605.1 Paralithodes platypus
TATTTCAGTCATTTTTCCGGCTTCACGCTCGCATGGGATACACTTGCTCTACCATCCCTCCCCTCATATAACCTCCCTACTCTCACACACCCACTGAGAGGAGCGGGGGTGGCGGGGAAAACCAGCTAGTGTATGACCAAATTGAATAAAGAGAAAAAATGAATGGAACAAAAAGAAAAATACGTTCATTGATTTAGCAGGGCAGTGGAGTAGAGAGTAAGTGGGAAAATGTTGGGCTAGGTCATGGTGGTGATGATTATGTGTGTGTGAGAGAGAGAGAGAGAGAGAGAGAGAGAGAGAGAGAGAGAGAGAGAGAGAGAGAGAGAGAGAGAGAGAGAGAGAGAGTTGAAAGAGTGATAGGGAGCCAAATTCAAGGTACGTTAGGAGTCAAAATATCTGGACACCCGGAGCTTGAAGCAGTTTAAGTCATAGGGTATATAGATGACCAATATATAGATAGCTAGATCAATAAATAAATATATATGTAGTTAGATTAGATAGGCATTATAATGTTAAACTTGCAAAATAAACAAACCAAAACAGGGACAACACAATATAAAGACAAAAGAACTTATCAAAATCAATATGTTGAAATAAAGATTTAGCAAAATAATATGTTGAAGTAAAAGATCTAATTATATAAAATATATAGAAAGATAGTTAGTAGGTAGTAAAATAAAAGGTGGGGTAAATATTGGGGTTGGCTATGGAATCGAAATTATGACACACAGACAGGCAATGAGTAAGGAGACCAAAGCACAGTAAGAGGTCAACCCCTTCTGACCGTCGACGTCTATACCATTTTATTCTAGGTCTTGTACAGTTTAGGAAGGGTTTGTGGAAGTAAAAGGGTTAAATGAGATAGTTCGAAGCTTGTTAATCGTGGAGGCCCTTTTTAAACTGAATAAAATCGTCTATTCGTAGCCATAATCAAGTTACAAGGACGGTACCGTTGCTAAAAGGGTTAAAGTTGCCTCACATTTTTGCTCATTGCTTTAGTCGACGTGTCCCCTTATATATGTGTCTTTCATTGGCTCCTGGTTCTTTTTACTCTGTGCTCTTCACTTCTCTCTCTTCTCTCTCTCTCTCTCTCTCTCTCTCTCTCTCTCTCTCTCTCTCTCTCTCTCTCTCTCTCTACTAAACCACTCTAAACCACTGTTTGGACACTTGATCCTCAGTGTTTTGGAGGACAAGCAGCCTAGAGGGGTCACTAGACCTGTTGTTGCTTGATTCCTTTGCACTCCTTTGTACTCTCTCTCGCACATATTTTTTGGCTGAAGTCGAGTACAATATTTACACATTTTGTTTTCCTTTGTATTGGCAGCCAGCGAGGGCTTGTCAGGTGCAGGAAATAGCAGGGTAGGGCACGGCAGGAAAGAGCTAACTTTGGGGTTGGGTATGCAGATAGAAATCAGGACAGGAAGGTGCGACTGTAGTGGGTTGTAAAATTATCACTGCCAACCAGAATAAAAATGGCTGGACAGAAAATACAAAAATATATAAATAAACTTGCAACTTCTGCAACTGCAATGCAAGTTATACTTACATAAATGTCATCAACGTTGCATGGACAGTTTACTTGTCCCACTATTACTTTAATTTTATTATTATTATTTTTAGTATTATTATAATTATTGTATTATTATTATTATTATTATTATTATTATTATTATTATTATTATTGCCGTGTGGATATTCGTGCAGCATTAATGCATTGGAAACAACAAGGGTTCTTGTACGCTATGTCTGTTACCTTAGGTAACTAAACAGATCAACATATAAATATAGAACTCATATAATTCCTACAATATCTCCTCTTAGACATATCAGATCTCGAACTCTGCAACTCGTGGTTAAAAATCCAGTTCTACGACCACTTAGTTACTAACTCCATTATAGTATTAACCCTTTCACGCATTTAATACGCAGAGGTTGCCAGATTAGCAATAAGAAATAGAGTTCTCTCACTCTTATAATTACCTCTCCAAAATTAGTTTTCTGCCCACAGCTAACTCAAAGACAACTGCAGAGGTTGAATTAACTAAACTAAAGGTTTCTAAATACCCCTTTAAAGTATCCCCAATAGGCTCAAAATCGCGTCATATGTCGGAGAGGGTTAAGAGCAAAACAGGTTATATAATACAGGGTATAAATATAGTTAAACAGAATGGGCAAATGTTATACCTGACTTGATCTTGTAGCTAACTTAGGACCCTGCCTAGTATAACCTAGTTCAACCGCTGCAAAAATGTATAATGCTAATACAAAATATATCATAAGTTGTTAAACCTAATACGATATAGCTAATTTGAAACCTCGCCTATCACGAGTAAGAGCTATAATTCATTAATTGTTCTTATAGCTAACCTAGAAACCTACCTATCAAAAAGTTGCTATAGTCATGCTTGATAAACTCAGTTATAATACTTTACTTGATCTTAAGGGGAGGTATTTAGTTTGTACCCTAAATCTCTATCAAGCTTAAAAATTACACTCCCTTGACCCTCTTCAAGATAAATTTGTAAATTTTTCGATAAAAAAATTTCCCAGCCGAAGGCCGGGTCCTTTTATACTACAGGCTCGCTTTCGCTCGCCAGGAAAAAATCGACACCTAAATGGCACGAAATGTCTAAAAATTGACAGAAATGGGACGAAAGTTCTTAAAATCTCGAAACTAATGG
>CM064493.1:44115372-44260372 GCA_032716605.1 Paralithodes platypus
TAGACAGTAAGATTATACATATAGATACTTGGTGTAGGCAGTAAGATTATACATATAGATACTTGGTGTAGGCAGTAAGATTATACATATAGATACTGGGAGGTTGTAGGCGATTTATAATTAGGTAGATTATCCATATAGATACGGTTTTGTTTAGGCAGTAGATTTGGATCATCATATACTCTTTGTATTTTGGCAGTAAGACTATAACATTCTACCGTAGAAGGGTGGTAAGGCGATCGTAGGCATTGTTAAGATCTTTATACATAATAGATACTTGGAGCTATGGGTCACGTAAGAATAAGGGAAGGCTGTAGCCAGTAAGATTATCAATATCAGATACTGGGTGGGATATGTAGGCAGTAAGATTATACATATAGATCACTGGTGTAGATAGTTCAGGTGCGATAATACACGCTTGCAAGTAATTAAGCGCGAGAGAGGAGAAGAGAAGCGTGAGGAGAGAGAGAGAGAGTTACATTCCAGGGCAGTAGTTCCCTTTCCAATGTCCCGTACCACTATAGATACTTGGTGTAGCCAGTAAGATTATACATATAGATACTTGGTGTAGGCAGTAAGATTATAATATAGATACGTAGGCAGTAAGATTAATATATAGGCAGTAAGATTATACATATAGATACTTGGTGTAGGCAGTAAGATTATACATATAGATACTTGGTGTAGGCAGTAAGATTATACATATAGATACTTGGTGTAGGCAGTAAGATTATAATTAAAGTCCCAGACCGAATTTATGATATATTATTTTGATAGACGGGACAGGTTGAAAGCTGGGAGGTTTTTCGATTATTATAATTAGGTAGGAGTGTTTTCTTGGATTCGGTTTTTGTTTTATTTTGGACATTCATTACTCTTTTGTATTTTGTGATCTATAACTTATATGTTAAGGGATAGTAGGGATTGTTATCTTTTTTCTAATGCTTCTAGTTGGATTTTACTTCCTAGGTTCAATTTTGGGTTGTATATGTGGATTTTGTGTGTGGGGGGTGGGGGAGTCAGGTGCCGATACTACACGCTATGCAGTAATTAAGCGCGAGAGAGAGAGAGAGAGAGAGAGAGAGAGAGAGAGAGTTACATTCCAGGGCAGTAGTTCCCTTTCCAATGTTCCCTTACCCACTCTAAACCACTGTTTGGACACTTGATCCTCAGTGTTTTGGAGGACAAGCAGCCTAGAAGGGTCACTAGATCTGTTGTTGCTTGATTTCCTTTGTACTCCTTTGATACACAGACTGCAGAAACATTAGGATTATGCAGGTCTCTACTAGGCAGTCCGGACTTAATGTTAGGATAGAATTTGCTACAGAGTGGAAGGCAAGAATAGCAAAGGAGAGAGAGAGAGAGAGAGAGAGAGAGAGTGAGAGTGAGTGTGGAGGCTACAGTAAAAGGGGCTTGGCAGAACAGAAAGAAACATAAACAGGTTTGCCCCGTTAGGGTAAATAAAATAGCAAAACTGGTGAAACTGTCATCCGGGCGATGGGTTGTTCTGGGTCAGCTCCTTCAGTGCTAATGGTGTGGACATGGCACTGTGGAGGGTGGCAGTGAAGGCATGTCTGGGAGCTTGTAGGACGTTTCTGTCTTGGTGTGGACATGGCACTGTGAAGGGTGGCAGTGAAGGCATGTCTGGGAGCTTGTGGACGTTTTCTGTCTTGGTGTGGACATGGCACTGTGGAGGGTGGCAGTGAAGGCATGTCTGGGAGCTTGTAGGACGTTTCTGTCTTGGTGTGGACATGGCACTGTGAAGGGTGGCAGTGAAGGCATGTCTGGGAGCTTGTAGGACGTTTCTGTCTTGGTGTGGACATGGCACTGTGGAGGGTGGCAGTGAAGGCATGTCTGAGAGCTTGTAGGACGTTTCTGTCTTGGTGTGGACATGGCACTGTGGAGGGTGGCAGTGAAGGCATGTCTGGGAGCTTGTAGGACGTTTCTGTCTTGGTGTGGACATGGCACTGTGGAGGGTGGCAGTGAAGGCATGTCTGGGAGCTTGTAGGACGTTTCTGTCTTGGTCATCCCTTCATCAGATTTATGATGATAATGATAATGTGGATAAGTTAGCTCCATATACTAATAATTCCATACTATATTGGTACAGTATTGCAGAATTGGGTATGGATAAGTTAGCTCCATATACCAATAATTCCATACTATATTGGTACAGTATTGCAGAATTGGGTATGGATAAGTTAGCTCCATATACCAATAATTCCATACTATATTGGTACAGTATTGCAGAATTGGGTATGGATAAGTTAGCTCCATATACTAATAATTCCATACTATATTGGTACAGTATTGCAGAATTGGGTATGGATAAGTTAGCTCCATATACCAATAATTCCATACTATATTGGTACAGTATTGCAGAATTGGGTATGGATAAGTTAGCTCCATATACCAATAATTCCATACTATATTGGTACAGTATTGCAGAATTGGGTATGGATAAGTTAGCTCCATATACAATAATTCCATACTATATTGGTACAGTATTGCAGAATTGGGTATGGATAAGTTAGCTCCATATACCAATAATTCCATACTATATTGGTACAGTATTGCAGAATTGGGTATGGATAAGTTAGCTCCATATACCAATAATTCCATACTATATTGGTACAGTATTGCAGAATTTGCATTATGGGTATGGATATATTATAGTGTAAGGGGAGACTAATGACACCAGTGGTACCAAGATGGCGGAGGTTGGCCGATCTCTGTTACTATAAGGTCTCTACTTCATTGCACCTCCTAAACCCCCCGCCCCTCCCCCCCCCCTCTCTCTCTCTCTCTCATATACAAGGATTGGTAATGCATTGGTATTACAGCCTTGCAGAAGATAAATTAAGGATTACTCCCCCCCCCCTCCTCTCTATCTTTCTCTCTCTCACTATGAACTACCCCATATGCACACACACACACACACACACACACACACACACACTGACCTACCACACTCAGGCCTTTCATGTTCGTCGTCGCTAACTCAGAATAGCAACACCTCAACCACCCACAAACTCAAAATGTAGCTTTCATTTTTTGTTTTAGCCACCCATATAATCCATTTCCTGTATTTCTGACATTATCTGTATCCAATTATTCAGAACTTTTAGGGTAATACTTTATACTTAGGGAAAAAATTAATTAGCTAAATGTTAGTTATATTAATATATATCACAGCTATCCTTTTCATATGAAAGACCATGAATTTCACACACTATCACTGCTACCACCTCAGTCACCACTAACATAGCAACCACTAGCAGAGTCTCCAGTCCTGACGCTATTCTTGATTTACAGTGTTCTGGCTTAATAATCCAGAAGGGATAATAGCCTCTGAAGTCCTTTTTTAACACCATCATCACTACAACCATCACTACCCCCATACTATACCATGTTCCAAATAAGTAAGCCAAAATTCTTGAACATTAACCGCTATAACTCACAAACGACTGGAGTAACCGAGCTAATATTTCTACCACTTGGGAAGGATCAGTCAGGGGAAAGGTGTGGAAATGTACAGCCAATTTGCTCTAGCCCCTTTTGAGCTACAGAGGTTAGGGTTCACGATTTCTGGACTACTAATTTGGAACAGGGTATGCCAACACCACTACAACAACATTCCCCCCCCCCCCTCCACACACACACACACACACATATTACCATTAACCCATTCGGTACCAGGGACGTCCTTTTCATCATATTATGACAAGTATTAGACGATTTTATTAAGATTAGGAATGACCTCTATCGATAATAAGGCTTCACACTATCTCAACCAACCCTTTTAACTACCACAGATCCTTCCTAAGCTGCATAATATCGTCTAAATATAGCTAGAATACAATATAACACACGTCGCTGGTACTCTTATGGTTAACCCTCATACAACCAACAACACTACAAAAACAATCCCACCAACACCAACTCCAGTATCATCACTACCACCACCACAAGTATAACATTAATAATTAACCCTTTATCACCACTACCATTACCACCACCACCACCACTATTACATCACCATCACAACAACTACAACTACCACTACCACCACCATTACCACCACTACTATATCACCATCACAACAACACCACCAATACCACCACTGCTATTACCGCAACCACCACCACGCACCACCACCACCAACAACATTCCTCTATCCCCCCTGACCAGTTAGAGTTGAATGACCTCTCTGGACAGACTAGTTGCCCCTGTACGTACCAAGGGTGGGGGTTTGGGCATATCTGGTTAATTCAGTATTGTGCAGGAGGGGGGGGGGGGGGAGGGGGGTATGTCTGGATTCTAAAGTTTATATTACACACAGACTTCCCCTCAACCACCACCACCACCACAACTACTACTACTACTACTACTACTACTACTACTACATAAATTAATAGCCCCTCTATCACCACCACCACTACAACAACAACAGTTAACCCTTCTATCACCACTACTATTACCCCTACCACCACCACCGCAAGCACTAGCACCACTACCATGTCCTATCACAACCACAACAATAATTAAGTCCTCTCTCACCATTACCACCACCACCATCCCCACCAGCACCACCACTACCACACACAAGAAATATCCAAAGAAATATCCAAACTTTTAAAGCAAAATTGGATAAATGTAGAGAGAGAGACAGGACAACACGAGCTTAGGCTCAAATCCTGTATACTACAATTAGGTGAGTACACCACCTCTACTACTAATATTACTCTACCCTCCATGATCAGTTAGAGTTGAATGACCTCTCTGGACAGACTAGTTTACCCCTGTACACTCACAAGCCATAATAAGCATGTACTCATTTGAATTGGTGTACTTCTAAAGCCAATCTCTGAAGCATTTGCGATGTTATAACAACATAAGAAAATGGAAATCTGCAAAAATCCTACTTGCCCATACGAGACTAAAAATAAATAAATAAATCTATATAACACTGTATTATGTCGTTTGGGTTCGATATAGATTCAAATGGGTGTATACTTATTGTGGCTCATCAGTGTACCATGGTTTTGTATCCAGGCATATCATCTTAATATATTACTATATACATGATGGTTTAGGGTTCGAGTCTATCCCAGCCACTGATAGTAACTTCAACTCCTTCCTTGTGGCGAGTGCGAGGTACCCGCCTTCCAACACCGTCCCACTCCTATTCTGTTCAGCTCTCCAACTCAAGAGTTGGCAAGTTTTCTCAGTCTTCCTTCTACTCAACAAGTGAACTCTGGAATTCTCTCCCTCAATCAATCTTTCCTTCATCCCATGACTTAGACTGCTTTAAACTTTGTGTGTCCAGGCATTTTGACACCAACGTCCTCTGAATTTGGCTCCCTGGCACTCTTTTGGCTTTAGGGGAGACACTCTCTACGGGCAACCTACCTTTTGTCTCCTTCATACGCACACACACACACACACACACACACATATATATATATATATATATATATATATAATCCCATTAGGTTTATTTAGGAAGATGTGGTGGTGGTGCTGTAGATGGTTGTATGTCTGGCTATATCTTCTTAAGGGGGGAGGGTTCGTTTTTTCTGGTCCCTTTCTCCCTCATGTTCAGCCCCATTAGTTTTCAAATTGTAGGACTTTCGGCCCATTAGTTTGGCGATTTTAAGACTTTTCACCACATTTATTTGTCAATATTAGGACCTTTCATGCCATTTAGGTGTCGATGTTTTTCCTGGCGACCGATAACGAGCCTGTAATTTAGGAGGAATCGGCCATTTTCTACCAACAAATTTACACATTTATCTCGAAGGGGGTCTAGGTGGTGTTTTATATGCTTGATGGAGGTCTAGCGAGGACACTAAAAATCAAAACAAAAATAATAATAATACATTGATATATAGACTAAAAACAAGCAGTACCCCCTTAATTCCTTACTGTGCAGGAAGGGTTAAGCCCCTATTGTTCTCTGCCAATATAATTAACTTTCTTCAACACCTACTATTCTCTCTACTTTCTTTAGGATGTTCCAGATACCAAATTTTACCTTGTCTATTTTTTGAACACTCTAAGACACTAATTCTTACTCATTGTGAGCCCTGCACCTGTCAGTGAATCTCCAAAGGGAAAATATTATGTAAGCGATAATGAGAATATATATTTTTTGTTCTCCCTTTTCGGGCTGTCTCGAGTCGGCCACCCTCAGGTTAAAATATAATAATAATAATGGGGTGTGTGCCTGAGTATATAGATAGACAGATATACTGTATTATAGATCTGAGATAGCTTCCTCATTTATGGGCAACATTTTAGTCTTAGAGTGTATATATACTGTACCTATACAGAAAAAAATAAGACTAGCAATGGAATAAAAGAGTATAAGTTATAAATTTCAAATATTCAACCATGTCAGAGGAAGATGTGACGGTGTTTTTGTTTTTCCTTGGGAATGGGATTTGTTTTTTCTATATAAACTAGATGTCCATAAGATTGAGAAGAGGAATATTATGATAAGGCCATATTGATGTTATTGTCATACATACAGTATATTGTATTTGATTTGTCATTGTGTTATTTTGTGTGTTGACTTGTAAATATCATGATTCATTTTGTGAATATTTACTCACAATATTTTTTCTTTTTCTTTTTTCCAGAAGGGTGGTGGAGGATGAAGCCACTGCTGGTGTTAGTAGTGGTGGTTGTGTTGGTGTCTGGTGTATCACTAGACCCAGCCATACACCACCAAGGATACCGCCTCAAACCAATGCCCATACATATACAGGGACCTGAAGGGCTTGAACAAACACCCAGGGACGACTACAAACATGTTCTTTATAGCTACAGGTCAGTTAATATACAGGTTATATAAGGTATTTACTGAATTAGCCTATACATTCAGGTTCTTTATTATACACCTACACGGAACAACAGGGCTTGAAGAGTCACACAGAGACGACTACAAGCACGTTCTTTATAGTTACAGGTCAGTTAATATACAGGTTAATTTAATGTTTCACACACACACACACACACACACACTATACTTTAATTACCAATAATTAACACTAAATGTTTATATACTCAAGCCAACATTCACAGTAGGGTTTCTAATCATAAACCCATCGAATTAATTGATTTATTATAACGAGTGTTCTGAATATGGCGGTGGTCGATTAACTAGGTGATAAATGTGTCTCTGGTGGAGTTATTTATGAAGGGTTTGTATGGTAATGAGTTAGAGCTATTTAGAATGCAGATCAGACAACTTTTAACTTGATGCTATTTTTTTTTTTTTTTTTTTTTTTTACATAGAAAATGGAAAAGGGAAGCAAACAAATGTTCTTGTCTTCTTCATGCCCTATCCAACCATATCTCAAACTTTTTACGGACTCGGAGCTTACAATTGAGACTGGGAGACTTCCAAATTATTCATGACCCTGTTGCAAAACGTAAGGCTTATTGTAATAATCCTAATATTCGGTCTGCTCTTGGTATACCTTCATGTGATATTCCCTTGTTGCTGAGTTGGTTCTTTGTGTGAGTATGTCTACTTCCAAATCGTCCATTTTGTTTTTGTTGTATTTGTTGTGATGGTTCCTTCCTACAACAAAACATGTGCTGCGTTCAACCACAATTCGTTATGTGAAGGTGAAGGTATTGAAAGATAAGCCTTTACAACGGCATCTCGTAGCTACTTTCTACTTTTCCTATTATTTGAAGAGTGTAGAGAGAGGAGAATGGGTGTTGGAGAGAGAGGAATCTATTTGAGTGGCTTTGTTATGTGTGGTGTTACTAGTCTGTATACGTCGTCAAGGTGTCCCCCGACTGGGTGCGAGCACGTGAAACACGCTAGGACGTTATTATTTCGAATGAATTAGAGTCCTTTGCATTGCTATAGAGTTGGGAAGTAATATTATTGTTTAATTGACACATTTTTCTCTGAATTATGTTTTTTTATTATATATATATTTAACAATTATAGGTCTGCCATGATGAACTTGCCAGTTTTTCAAAACATAAAAACTCTATGGTCCACAGTGTCTTTGAAAAATGCGCTTTCTAAGCGCATTTTAGTAAGCGTCTTCTAGGGCCAAGCAGGTGGGATCCACCATTCCACCCATTTCATTTCATTTTCATTTTCTATGGAGCTCGTCCTGGAATCTTTACGACTCTGAACCTCACGAGTCTATACAGGACTGGCCATTTGTACCCGAAGGCCCTTTAATAACAACACCAACAACACAGAGCCATGCTGCAGCTTCACTGACTTGCTGGTAGCCTGGTTACCATAGCAACCACACCGTCTGCGTCTGGCGTGTCTGAGCACAAATGCACGATCCTGGCCCAATACGAACCCTAGAACAGCAAAGCAAACAAACCTCCGAAATGCAAACATTAGGTAAATAGGCTAGGCTAAGTGACAAGCAGGAGGCCTCGGCCCCACGAGGTAAGATTAACGATACGTTTTGATTCAGTTCGGGATAGGCCTAGGCTTAGCCTAGTTTCGATAACTTAAAACCAGGACTCTTAGAGGGTAGCCCACTGGCACTGTACACTGTGGAAACTGAGAGTGGAGGAATGGCTTGTAAAGGTAAGTTATGGGATAATTACATATTCCAGTTTAGGCTACTGCTGAAGTTGGTGCATCATCGCTTCGTTCAAAAGTGCTCGCGTTTAGCTTACGTGGCAAGAGTTGTGTTATCGGGCGTATCACCTACCTCTGACTGGGTAGCCTATAATCTATATCCTAGTGTTTACTAGCCTATACCCCTTTGAAAGGACATTAGCCTAACCTAACAACCTTACCTGCCTTTCGTGGTGAGAGGGTTAAAGCTAGCGCATGCTAAGCTAGCTAAGGATAGCTCAATAAGGCCGATTAGGCGTATTTCCATTGGGGTCCTGTACTACTACCCTATCCCTTTGCTCATGAGGGATGGTAACGACTCAGTGCTTGTGAAAAATCTTTAATGCGCCGAGCGTGGGCGCGAACCCGGGCCTTCTGGGTGGAAGTCCGAGACGCTAGTCACTACACCAAGTGAGCCGCTCTGATGTATGCCGTATATGATGATGACAATATGTCATGGGATGGGGGGGGGGGACGGCTCAACATCATATTGTATCCAAAGGCAGTCAAAATAGACGGGAACATGATAGCAAAGGTCCGACGCCACTACGCATAGTGTAAACAAGGCTGGCGGTACGCCCGCACTTAACATTCTTGCCCTTTATTGTATCCAACGGGGCCATGGCTAGGTGTTGGGTAAATTGTTTTGTTACCGGCCGTGGGATACAATAATGGGTTGATTGGGGCTTTGGCCATCTCACCCCCAATTATTTATTTCATCATCATAGCCTATAGCCTATATTACCAGCAGGGGCAAATAAAAGCAGTCAAATTAAACGGGAATATAACTGCGACTATGTAAACAAAGCGGACGGTACGCCCGTTAACACAACTCTTACCAAATAATCTTAATCTAGCCCCAACCTAACCTAACCTAGTACAGTAGGGTCCCGCATAAAACGTGTTCGCATAAAACGACCGACCTAAAATATTAATATTTAATTTTCGATCAGAACGAATGTGATCACATAAAACGAGTCCGCCGCCAAAGTGGGGCAAATCCGAGGAGTTTTCATATAGAGCGCCGAAATATCATACAAAACGTACGAAATATCGTACGTTTTGTACGAAAATTTACGCTTACAGTGAACATTGACGATATTGGGCCACCAAAATGCTGTGTTCACATAAAACGAAATCGCATAAAACGCCCTCGTTTATCGACCATATACTGTACTCGTTTTATGCGGGACCCTACTGTATTATTAGTGGGGGCTGCCGAGCCGCTGGCCACCCCCACACCCTCCTAATGGGCTATTTAGTGGGCCCGTGGGGGAAAGGGGGGTAATGTTGTAAAGTCAGTGAAAATAGGCTAGCCTAAACAGACCTCGGATGCGGAAATACCCTGAGCCGAACAGGCCAAGAGGGATATCTCTATTGGTCTAACTGGTAAGGTGTCTGCCTCACACCCAAGGGTTGAGAGTTCGTGCCCCCACCAAGGCATGATATTTTTGTGAGGCTATTTCCGCATTTAACGAAGTTTAGGTGTATTGGTAAAATTGTTCAGATGGATGAGAGTAAGATCGGAGCTCCATTAATCCTCTTTCGGGTATGGTGTAAAAACCGATCCCCACAATGTATCCCGTACAGTGTAATGCACTTCCGATAGTCTTGACTTATAAGGCAATGAAGTAAGCTAAACTGTATAAGAAAGTTAAGAAACCTATAGGCCTAGGACATATCGATGAGTTCGGTATCGGCTATAAACTAGAATTAAATCAACGATGGACTGAGGAACATGTGTGTGAGTGAAGGGAGATGAAATGAAGAGTTTACAGTAGTCAGTAGGTGTCTACTAGGGATTGGTGCTAAGTCCCATTCTCTAATTTGGCAGTAGCCAAAGTCCTGTTCTCTATAGCCTAGCCATAAAATACCCCAAGTCTTTTAGGTAATAATAAAAAACACATTTACTCATTTGACAGATGATTTTTGGTGACCATGAGTCCATGACTTTGGACTGTGATTTTAAGTTTTGTATGTCTTTCCACAGCATATCCCCTTCAGAGGTCAACATCCGCCACAGAGGCCAGAATCCGATCAAGTATTCGGAGCCCTCCTACCAAAACCCCCAGCCCTATGCCCTTCCCCTGGTGGCCCCCGAGGCACCATCGAGAGGGGTCCACAAGCCAGGGTTCCACAGGGGTAGCGTTGAGGCCCATCCAGACAGTCTCCCACATTCGCTCAACTCTCTGGCTTCAGTTTATTCCTTCCCGGTGAGTTGACCCTTCATTACAGTGGCCCTATTTTTAACAGTTATTACTATACCCTGTTTATTATAGGTAGGCCAGAAATCCCAATCCCAATCTCTCATAACTCAAAAAGGACTGGAGTGATCGAGCTAATGTTTTTAGCATTTGAGAAGAGTCGGCTAGGGATTAGGTAAGGAAATTTACTTCCCATTTGCTCTAGACCTTTTTGAGTTACAAAAGATAGAGGTCACGGTTTCTGGCCTACCTATAATGAACGGACTAATCATATGAAATAATATTCATCTTATCAATCAATCTATATTGCCTGATGCTTTGATCCCTGAGAGAATAGCCACAAATTAATGCCTTCATATTCTGGGGCAATAAATTCAATTCTCTAGCTTGTTTTTGGAGGAGAGTTGCAACCCAACTGCCCATCATCCATCCCTATCAAATGTTACAAACAGAATAACAAAATAAAAATAACTCTTTTCAGTTATCTTATGTTGAGGAGGATCCTACTGTTTGAGTGTTTATTAAGATGGTTCTTCCCCTCTGAAGTAGTAGAGACCTTTCCTAAGCTAAAAATAGAATAAATATTACAATGAAATGAGTTAATATTTTCGATGTTTCAGCTATCGGACGAGGAGGAAAATCTACCAGGGGCCAGTTTCCAGCGAGGGGCAGTGGAGCATGTCCCCATTGAGGCCACACAGTACATGGCTGAGGATGCTGCCGGGGGGGACCAAGAGCCGGGACCATTCTCTCGTAGCGCAGTCGAGTCTTACCCCACCTTTCCTACCCCTTACTCTGGGGGGCAATATAATGAGGTGAGGATAATAATAATAATAATAATAATAATAATAATAATAATAATAATAATGATAGTGATAGTGATAATACTGTAATGATAATAACAATAATAATTCTATAATTATATAGTCTAGATTGCAACATTTCTTTATTCAGTACTGCATCTAGTTCTAGCAATGATTAGGACAGTATTATAGTATTGTAATAGTTATACCTACTGTAGATCATATTCTATCATGAGTAATTTTTGTTAATTTTTTTACCAGGTTTTATATATAATCTTAAACTCACCTTCGTCCACTAGAGAATGAGTGTAATTAGTTCTTTATGCCTTACTTGTTCTGATAACTAGCATATCACTTACCGGTAATTAGTATCGCATTACCAGATCTTATAGCTAATTTAAACCTCATCTCCATGCCCCACAAAAGATAAATGCAGTTGTATTTAACATCCCTAGTTTCTACAAAGATTAGGATGGTATTGTGATCATTATTATACCTCATCTCCACTTACAACTACCCTAGATTTAGAGTCATAAAATTGACAGTGTCGTGAACACAAGATTAGCAAACTTAGATTATTAATTTTGATGTGAGTATCCTAGGTTCGGATCCTTGGAGTACCACATGTATTCATTAGTTTCATTGATTTCATTAATTAGGTTCATATGTAAGTTAATTGGTGGGTTGGTGATAGTATGAATTTATTATGTCATACCTTTGCCTGATCTTATAGCTAACCTAGAACTCTTCTCCACAGAAAATGAACGCAGTGGTAGTTGAAGTCCCAGACTATAGTGATGACGTTATGTACGGCTGGGCTGGGATACGTTCGGCTGTTGAGTCTCCGCCGCTACGAACTGCGATGCAAGACCCCGATGAGGCTAGTCCTCTACCGGCTCAAGTAAGTTAATCTCCCTGGCAATATGCAAGCGTGTTATTGTGATATCTACCATAATCTCCAAGTGTTAATTTATTCTCTCTCTCTCTTAACTATCTATGATATCCTTTGTAAGTATAGTACTGTATCAAGTGCCATGTTTGTTGCCTCTATCTTTCTGTATCTGTGTATATAATGTTTTGTGCTGCGTATTCTCAAAGTGACTGTATTTCCCCAACAGCTCAACAGTCGGCCGTTTGGACAGTGGTCGGAGCCTCTCTTGGGTTTGGGTGATGGTGTAGCGAGCGGCAACGAGGTAGAGTTGCGCGATTCCTCGGACCCCATACGCAACCCACACAACGACTTCAGCTCCATGGCGGGCGGCGATCTACTCATGTATCAATCCAGCATCAGACAGGCTGCCGGAGGTGAGTTATTATAGATTCTTAGTTACAATAGTGAATAATCTTTATTTTATTAATTTCACCACAACACCAAACACCCCCAATGAAATTAATTAAAGTATATATGATCCACCGGGATTCGAACCTGGGTTATCACACACAGATTTTTGCCACCTTAACCATTACACCACCAGGACGGTTAAAGGTTTATGCACACGCCTACGACTTATTATCCATTCTCGAATACTGGATATTAATCTAATCATGTTCATATTCCCAACTGCGCTATGGTAGCCTACTGTTTAAGTGAGAGGAAAGATATCTACCTATCACAGTTGGAACTACTGTATTTTGCATTATCTGTTCTTATAGCTAAACCAGAACCCAACCTATCACAGTTGGAGCTATTGTACATTACTTGATCATATAGATAACCCAGAACTCTACCTATAACAGTTGGAGCTATTATACTTTACCTGATCATATAGCTAACCCATGAGGTTTGTCTATTCACTATATTTAGGCCAAAGATATTGACTACTAACCCCTGTACCTAAAAAAAAGACTAATCAAACTAATATTTCTACCATTTGGGAAGAGTCTGCTAGGGAATAGGTGTGGAAATTTACAACCCATTTACTCCAGCTAATTTTGAGTTTCAGAGGTTAGGGGTCACAATTTTTGGATTCATATAATGAATGGACCTTAGAGCTATCACAAGACATATCACATATCAGAGCTATTGTACCTTACCAGAACCGTACCTTTCATAAGTCAGAGCTATTATACCGTACCTTACCAGAACGCTACCTATTACAGTACAAGTCAGATCTATTATACCTTACTGATCTTATAGCTAACCAACAAATCACATCTATCATACCTTTAACTCAACCTTATAGCTAACCCAGAACCCTCATCTACTCCTCAGACTACAAATTGATCTGCTACTACGGAGGCTGGTCAGTGTACCGGCCGGCTCCGATGGACTTCAGCGTCAGTAACATCGATCCGTTCTCATGCACCCATCTCATCTACTCTTTCGCCGGCTTGAAGGAAACTGAACTAACCATGCAGGCGCTGGATCCCGAGTTGGACATTGTTAAGGGTGAGTTGTTTAATTTAACCCTGGCTCGCGATATGAGATGTTTAATTTAACCCTGGCAAGCGATAGTTAGGAGAAACCGGCTTTTGGCCCCAACATTTTTCTTCTGTAAAATGTGCAAATTTAGCTTGGAGAGGGTCTGAGGGGTGTTTTTTAATTTTATTTATGTGTTTTTTGTTTTTGTTTTGTGTTTTATCTTATCTTGAAGAGGGTCTAGGTGGGTTAACTAAAACACTATTCTCCTGCACCCATCTCATCTATTCCTTCGCTAGTCTCAAGGAAACAACTGATCATGCAGTCGCTGAATCCTCAGTTGGACATTGTTAAGGGGGAGCCCATTTTTTCATGACCAGCGATAGCAAGTCTGCAATTTAGGAGGAATTACTGTATATTTCTTGATCTTATGGCTAACTAATAATGTATCAATCTTTTTTCAGGAGCATACAAGGCAGCTGTTGGACTTAAAGCGCAGAACCCCGCGCTCAAAGTCATGATCGCTATCGGCGGCTGGAACGAGGGTGGCAAGAAATATTCCAAGATGGCGTCCACCAAGCTCAACCGGGACAAATTCGTTCAATCGGCCCTTGCCTTCCTCAAAGAGCATAGGTTTGATGGACTCGACCTGGATTGGGAATATCCAGGTATGTTCATTAATTATCTATCTACAGTATCTACTGTATATACTCTAGATGTGCGTGATTTTGTGTTTTGCTTTGTTTTCCCGATGTATTGTGATGTCCCTGTTCGGGCTCTGTCTCGAGTCAGCCACCCCCATAAAAACAAAGAAAGGAAACAAAAAGGAAAACTGGGGAAAGTGCTAGAGTTTATACTGTACATACATACATACCGTAGTTCTTTTATTGTTTTATTGTGCCATTCATATTTATGTTTATTGATTTTGCAAGTTTTACATTACTGTATAATGGTGTTTTTCTTACCAATTTGTCAGTGTCCAATCTGCAAAGAATTACATATTTGGCTAGGATTGTAATAAACTTAATCAGACAAAATTAAATTATGTTGTGTGTGTTACCAGGTGCCAGTGATCGTGGTGGAAAATGGGGAGACAAGGCCAATTTTGCTGACTTAGTGGATGAACTTGCTGTGGCCTTCAGACCTCATGGCTACCTCCTCACTGCTGCTGTCTCACCCGCTAGGTGGGTTTCGTATGTTTATTTTTGTTAATATAAATAATCATCCGGGTCTCTGATATGTCTACTGTATGGTAGGTAGGTAGGTTGGTGCCAATCGTCCACCTCTACATAAAGTGACACACAGTTTTTGGTATTTTGGTATAGCGATTTTGATAATTTAATTTGACTTTATATTGTCCTTGTCCCAATTTTGGTTTGTTTAGTTTGCAAGTTTTACATTTTAATTTATACTGCTATTGCTGGTGTCACACAAACTTTTTTTCTGTCAATTTTTGGAGGGTATTTGTAGTCTGACAGCTTTAAAATTTACCTATTATTAAGAATTCAACCACCTAGCATAAACTACATTCAGTCTACTTTTCCTATTCCAATGTGGAAGAACATTTCTCTTCTTAAATACCATATTCAAATGGGTCAAGTCAACATGAGACATATAACAACTCTGATATTGTGAAAATTTGCTGCATAAACATAATTTTGGATTGACATAAGGTACAGGTACTGTATAAAATGTATATATCCTTACTCTTCTCTCCCATTTGTTATTACAGTATATTTTACCAGATATAGCACCTAACCTGGAACCCCAACTCATGGTGTCATACAAGAGTAATTTTGTTTGAAGGCTTGAATGAGAAGGAATATAAGAGAATTAACCATGGCCATATTTTCTCTTCTAAAGATACAATTTGAACTATAAACCACAATTTTAGCATTGCATATATGATAATATAGCCTAAAAAGAAACCATTTGGCTTTCATTTGACACCCTTCCCTAACTTCACTGACTATCTTCGCTGTTGTAGATTCCGTGTGAACGAAGGGTACGACGTGGAGCGCATCTCCAAGAACCTGGACTTTATTAACATCATGACCTACGACCTACGGGGACCTTGGGACGGTAAGGCGGATCACCACGCCCCCATCGTCTCTCGCCCCAGCGATGCCTGGGCCTTTAAGACGCTTAATACCAAGGACGGAATTGCCTACTGGGCTCTGAAGAAGGCCCCTAAGGAGAAGTTGGTCATGGGCATCCCCTTCTACGGTCGCAGCTTCACTCTATCTAACCCAAGCAACACCAACCCCGGAACTAGGGTAATACATTTGTCGGTATTTTGTATACTGATTATTATTTATATGTTACGGTTATGTTGTGCTTTAAGTGTGTCCTATGTAATTTTCTTTGTCAATAAACCAACAAGCCAATTAGCCAATATACACAAGAACCAGGCTTCTTGGCCTACTATGAGATCTGTAAAAATGGGTCTGCAAGGAGGATGGAGACAACAGAGAATTCTGTTATTTTGCTAAAGCGTTATTTCCACATCGTGATTTTGATAAGTTCTTTTGCCTATATATTGTGTCGTCCCTGTTTTGGTTTGTATATTTTGCAAGTTTTACATTATAATGATATATTATTGTATTTATGGTATTTTGTCTTGAATGTTAGTATTTTTTTTCCTCCCGTAGACTAAGTCGGAACACAAAACAGGACAGTATAATTAGGAGCAAGGATATTTGGCCTATTACGAGACTGATGTATTTATTTTATTTTATTTTATCTTTAGTTTTTATCTTTTAGTTTATTTTGCAAGTTTTACATTATAATAATCTTACAAATAATTATTTATCTACCCCCCATAGGCCAAATCCGGAGGCACAATGGGCCAATATACGCAAGAACGAGGATTCCTGGCCTACTACGAGGTCTGTCAACTGGGTCTACAGGGAGGGTGGACTCAACAGAGAGACGCGGCCGGTGGTCCCTATATGAGTAAGGGCGATCAGTGGGTGGGCTATGACGACAAGGAATACATTACGAAAAAGGTAAATATGAAGTTTGTTTTAACCCGTTCACCACCATTACGTCATTTCTATCTCATTATGGTTACCATTAGGCAATTTTCTTTTGTTTATAATCTACCTCTACGTCTCAAATGAGTAAATACAACAAATATCAACAAACCCTCTTAATCACATAGGTCCTTCTTTAACTGCATAATATCGTCTAATTTTAGCCAGAATCAAAGGAAACATACATCATGGTGCTGAATGGGTTAATGGTTACAGTGTTTAAGATCTGTATGTGGTAACCCAGGTTCGAATCCCGGGAAGATCAGATGCTTCATTAATTTCATCGGGAGGTGTTTGGTGTTGGAAAGATTGTGGATGTGAATGTAGTCTGTAACCAGTGCTATCAGCTCACCCATGCTGATCAGGTTTTAGCAGATACTTGTGTACATGCAACACTTTAAAATTATTCCTTAGATTATATTTCTAAACAAATATAAATAGCGATTTTGATAAGTTGTTTTGTCTTTTTACTGTGTTCGTCCAAGTTTTGGTTTGTTTATTATGCAAGTTTTACATTATAATAGTTAATTCCTCCCTCTATTTTCTTAACAGATGAACATGGTGCGACAAGAAGGCTTAGGCGGTGCGATGGTGTGGGCGATTGATCTGGACGACTACCAGGGGGTGTGTGGGGAGCGTTGGCCCCTACTGACTACCATGAGACGGTCCCTAGGCCACAAGATCTCGCATTCGTACCCCCCACCCTCCGTGACTGTTGCCACTATGCTGCCCGCCCCAACCACCGCCGTACAAACCACACAAGCGCCGGTCACCACAGCTGCTACCACCAGTATGAGTTTTTCCTGATGAGATAATAGTATTTTTGATCTTGTATCTCTTTTTGCGAGTATGACTAATTTCCTGATGAGATGCATGTATTTCACTTGCTATAGAGTATGAGTGCTTCTATAGTAAATTAATTATAGGTAGGCCAGAAATGTTCACTTCTATCATCTGTAACTCAAAATGGGCTGTAATTCTTCACACCTATTCCCTGGCTAACTCTTCCCGAATGGTGAAAATATTAGCTTGATTACGTTTTTGAGTTACAGAGGTTGGTGGTCACGATTCCTGTCCTATCTAGAACAAATGGACTGTAGTATGTACAGTATGGGTTATTTCCTGACGAGATGACTATATATTTTTGTGCTTCTTTTGCTAGTAGAGTATGCGTTTCTCTACTAGTATGAGTTATTCCTGATGAGAGGCATGTATTTAATTTTATGTTGCTTATGCTAGTAGAGTATGATCTTTTACCTGATCAGAAGACTAAGTTTAACTTTGATACAGTGGTGACTTTAATGTTGTTTGTCTTAGGGTGATCAGATAAGTTAGATTAACGCTCGTCAACCATGAATTAAGTTGAAATAATATTGAACAACCCCAAAATATTTTTAACTCATTCTGAATTTTCTGAATTGGTAAGTAAGCCCTACAAATTGATCTCGGGGTTGATTCTGTGCCGAGCTAGTCAACCGTGTTCTAACCTTCCAACTATCCATTTCTTTCAGCTCTATATGTGCCTTTATGTTATTTATGTGTTCTAATAATTTGTTCATCAGTCTTTTTCACTCATTTCGTTATATATTCTTTTTTTGATGTTGTTTTCTTCCATAGCTCATTTTGTTTCGATGTTACTTTCTTACATGATTTCTTGCCTTTTTGCACTTTCATGAGGAAGCATAGAAAGATATGCACACACTATGGACTTCTCTATTAGCTCTATATCATGTCCTACAACCGTGAGCTACAGCCTACAACCACCACTACTACCACAACCACCATTACCACTATGACTATCATAATCACCCCACCTACCGTCACAACTTCTACCATCACTCTCACAAACTGTTAATATTATCACAACTACCACTACTGCCATAACCACTACTACCACCGCAGCCACCACAACCACAATATCACAACCATTATAAATTACCACAACTACTGATCTCATTACAGCTATCACAACCATAATCTACAACCGACTCTCCACAGCCAAGTCACTGACCTCACTTATAAGCACAACTACCACCACATGAACCACAACAACCATAAATAATACCTACCACCACTACTACCACAACTGAGAATACAAATATCACCACAAGAGTCATTAGCATTTATTTAGGCGGCTCTACCCCTTTTGAGGAACCAAATCTGCCCCACTGCCCTTCTCATCTGAGTCCCAAATTTTCTTAGGTGAGTTAGCAGGTTTCTGATAAAAGCACTGATGTGGCTTCTATATACAGTACATATACGGCATATATACATTTATAAAACTAATTAATCCATAAGCACAGTACCAGTCTTTTGTCCTAATCTCCTTTGTTATGGGCTTGTCAAGTTGTTTACAATCTGATCTCACGGTTTTTAGGTCTACCCCTCTGCGTAGCTCACAGACTTGCCACACTTTACCCAATTTTAATAATCCACATGCCTATAATTATGTTGGATGACACTCACTCCCGGTGTTATCCATCGTCCGGCTGGTCTAGTGGATAGCGTCTTGGCTTCCTACCCTGGAGTTGGGCGTTCGCACCGCACTTGGACATAAGGATTTTCCACTAACCCCGTTTGGTTACTGCATCCCTTAAGCAAAAATATGTTCATTGTTCTCTGTTGGCTGTTATAGCGCTATTGAATCTCGAGGTAGAGTAAGTAAAGCTTAGTAAAAAATCTGAGATTATTATTATTTATCAGCTTCGTACTGTAGGTCTTCTTGTATAGAGCAAATGTTAGGTTGTCCAACATCAAGAGTACTATACTACAACCACCAGTACATTGTACACACATAAGTCTGGTGATTTACTTTGACAGGAAACTCTCCAAAATGGATGACCATGGCAAAAACTGCCTCTAGGCTCCCAGACTTGCCCCCAATGCCCAGTCAGTGCTATTTCCACTGTGGATTAAAACCATTACCACTGAAGGAACAGACCCAGAGTAGTCCCTCACCTAGACAGCACTTTCATCATGTATACTGTACATACATACATACAATGGTTTAGCATCCTTTTCCATTATATACCGGTACATTGTAACGGGTCAGACGGGGTTGCCTTTCCACAGTTGGAGTCTTGCTATGTTCTTTACCCCTTGTGAGGGTCCTAGCCGACAACACACTGGCCACAGGGGGGGGCACTAGTCCACCAATCCTGAGTACCACCATAATTTCTACAGATGCCACAACACTACCAACTTCCTATAACCAACAGTATCAGACCTATCCACTACTACCACAATTGCCACCACATAACTGACACCCTATAACTTACAGTATTAGAGCAACTAGACCCAACAACTACAACATCAGACCAACCAACTACTACAACAACAACCACATCTATCAACACAAATACAACCACTACTATACAACTATGACAACTACCACAACTACCACAACCCCCACCACCATAACTACCACAACTACCACCACATCACTCAACATTTGACACCTTACAGTACCAGATGAACTAGACTCTACTACCATTACTACTGACACCACACCAGACCAACCAACAACCACAACAACAACAAGCACATCTATGAACACAACTACCACCACTACCACAGCAGGTTCCGGCAGTGCATCTTTGGTTGATACTGACGCGGCGCCTACCGACCTCACGCCTGTGGACTCCGAGACCGTGCTGACCTTCATATGCCCAGGTAGGAGACAAAACGTTAGATTTATTTTCGTTGACTAATATCCACAGTTATGTCTTTTTATGCTATTTTGAATCATTTCTATATGTATTCAAGTTAGTTATTGATATATCTTAACTAACCAACCACTAAAACAGTTATTACCATAACTATTAACTATTAATTCGCGAGCCGTGGCATAGTCAGTAAAGAGTCGGCTGCTGATCAAAGGGTCGGCGGATCGAAACCTCACTGTCAAAATGTTATTGGTACGGTAGATGTCAAGCCCGGGCAACTTGACCTACCAATTTGTGACAAACGCCTAATCTTCATGGCCACCCCTTCTCGGGAATTACGGCGTCTGGCAAAAAAAAAAAAAACAATATATATATTAACAATAATAATAATAATTCATGGCTTCCATATACAGTAGGTCCTTATAAGCTAACCTATCCAGGAGACGGGCATTTGTGCCGTGCTTGGGCGTGAAGGTTTATTCACTAACACTGGTTGGTTACCATGTCCCTTGAGCTAGGGGATGGGTAATGGTCTTTGTTGGCTATTACAGCGCAATTGAATCTCGAAGGAGAGAAATTGAGATTAATAAAATACAAGATTATAATTTTTATTAATTTACTACTAAATGTTAAGACGACAACAACCTCCACGCCTTAATTTACAACCACAACAACAACAATAATAATAATAACAACAATAACAACCAAAACTACCATACCACTATCTATATACTCAGGCCCAATCCCCACTTTTCCTTTTCTTTCCCTTTTTTTCTGGGGGTGGCCGACTCAAGACAGAGTCCAAATAGGGACAACACAACAGAAAACAATGAACACACAAAAACAAAATTCAAATTCACACACATCTAGGTCATCCAAACTACAACACCACAATACTAATTAATATTCTCTTCTCAGGATCCGGTTACTATCGGGAGGCAAGTAACTGTTCGATATTCTACGTGTGTGATCCCTCGTTGGTCGCACACAAGTTTGTTTGTCCCGCTGGCACGGTATTTGATGAGACACAACGATACTGTAACTGGCCGAGGCATGTCACCTGTGGAGCCACCTCTGCATCATTCAGTAAGTTATAATGTGGACTTTATAGTACTTTACATAGTTAACCCTCGCCGACATATGACGCAATTTTGAGCCTATTGGGGATACTTTAAAGCCTTTGTAACCATCAGGGGTATTTAGAAACCTTTAGTTTAGTTACTTCAACCTCTGCAGTTGTCTTTGAGTTAGCTGTGGGCAGAAAACTAATTTTGGAGAGGTAACTTATAGAGTGAGAGAATTCTATTTCTTATTGCTAATCTGGTAACCTCTGCGTCATAAATGCATGAAAGGGTTAAGCCTTTAATACAATGATGCTACAAGTAATTTGTTATTTTAGGGCTAGCATTAAAGGATATTCTTGTTTCCACACTTCCCTAATTCTTTCAGGTCTGCCTTTTTTCAGAAATTTATGACATTTTGTGTCATGTAACACTGACTGATTTGTGTCTTGTTCCTTGACTTGATGTGACTTCAGGATTATGAGCATGATTCAATTCAGTTGCAAGTGTAATTATAATTGTTTGCTTGACCCAACAGAAAGTATGGTGTGCCAGGGTGAGGGACTGTTCAGCGACCCCACAGACTGTCGGATGTTCTATTGGTGTAAGGGTGGGCTGCCCTCTAGGTACTCCTGCAATGGGGGAATGCACTTCAATAGATTAACAGGTAAACTATTTAACACTTTCAAGGTATGACTATGCCTTTCTTCCTTATTATCTGGCTATTAGTAGATTATGTTTTCAGCTTAGTAAGGAATTGTGGGACTCGGAGGTTTCATTGAGACTGTTTTTAGCCATTTGATTCCTAGAGGGCTTTCCAAAGCTGATTAAAATTGTCTAGTAATAGTCAGAATATACTGTACTCTTAAAATGCATCACAGTTCACAAGGGGATAATGTAATTCTTGTAATTGCTTTCATTACTTTTCTTGTACAGTAACTTTATTTGTTATATTAATTTTCATCGTGTTATTCATTATATTCATGTGCTTACTTTTTGTATAGATATTCACTGATAATGGATATTCTTCTTGAAAATATAGCTAACCCAGATCAATATCTATAGATAATTAGAGTTATTATACCTTATTGGATCTTATAGCTAATAACGAACATCCCATTCTTAACATTAATCATCAATTACAAACCCCAATGTACTTGAATAAACTAATGAAAGCATATGGTCCTCCCGGGATTCAAACTCGGGACACCACACCCAGAACATAAGCATCTAAACCATTACACCACCAATACAGTTAAAGGTTGAATACACGATCACAATTAATATCCATTTTCGAATTTTGGATATCAATCTAATCATGTACTCGACCCAACTGCATTATGTAAAGCGTAATGTTTTGGATCTTATAGCTAGCCCAGAACCCAAACTAACTATACTTATGTGTGCGTAGGAGTGTGTGAGGAGCCGAAGCAGAATTTATGCGCACACGGCCAGAGTTTCAAAGTGGAAGCATCCCAACGGTTCACGGACACCAAGGCCATCTTCAAAATGGCCGCCCCGAGTAAGTTCTCAGATATTTATTAACCATTGCTATAGGCTATGTTGTTTTGTCAGTTGTATGTTTGAGGTTATAGCTATAGAAAGTTTTATATGGTCAACCTGGAATCACTACTTTTTCAGAGTCAATTTTGATAAGTTCCTTTGTCTTTATAGTGTGTCGTCCCTGTTTTTGTTTGTTTATTTTGCAAGTTTTCATTATAATAAACAGTACAGTAATTCCTCACTTAAAGTTGTAGTTACATTCCTGAAAATAGACTTAGAATTTAACATTATTTTTTTGTAATTTTTGTTGTGATTTTGGACTATATTTGTCTGCCTTTCAACTTAATGTAGCATAAATCAACTTTAGGTAAATTTTGTTCCCTAGTTAATGAACAGTGTAATAATGGAACAACTGAAAAAGAGGGAACATTAAATGAGGAGTGCCTGTATTTCTTTTCTTCTTTTTCACAAGCGATTATACGTGGTTTATTATTTTACCAGCCGGTCGTACTACCAACTTAATCCTTATAACTCTTTTCATGTTTATATTGACTATATCTTTTCCCATTTCTCTATAGATAACTATAATTTGACTATATATTGAATCTAAAAGTATATACTGTATATATATATTTTCTTTTCCACAGGCAATTATAAGGTGGTTTGTTACTTTACGAGTTGGGCGTACTATCGGCCGAAGCCTTACAACTACGCCCCGGAGTATGTGGACCCGACGCTGTGTACGCATCTCATCTACGCGTACACCATGCTCGACTCTGCGGAGGCGTACATCAGGGCACTCGACCCGTACCTCGACTTTGACTATCGTGAGTTAATAATGCTTCATGTTGGTAGAATAATTGAAAAGTTGCTACCTTGACATTTCTATATATGAAGTGAAACAAGAAGTAGGAATGTGATAATAACTTAGGAGATCGGTTGTATTGTCCCTCATGTATAGCCCCTTTAGTTTGAGATTTTAAGAGGTTCACCTCAATAGTTTGGGAATTATAAGACCTTTTGTCCAATTTTCCTTGTCAATTTGAAGACCTTTTGTGCCATTTAGGTATTAAAAAATTTCCTGGCGAGCAATAGCGAGCCTGTAATTTACGAGGAACCGGCCTTTGGCTGAGAAATTTTTCTACCATAAAATGTAAACATTTATCTCGAAGGGGGTTTTAATTTTTTTTTAAAGCTTGATGAATGTCTTATGAGCAAACTTAAAAAGAATAGTAATAATAATTTAAAAAAGATAATGAATGAATAGAAAAATTATACGTATATCAATAATTTTTCCTTCTAGATTTCTACGAGCGGATCCTAAACTTGAAGAAGCAGGCGCCGGGATTGAAGGTGATGCTTGGTTTGGGCGGCTGGGTGGACTCCGCCAGTGGAAAATACTCTCGCCTTGTAAACGATCCTACAGCTAGAACAAAGTTAGTTTTATTTCCTTTTTGTGTTTGATATGTTTCTGTGTGTGTATATCTGTGTTTGTGTATGTTATGTATTTGTGTGTGTGTTTAATTTGGCTCGTTTTCATACATATTATCAACATTACAGATTCGTCCAATACACAACGGACGTCCTACGAGCGTACGGGTTCGACGGCATGGATCTGGGTTGGATGTTCCCTCGTTGCTGGCAGATGGATTGTTCTAAAGGCCCAGCTTCTGATGTGGCGGGCTTCTCCAGTCTTGTCAAGGTAGGGCTGCTTTTAAACACTTCGCAAATGATGCGTATATACTGTATATAGTTTGAAGATAGTGATCCATAACAGCTATAGTTTTAGTCTTGTGGCATTCCAGGCTGCCCTGTTCTGAGCTGCCTCACTTAAACTATCTATCTATCTACTCAAGCACATTCCCCCTTTTTTTTTTTTTAAGCTGGGGGTGGCCGACTCGAGACAGAGCCTGAACAGGGACAACACAAACAAATATGATAAAATAACCTGATCCCACATCTTTCGAGATCTACCCCTCAATGCATCTCCCTCCTCGCTCACAGACTTGCATCACTTCACCCATTATTGATCAGCCATCCTTTCCATTTGTCCAAACCAACCAAGGCTGCTCATACACATAATTGTATGTATATACTTTGGCACATACCCCATTTTATTTATTTATTTTTGTTTTCATTGGGGGTGGCCGACTCGAGAGAGAGCCCGAACAGGGACAATCACAACACAACGGAAAAACAAAACATAACAAAAACAAACACATAATCGTACACATCACACATAATGACATTGCAAATTAATGCCTAACTAATGACCTTAATAACATCACTATAAATGCTGTTTCTAACCCGCAGGAAATTAAATCATCATTCAGCGCCAAGTCTCCCGAACTACTCCTCTCCGCGGCAGTGTCCCCGGCTCGTAATGTGGTGAACAAGGCCTACGATGTGCCCACACTCTCGCAGTACCTTGACTTTATCAACGTCATGGCCTACGACTTCCACGGCGCCTGGGAGAAGAAAACGGGGCATGTGGCTCCGCTGAAGTACAGGGACGGGGACTTGTGAGTACAGTAGCTATCTTGTTTTTTATTTATTTAATTGTTTTTATTTTATTTTGTTATTTATTTGTTAATTTTGCAAAAGTTTTCTATATCTATCTACTCAGACACATACCCCTTAAGCCCCTTAAATAAACCGACTATATGTGGTTTCTATGTTGTGGTTTTGTGTTCTTTTATTTTTATTTTTTATTTTGCTAAAACAATATTTCCACATAGTGATCTTTTGTCTTTATATTGTGTCGTTCCTGTTTTGGTTTGTTTATTTTGCAAGTTTTACATTATAATATTACTAATTAAGTCTTCTTCTCACCCCAGATATGCCAGTCAGAACATCGACTACTCCTTGAAACACTGGGTCCAGAACGGCGCCGACCCTCGCAAACTGGTAATGGGCATCCCCTTCTATGGTCAGACCTTCACTCTAGTCAGCCCCGGTCAGAACGGTCTCAACGCACCGGTCAGTACGGGCGGTAATCCCGGACCGATCACCAGGCAGCGCGGTATGATGGCTTACCACGAGATCTGTCAGGAAGGTGAGTCTGATCTGTTACATTAGCGATTTTTATTAGTTCCTTTGCGTTTATCTTGTGTCATCCCAGTTTTGGTTTGTTTATTTTGCAAGTTTTACATTATACTAAAAACATTATGCCTATTATTTGTTCATTATAATTACGAAGCCAGAAATCTTGACCACTAAACCTTTGTAACTCTAAAAGAACTAGAGTAATTTGTGTTGTCCCTGTTCGGGCTCTGTCTCGAGTCCGCAACCCCCAGCTGAAAAAAAATTAGGTATGTGCCTGAGTAGATAGATAGATAGAATTTCTACCATTTGGGAAGAATCAGTCTGGGAATAGGTGTGGAAATATATTTCCAATTTGCTCTAGCCCTTTATGAGTTGTATAGGTTTGGGGTCAAGATTTGTGGTCTTTTTATAATTATTCATTCAGTCATCTTTTCTAAGTATATTTTTATCAATCCTATATCTAACCCGGAACCTAACATTTACAGTACGAACAAGAGGCTGGACCAAAGTGACGGACGCTCTGGGTGCCTTTGGTCCGTACGCCCACAAGGGAGACCAATGGTTAAGTTACGACGATCCAGCCATGGTCACCCGTAAATCCAACTACATTATTACCGAGGGCTATGGTGGTGCCATGATTTGGGATCTCAGCTTTGATGATCTCCATAACGACTGCTGCCGCGAGTCCATGCCTTTGCTGAGGGCGGTCAACCGAGTGCTGCGGAGTGTGTCCTACCCCCCACCGAGGCCAGGAGGGGACTGCACCAAACCTCCGCTGGACTCTACACCCGCAACCCCCATCAGGACCACTACTTATGCTTCAGGTTCGGATCTACTTGTTTTTGTACTTTTATCACCATGGAGAGGGGGCCATTTTTTTCGTTACTGAATATAGTTTATTTAAAGTTCTTCATAGCAAGTTCTGGTACACTCGAGGTCACAAATTGTGGGCCTTTTTGACCCCTTGAGCTACTTACATGAACCCATTAATCCCTTCAACACGATAACGTATTTCTCATCCTATTCAGGTTACCATTAGACTATTTTCTTCAGCTTACAATCTACCTCTAGGACTGAAAGGGGTAAATAGGATCTCAATAAACCCTCTGGATAACATAATCATCTAATTATAACCAGAATCAATGGTAAAATGGTGTCATCGTGCTGAAGGGGTTAAATGTATGTACAGTACTAGGCAAGAAGTAACAGACCTAGATTTTAATTCACTGAGATACCTCTTTATGATTTATTTTGGTTAAGGCAAATATTTTTGCTTTTTCTATAATTTTCTTAAAACTGAAAAACATTGCATGTACCAAATCCAAAATTATGTATGAAAAAATGGCCCCTTTGCTTACTTATTTTTACTCTAGACACGGAGAACCAGAGATACAGGAATCAATCATTACTCTCGTACAAACGGAATAATATGAACACGACGAAATACTGTACCACCGATTCACTACCATGCTAAAAACGAACATAACAGTGCAGAATTTCACAGGAAAACGAACAATACTCAGCACAGCGATTCACAGTCATGCTAGAAAACGAACATAGCCGCACAGCATTTCACAGGAGAACAATAGTGAGCACATCATCTCACAGTTATATGAACAATAAGACTCGTCACATAATTTCACAGCCACGTAAAAATGACCAAAACGTAACATACCACTCCACAGTAAAATTATCAAAGTGGAGCGCAAGGATTCACAACCATAATAAAAATGAACAAACCCAGCACAGATTCATGGAAAAATTAACATTACTCTTCATATTGCTTCACAGTAAAAATAATCAAAACAGCACAGCAGTTCACAGCCATGTTATAAACAAACAAAACCAGCAGAGTACCACAGAAAAATTAACATTACTCTTAACAGCAAAATCAATATACTTGAGTACAGAGTACCACAGTTTTTTTTATCACAATAATCCACAACAATATAAAATTCAGGAAACTCAATACAGCTTGTCACAGACATGCTTAAATTTAACAATATTCAACACGTGGAAAATGAACCAACGGAAACAATGAAATATTGAACAAAAACAATGAACTGAACATACAGACATGATCTATGCCTAATGTTATCATATGAAATATGTTGTTCATTGATTTATGCATAATCAAATTCAAGCACCACACAAAATGAAGAATAAAAATTAAATTACATTTTGTTGATGAAATTATTTTTGAAATTAATTAAAACATTAATAAAGTAAAGGTGCTACAATACAAAATTATGAAAACATTTATATGGAATATAAACTTGATAAAATTGGCAGTTTATAAGAAAACTATGACAATTCTTACATCAAACTTTCTGTGCATATTCCAATTTGTTTACCTATCCCATTTGGAAATAAAGGATACATGATAAAGAATATGTACTGGTAATATGACCAAGGCATACCCAGGTAGAACATGGAACCACCTTTTCAACCGATAACTTGTCAACCGAGCGATAATAATTAATCTTTCTCGCATCGGCTTGCTGCGTCTGACTTGGCTGTTTCACCGACGTCGAACTACAGATAGTAAGTTGAGGAGAGTTCTTAGATATATGACTGCTAGGAATTTGTTTACATTACAGGAGCACAGAGTCAAATATGATGGCCTTGTTGTAACCCATTTTTAGCACTTTATTTGTTCATAATAGGTAAGTCTGGATAGTCTTATTTATCCAATCCAGACCATATACATGCCACGGTCGTGCGCGTGTGACTGCTGATTGAAGGGTCGGCAGTTCGATCCTACACTGTTCCATTGGTAACTGGCAAGATTTTGGGCAGCTCGGTCTAGCGATTCGTGGCAAATGTCCAGTTAAGTCCCTGTAACAAGGGCATGTCGTGTCAATCAAGGGAGGCCATGGCGTTAAAAACTGCATCCTCATCTGCATCATCAGACCAATCTAACCTTGCATAGAAAACATGAAAAATATCTGAACAAGTATGAAAAATATCTGAGCAAATAGATGGTGAAAAAGTGTGTAATATTGGGTAACATCAAATGCCACTAAACTCCATAATGACTTCCACACTGCTGTGAAGTAAACAAATACCAATTGCTGTACAGTACATGACACAGTGTGCTTTTGGTTTTGGTTTTAACCTTGCGAACACAATTTTTTTTCCTAGAGATGTGACAGTTCATGGAAGCACCGATGTATTATGAATAACTTAAAAGAGGCTTATGGCCCTCCTAGTAGTCATTCTAGCATATTTCAGATTAAAGGCCATCAGTGTGGTACTGTGTGTAAAGTGCTTATATGATTTGTGTCAGTGTTCCCACATTGACATACTGTCCCATCTTCAGGAAAGAAATCTTGCTATCAGGAGAAACAGGAGTTTTTTTTTTTGCACATGCGTTTGAATTTGAACTGTTACTATTCAAGTTATGAAGGCGCTTTGTGTTGATATATGAATGCTAAATGGCAATGCAAGCCACGTTCGCTTGTTAGCTCGTCGACCAAGAATATTATGTTCTGTGCATCAATTTGATTTGGGCTTTTTCTAATTATTTTCAATTTACTATTGTTGGTGTTTAATTTCATTTGAAAAAGGCTATTTTCTTTCTTCAAATATAATGCTTCAATTTGTGTTTTCTTATTGTAAGTTATCTTTTAAGTGTGGTGTAAGTTTGTTATATGCTTTTGAATGTTGGTTTGGTGCTATTTATTAATTTATTTATTATTTAATGCTACAGGTATTTATTATGATGGTTTATTTATTAAGATAACGTTTGCTTATGCATTTTTTTTAGGCTTGTGAGAACTTGTGATCAGAAAAAGAGAAAAAACATTTGATTCATTCACTGTGATAGAATGAACTGAGTACTTAACATAAGATGAGTGTACAGTGTGTTAACCCCTTGAGGATTATGATGCGTTTTGACAGTTTATTCTGTCGATTTGATTTGATTTAGGAAGGCTATTTGGAAGTCAGAGGGTTAATTGAGCGTGTCTTGACCAAGTAGCTTAAATGTGCCTGGATGAGAATGATTCGATGAAGCATTTTAAAAGTATATACTGTATGGTTGTGGAGGGAAGGAAGGCGCAACCGGTAGACCGAGGAAGATCTGGGGCAAGGGCCTGAGGAGGGATCTCAAGGTGGGTTTTCTAGGGGACTAGAGAGGCATACAATACTATAGGCATTGTGCAACATGGAGAATGGCCATGTAGAGGGAATGGATGAGCATTATTTTTTTTTTTTCTATGTGTATGAAGCAGACAAAAAGTAAAACTGCCTGTAACAAGACTAGTGTCCTCCCCTAAATTGAAAGAATTATAGTTAGCTAAATTTAAGGTGCATTAGAGTCAAAATAGCATGGACACACGGAATCTGAAGCAATCTAAGTCATAGGATGAGGGAAAGACAGATTGAGGGAGAGAACTCCAGAGTTTACTTGTTGAGTCGAAGAAACACTGGAAACATCGGTTCTCTCTTGGGTGCGAGAGATTGGGTGGAGTGTGTTAAAGACATTAAGTGTAGGGAAGGACGACAATTGGTGGACCGAAGATGATGGGTTGAGATCATGAGCGGACTTAACAAGGACGCTGCCGGGGATCATGTATCACGGCAGCCATTGGGGGTACGAAGATGATGGATGCATAGCCTTGTAAAGGATGTTGGCCTATGTGTTTATGTATGTATGGAAACCTAAGTATGTATGTATGGAAACCTATGTATGTATGTATGGAAGCCTATGTATGTATGTATTATAATCAGTAATCCACCCCTTGTTATACTAATTTCGTCCGTGCTTCCAACAGCTATCGGAGGTACGAAGGTGACCGAGAGTGACTACGGTAAGTTCAACCTGAGCAGCGGAACCACAAAGTCCACCCCGTCCTGGATGACCCCCTGGCGACCGGTTACCAAGCCAAGACCGACCACACCATCACAGTCTTGGCCTCCTACCACTCAACCATCTTGGCCTCCTACTACTCAACCATCTTGGCCCTCTACCACTCAACCAGTCTGGCCGCCTACCACTCAGCGACCAATCTGGCCCCCTACCACCACCACACGGAGACCAGTGTGGCCACCAACCACGTCTAAGAGACCCACTTGGCCTCCCACCACAACCACACCTAGAACCTCAACTTGGTGGTGGACTCCAGCGCCTACAACCACCGCCACAACTACCACCACAACTACAACTACTACCACAACCACAGAAAGAACGCCACCACCACAACCTGAACAACCGCCTTCAATCCCCGAAAGACCAGGGCCATCAGAACCAGACCAAACAAGACCCCAGCCCTCGGGACCTCATCCGGGAGACACTTGCCGGGTGGGAGAATATCACCCCATGCCGGGCAAGTGTCAGTTTTTCCTGAGGTGAGCTATTTCATCAAGCTAGTTCTCAAATATATATAAATTGTGATGATTACTTGTTTACTTAAACGTCAATCAATAACACCAAAGTCATCACTGCAATTTGAACCATGAAAAATAGTGGCTATTATATTTCTCGTGATATTTTCTGTATGTCTATATATCTATATATCTATCTATTGTATATACTCAGGCACATAGGCTACCCCTTTTTGTTGTTTTTTATTTTTTTATTAATGGGCCTGGGTTTCTGGGTCTTCTCCTGGGTGACCTAGATGTGTGTGATTTTTTTTTTTTTTGTTTTTTTTTTTTTGTGTGTGTTGTGTTGTCCCTGTTCAGACTCTGTCTCTTGTCGATCACCCCCACCCCCATTTTCTTTATGTAGCATCTTTACTAATATCCTTGTGTTATAATGTTTCAGATGTATAAACAAGGAGCTGGTAGAGGCTCAGTGCACCCCTGGTCTACACTGGAACCAAGCCGCCCGGATCTGTGACTGGCCGCAAAACGCCAAGTGTAAACCAGGTCAGTCGCTAACTATAGTCTGTTTCTTTTCAAGTACGGTAAATTATATCCCTTGGCAGCTAATTTCTCGATACTTAATGGAAAAATATGAAACTACTAGGTGTCTATTACGACCAAGTTTATATAATTAGACCCGTATTTCACTACAAAGTTTTCAAAATAAATGAAAAATTTTGATAGGAACTTTGCTGTTCACTGTCAGTTGAAAAGAAGCAGAGTATAAATTGTTTTGGATTATTTTTCCTTTTTTGCTGTCAGAAAGTATAAAATAATTGTTCTGTATGGTTAAAGGTGTGTTTGGTCAAGATCTGTTTCATATTGTCTTAGAGTTAGGATAGTTTATTCTAAATTATTCCATGCTTTTATATTATGTTATGCTACATCATGGTTTGCTGTTAGGTTAGATTAGGGTATGCTTTCTCTTAGGCTACCTACGGTATATTTAGTGTTGTAATTGTTCTTGTTATTTAGGTGGGAAAGCTCATCATTTCCTGAGTTGTATGTACAGTATGCATGTATTTACTCATACCCATTCCCCACTTTTCCCGAGTTAATATTTTATTATGTTAAGTTAGATTACATTACTCTGTGCTAATAATTTATGTTACAATTTTCTTATTGCTTAGGTGGTGAAGCTCCTCCGCCCAGACCACCCACAGCTACCCCTCCGCCCACCAGACCCACCACCCCTCCGCCCACCAGACCCACCACCCCTCCGCCCACCAGACCCACCACCCCTCCGCCCACCAGACCCACTAGACCCTTCTGGCCGGAGACGCGTCCCCCTACTACCAGACCCACCCGACCCCCCAGGCCCACTACCCCTTCGACCCCTTCGACTGTCACTTGGTGGTGGACCCCGGCCCCTTCGACGACCAGCTCCCCCTGGTGGACCCCTCGACCAACATCAACCAGTCGTCCTTGGTGGCAGTCCACGCGTCAGACCGACGTCTCCACCTCCACCACCACACCGCTCCACACACAAGCACCTCCTGCAACATGGCCCCCTCAGTTCCCCTCTAGCCGACCTACCCAACCCCCTACTCGTCCCCCACAACCCCCTCCGTCAACTAGTCCCCCTGAACGTCCCTCCGGCCCATGCCAAGCATCCGCCCAGCAAGGAGTCTCCGGTGACTGCACACTCTATCGTCAGTGCATCAGCGGGGAATGGGTCAACCTTCCGTGTCCACCAAACCTTCACTGGAACCAGAAGTTGGGGATCTGCGACTGGCCCGACCGTGCTCGGTGTTCTAGTGAGTACCCCATTTTAGTTTTTCCGTTGTTTGTGCCTTGGTTCTCTCGTAGTATCAAGCGTCTTCTTCTCGTAATTCTGTGATCCATTTATTCATTTAGGTATTATGTAGTTATATATTCAAGCTTCTTCTCATAATTCTGTGATCCATTTATTCATTTAGGTATTATGTAGTTATATATTCAAGCTTCTTCTCATAATTCTCTAATCCATTTATTCATTTAGGTATTATGTAGTTATATATTCAAGCTTCTCATAATTCTCTAATCCATTTATTCATTTAGGTATTATGTAGTTATATATTCAAGCTTCTTCTCATAATTCTCTAATCCATTTATTCATTTAGGTATTATGTAGTTATATATTCAAGCTTCTTCTCATAGTTCTCTAATCCATTTATTCATTTAGGTATTATGTAGTTATATATTCAAGCTTCTTCTCATAATTCTCTAATCCATTTATTCATTTAGGTATTATGTGGTTATATATTCAAGCTTCTTCTCATAATTCTCTAGTCCATTTATTCATTTAAATATTTGTAGTTTTATAATCAGGTTTCTCATACTTCTGTAGTCCATTTATCTATTCATATATTTTGTAGGTATATACTCTGTAGTTTATATATCTGTAGTTCATTTATGTATTGGCAATAATTTTTCACTCACCATAGATCATTGCATCATCTTTCTAAATTTAGGCCACTAATTTTTTTCTTCATATGTATCGTTTGTTGTGCTTGTATTTTGCCAAGCCTCTTCTTAATTCTTTTGTGAATGTGTAGTCCATTGATTTTACATTATCACACACATATTTGTATCTCAGTAGTGGGAATATAAGATACATGCATTAATATTTATACAGCTACCATATTTTTTTTTATTTTTTTTTTAGTAATAAAAGAATATATTCTAAAAAAATATTGTATAGAATAAAACAAATACTAGAGTATTAGTGGCATGTTTAATAAGTATAAAGATTAACCAATTTAAACATTAATATTTACTGTGTAATATTTCTGTACATACATTTACACTGATCTCTAATAGTACTAGATACACTAATTTCTGATGTAGTGAAGTGCATGTTCAAATAATGTCTTTTCCTTCACAGTTTGATAATATTTATCATATAATACTAAGCAATATTTTTGTTTATGTATACAACGGCTATATTTGAGAGCAGTAGGTTCTTAGTTGGTCTGTCAGATTTAGTGGTCGACTGGGCCACTAAGAGGCTGGGTGGTATTTTATTGCATCTCCCCCATCAAGACTCTAACCTATAAACTTCTGTGGAGTTGGGCGTAACTGGTGTGCCAAGTCTACAGCAGTGTACGGGTTTGCGTCTCTTCACTTGATATTAGATGGCAATACTTGAAATTGGAGCCCCGAGATTATAAATGATCTTGTTCATTATAGGTAGGCCAGAAATCCTGACTCCAACCTTTCTTAACTTAAAAACGACTGGAGTTATCAAGCTACCATTTCTACTATTGTGAAGGGTCAGCCCGGGAATAGTTGTGGAAATATACAGCCCATTTGCTTTAGCCCTTTTTGAGTTAGGCCTACAGAGTTTAGGGGTCATGATTTTTGGCCTAGTTATTTTAAATGGGCTATTGTAGCTTTACTTTCTGCTACTAGATCAGGGTCTCGAACTAGGACATGTGGCTTTAAGACTGGAAGGAATACAGAAAAATGTACTTTAAAGTGCATTGGTTTGGTAATTTTAACACTTTTAGAGACATAATAAGAACCGGGAAGCCTAAGTTATATTAACAGGGTACCGTATAGTACAGTACAGGTATATGTTTTTTAACATCATAAGTTTTCATATGGAGTGATTTTGTGTTGCCTGTCATCCATGGAGATTTTGAGCATGGTCATACATCTCCTATGCTGCAGTTGGGTCGAGACAGGAGTTTGGTACAGTATTTACTTGGCGTGTCGGTGTAGTCAGGACACTGTTGTTGTTGTTGTCGTTGCCCCAAGACACCATTTATGGGAATCCTGCGGCGTCCAGGTAGTACGCTACCTCTCTCGGGTTGGCCCAGAGACCTCTGAGTAAGGTGATGTTGAAGTTGTGTCTGTTGGGCAAGTTTTGGGTAGTTGATTATTAAATGTTTTATGTTGTCAGTGGGATGTTGACAGCAGGGACAAGAAGTGTGTTTGAGTCTGATCTGTTCTGTGTTTGTAATCTTGTGATGACGGGTGATGGCTGTGAGACAAAGATGTAATGAGTGTAAAAGTGTTATGAGTTGGCAAAATAACTCGAGCTACCGGTATAACGAACTCTTTCTTGAATTTGGCAAGCATTTCAGTTTAGTTGTCGAGTTTCTATAACTATTTTATTGAGCCCCTCAAATGTACAGTTCCTGGTGAAGAATGGTAATTAGTGTAGTGCTTATTATATGTGAGTTATAACCCAGCATGATCTCTATATATTTTGTGTGATGTTTATGTTTGTTAGTCCTCAGTGTCGTTGCATGGTGTGCAGCTAATCAATCTGCATGATTGTGTTTCTATATGCCTACGTAGGGGGACCCACAGAGGGCTGCTCTCGGGCAGCATAATGTGCAGGGGTTGTGCTGGGTGATTATGGATTGGGAATAGGATTAGGGAGGACATGACTAATAATCCTAGTTTATGTTTGAGTCTAGAAATTGTGACTCATTGCCTCTTGAACTTGCAGGAGGGCTGAAGAAAATAGGATTTAACTTTCTGTACTTATTTCCTGTTTGTCTCTAGCTGTATTTTCTAGTGTACTGTAGATAAATTGAACGAAAATCATATAATGATGATTTATTTAAACGTACTGTATGTAAGGTCTAGCAATGTGGAAACTCTTACCAGCGATCTAGAAGGATTCTGAAATCGATATCTCAGTCAATGTTTAGAGAATGTTATCTTTCTTCTATCAGTCCTTTTATGTCTATAAAACCTCACTCTCTATGTCCATTCCTTGATATTTAGTGTATCGTAATTCTTTCCTCTGTTTGATCGTACTTTTACAGCCATCATAATTTCTTAGTTTTTGCTCAGTTGTTTGATCTCATTTATCGGTTCTTTGTAGGCATCTTGTTTAGACTTAAGATCCATGATTGTCTTTGTCAAACATCATATCACAGGCACCAATTAGGAGTCAAAACAGAAAATATATCTCAGCAGCAAGTGAACACTAAGCTTTTGCACACATCCTATAAAACCCTATGAAATATACAAACGGAAATCACAGGCAGCACTTAAAAATTAAACAGTAACACTCCTATATCATTATTATTTATTTTAATTAATGATAGAGGAAGAAAATGTAAATTCAACTAAGATAAAATCCCTCATATCATACGGCCAAACTGCATTACTCCGGCCCTCCCCAGGTACCCCTAGTATCCGAGACCCAACGGGCATGCACGGCTCGTCCCGGCAATCCCCGTGTGCTACTGAGGGTGAGACGTACCCCGGTCCACAGTGTACCTCCATGGTCCGCTGTTCCCAAGGGTTCTATACTACCGATATGTGTACCGGTGGCCTTGTGTGGGACGATGTTAACAAGATGTGTAACCAGCCGGCTAATGTCCCGCGATGTTCGGGCGTCATCCTTACTCCCCAGTCTGAAGGTTATTATTAGATGGCCTTATTACAATCAATGTACCTTTATAAGGGTATATTATTATGGTCGCTTTAAGTACCCGTAATATTTTTACAGTGCATAGGCTTAAGGTAGCTGGACGCTCAGATTTTTTTTTGTTAAGTATCTCGAAACGGAGCTGCGTTAACGACACGCTGTAATCGCTGTCAGCAGACAAGGCTGCATTGCTTCCCCTAGCATAAGCTATTTCAAATTTGACTATGTTCCCCATGTGCTTGATTCAAACACAGACTTTATTCTTCTGCTTCTGTCACATGTTTCAATCGCCATCTGTTCTGTTAATATATGCAGTACTGGGTATTTGTGTTGTGGAATCATTAAACCTGGAAGGCTTTATGTGACCATGCTGCAACTCAAAACGTCGCATTTATCATGATGCCTCAATTTTCATAACATCCCAATTGTCAGAATAGTCTTACCAATGAAGACCTTAATTTTGCTTTGATTGCTTCCATGGCTAGTACGTTTTGCTATATCCACACACATCTTTGGCTTTTGCTGCATTCAAATATCACAGATTATGATAGCTTTGCCACTCCATTTTACTTACTAAGAGTAAGACGCAAATGTTGGATTTAATTGCATCTACAGATGTCTTTCCATATTGTCGCACACATCAGCCTTGTATTGCTTTTTTCTTCGCCCACTCCGTCGTATTCATGAACAAATTATATTGGCTTTAATTGCTTCTACAGATATGTCTTACCATATTATCACACACATCAGCCACATGTTGCTTTGTTTTTTAATTTTACAGTCATATGACCGCTTTGCCTGCTTTATTTTGCCCATGACGTCTTTAATCCATTGCTTTTTATTGCTTCTTTGTCATGATATAATTTACACATATCAGGCTTTTTGTTGCTTTCAAATTTCACTGAGTTTGTCAGCTTTAGTGCTCCATTATACAAATTAAAGATTTTAAATAATGGCTTTGATTTTTTTCTAAGAAAACATCTTGGACATATCTAGTTTATGTTGCTTTTGAATTTGATCGCTTCTCCCACTCCATTTTACCAACGAAGACTTTAAAAATTGTCTTTAATTACTTCTAAAGATACAGCTTAGCTGTCTTGCCGATACAGACTTTTAATGTTGGCTTTAATTGCTTCTACAGATATTTGTTTTTGTATTCTTGCACACGTCTACCTTTTGTTGCTTTCAAATTTGACAGCTTTGCCTGATTCGTTGTATTCATGAAACTTTAATGTTGGCTTTGATTGCTTCTAAGAAGAAGTCTTGCCATATCTTGCACAAACCTCGCTTTTGTGGCTATTGAATTTCACTGGGTTTCAATACCAGTGATTGAGAATTGGTTTAGGGAAGACACATTGCTGCAAAGATTTTGTTTAGATATATATACTGTACATATACCGGTATATATAGTTTCATACTGGTCGGAACTTTAAAGGTTTCTGTTCGGGCTCTGTCTGGAGCCGGCCACCCCCAGCAATGGGGTATATGCCTGAGTATATACAGTACATACATATACATACTGGTTGAAATACTCCACGCCTTGATTGCTTACATGAATACTTTGTGAGTTTTAACCAGTCGCGCTACCATTTTTGTTCACAACTCGCTTATGTTGCTTTGGAAATTGATGATACCCCCCATAGGTCCTCATTGAGTACACAAAATGCTGCTGATAAAAGATATATATTAACTATTTTCATACAGGTTGAAACAGTCCACGCTTTGATTGCTGCCACTTTCGCACAAATGTTGCTTTTGTTGCTTTCGTATATGACTGATTTTTAAGCACCAGCGAGATGAGCTTTATTTTGGAGAATTGGTCGAAAGAATACATGGAAAGATGTACTATAAGTATATTTAACTTTGTTTTAATTTACCGTTTTCTTTATACAGGTACAAATGGGCTATGATTGGTATAGTAGTTAAAGGTGGTTGTGGTTGGCTTACAGTTTGTTATATACAGTATAGATGCAGCCAGAAATTCTTGGTACAGTCATGAGCGCCGCTTGAATATGTATTGAACCCAAATAAGACAATACAATGCTTTATTGTATCCCAAATAGTCCAGAACTTGACTTTAAAGGTTCAGAGATTCAAATAGGAGTACAGTATCCTTATTAGAGCTCACGACAGTCAAACAGTTCAAACATGGAAACTTAGTTGTTTACAAAAATGTGTGGACTTTGTGTTTTCATGATGCCTTAATCAGTGTGCTTCCATAATCAATGCTCACTGTCTCTGTGTATTGTTGAGTATTTTACCATGAATTTTTGGGCATATCTATTAAATTGCTTGCTAGATTTAAATACTGTAGTCATAAAACTAAACCAAATGTGTGTACATATATAAACTGTTATGTTTTAAACTGTTATGTTTTGTAAACTGTTCTTATGTGTGTATATATATAAATTTTCTCCTTAAAAGTAGTCCTAGATCTTAACGTAACCAAAACCAAGGTCGCCAATACATTAATGTTATGTAAAACAACTGTATTATGTTGTTAGTTTTTCACGCCATAAAGCACTTTTTGTCATGTCTATAAATGCAGCCTTGCATTTTCCACAGAAAAGATAGTTCCAGTACTATTATTATCCTAGAACAGTTTGCTACATTAATGCATTGGTGACTTTAGAGTACAGTACTGTAGTTAACATTTACAAACTTGACAAGAACTTCCATATTTTCTTAGTATAAGCTCTCTTCATTTTAAATGGGCGAGAAATTGTCATATTCCTATCTTGATGAATGAGCTGTGATTCATTTTAATAATGGAATATATTTTCAATTATGAACACAAGCAAATACAGTAAAATGGAGCATAGATAGAGTAGCTCTGTGTTGTGCAATACAAGCCCTCACGTCAGTCACTATGTCCGATAATTTTGCCCAATTTGAGTGAGTGATAGCCACAAAAATGGCATTGCGACCATCCAAAATCTTGCCATGGTCCTCCAATGTCCTGCAAAAGCCTTACCGTTTTTAACTGTTGCACAGGCCGTAGTGCAGTTGGTAGAGCACTCGCCTGCAGACCAAGAGGTCAAGGGTTCAAGGGTTGGGCCAGCCAGTGTGTGTTATTGGCAGACGACTGTGCTGTGGTGGACGGTGCAGTCTAGCAATCTGTGGCAACTGTCCACTAAAGTCTCTGAATCATCAGGGCACCCACCCTAGCAGGGACTGCATGGTGGTAAAAAAATGCATTAATCTTGCTTGACATCAATGGGCAAATATAAGCTTTTAGATGAATTCCTTAAGCATGTGCTATGTTTCAAGCCATTTAACACAAGCAATTTGAACACAGTGATTGCATCTGGAAGCGCACCCATCAAGTGTCAGGGAATTAACTCAAGGCGGATAAAATTTCTCAGCCATTTAAGGTGAAGAGGGTATAGTGTGTGTGTATTGCTATATATGTTGTTCTTCTTTTCCAGAGATTGTTGGTAACTATCGTAGAGGGAGACCTGTTGTGGTAAACCATAGATTCCTCAATGTCTGTAAACACAACACCTTGTATATACAGTATTTAAAAGTTTAGGTTGTCTTTCTTCCGTTTATTCTGGCTATTAGTAGATGATTTTATTGAAGTTTATGTTTGAGATGTGTTTCTTTCATTTATACTGGCTATTTCTAGATTATTTTTTATTAAGTTTAGGAAGGATTTGTGGGAGTCAGAGAGTTAATTGAGTTAGTTTATACTCTCATCATTCCCAGAGGTCTTTCCTAAGCTGTATAAAATAAAACATAAACTATTGAAGATGCCATGTTTCGAAAATGCGCGAGTTCAAGAAGGGTCTGTGTGATTTAGTGTTAATTGTGATAGATTTTTACCTTTTGATTACAAGAGGTACTTCCTGTGATGAAAAAAGTGTTCTACTGATAGTCAGAAGATGACAAATTGCATCATGATACTGAAATGGTTAAACAATTATTATTATTTATAATTATGTGCATGCCTTTAAAATCTGAATGTCTTTAAACTATACATTGTATATATTAACAAGAATAATCATCGTAGTAGTAGTACTGTAGTAGTAGTAGTAGTAGTAGTAGTAGTAGTAGTAGTGTAGTAGTAATATAGTAGTAATACTAATCAAACCACTAAGTATTTAAATTAAAATATAAAACTTGCAAACTATACAAAGCAAAACTGGGACGATACAAAATAAAGGTAAAATAACTTAAAAAATTACTTGACACTCAACCATTAGAATATTTCAACCAGTAGTTCTCAACCAGTACTATCTTATCCAATTTTGTTATGATAGTATAATTAAACTCCATTTGAAGAGGAGCGCTTTCTTATTGTTTCGCCCAGCCTTGGTATGACCGATAAAAGAAAACTTTTCATGGTCAGCGACTATCATTTGTTTGTGACGTATCACATGTGCATTGAAACTGGGCCCAGGGCAGTCCTTGTAAGGGGGGATGGGCTGGGTATTTCTGGCCCCCTTCTCCCTCGTGTTTAGCCCCGCTGGTCATTAGATTTTAAGACGCTCGTTCCAATAGTCTGGCGATTTTTAGACCTTTCGCCCCTTTTCTTTGTCAATATTAAGACTTTTCGTATCATTTAGGTGTCATTTTTTTCCTGGCGAGCAATAGCAACCTGTAATATTAGAGGAGGTTAAGTTAGGTTAGCATTTATAAATTTGGCACTGGTTTTATAGACCCTATATGATTCAGCACAGGTTGAAATCTACTGGTTGAAAGGGTCAACTAGTTGACTTGTCCGTGAACCATTTAGAAGATTATTAATATCTGATTGTGCATGCCGTTGCCTGATTAATAACATTAATTGTAAAATCTTAGCGCTGTTTTTCCATTTTGAAATATTAACACATATTCTTTCATTCTTGTAGTGTCTTTAGCAATGTTGTCTAATACTTTTATGTTATTATTTCAAGATATATATTTGTATAAGCTTGATTAATCACTTTCTACTACCATCACTAATTGTTTGAAAATTAGGATGAGTACTGTACCCGGTACTTTGTGTTTTCATTTTGTATTTTCTTTATCATCAGGTGTTGTTTCTCTTGCTTATCTTGCCATTCGTATTTATATTTTCCTCATCCATGTTTGTCCATCTACTTACTAGAACCATAGACTGTTTTTCTTGCTTGATTCTTATTGGTCACCTATGTTTACATTCTTGAAAGGCATACATCCATCCTACAGCCTTCAACACTTCCTGTTCCTTATATTCTTCTTATTTTCCAGCATCCTCATCACATACTCCTCTTCCCACCCTTACCTTTAATAATAATAATCTCTAATAATTTATTAAGTTCTTCAGTTCTTCCGGAGAAATTCATTACTTCTAGGAACTGTTATTACAGTTATTTGAAAGACACTACGATGCCTCCCTCGCTTTGTGTAATGTGAAGTATTTGTATCCTATAGTACAGTACTGTACTGTACTGTACTGTACTGTACCTGTTTATTCTGATTGAGTAAAGAAACCATTTACGTGAACTCTGTAGACGCTTAATAAGTTAATTAAAGACAGTAAGAGGTCTAAAGAGAAATCTTGATGCTCAGTTCCGTAGTGACCAGGTTGATAAGTCTGTTCAACTTTTGGAACTACGAAAGGTTATATAAGAGGAGGAACTTTATCTTTGAAAATGTCCCATATATGGAGTTTTCATTTGAGCGCGGCACCACCCACGTGATAAGTCCTTATCTAATAATACCCCACACCAGCAAGCTTAACAGCTGAGTCTTGCCCTGCAGAGCATTTTCCAGGACAAAATCACAGGGTAGACAGTGAGCAGGCACAAGTCTGCTGTCACGTTATATGTCCCTGTGTTGCGTATAGTATATCTATGATTTTATCAGTAAATATGTAATATGTATGTACTGTATGTACAGTATGCATATACCCGGGCACAATACTCCATAACTGGGGGTGGCCGACTCGAGACAGAGCCCGAACAGAAACAACATTTAAATTTTCAATTCTTAGGGTCCAAGACCACTTTCCTCGCCCCTTTCTCTGTCTCGTCTAGTAGATGAATTTTACAAGGGGAGGAACATTCCTAGCCTCCCGCCCCTGAAGTAGGAAAAGTAGTACACATGTATAGGAAAAGAGACAGCTTAAGGTTGGGTAAAGGATGCCAAACCTCACTCTGGACAGGATCAGTCAGGGAGGCTTAGCATATGTACGTCATTGCAAGGTGGTACACATTTGTTTTTTCTAATTTGCCAACATGGCAGATACTATAAAAAGATATAGCGTAGGTACTCCCTGATCCTCCCTCCTTTCCCCACTTTCCCCTTTCCACATTCCCCTTCCCTCTCCCTTCCCTTTGCTTTATACAACCCCCCTCCCATCACACACATACACTTTCCAGATCTCCCTTCCCTCCTCTGCGACAGTGATGGGCAAGTAAGTGTTGTTTTGGAGTTTCACCAGTTTCCACAATATTCACGAACAACTGCAATGTCTCTGTTGATTTGGAAATGAACGTCACTGCACAGTGCAATCTCTGCAGAAGGCCCTGATTTAGCTCAACCTCTTGTATTTTTTCTTACTCAATTATTTGGAGATAGGTTTTGTGGCATTGTGCAATATCTACATAATTGTGTGACTCCCCTTCACATACCCCTTTGCATACTTTCCTACTCGTTGAATTCCGGTCACACCCAGGATGTATTGAAGTTTTTTAAATTTGTGTCTGTCCTGAAGAAGGATCCTGGTGTTTAGAGACTTAACAGGGATGCTGCAGGGTTGTGCAGCATGGAGATTAGCTATATGGGCATAATTTCTTAGGAGGCACAATTGTGTTTGTGACATACCAAATTACACTTCAGCTGGTGGGGTTTGTGACAAACAGCTGACTTGGTATGAAAAGTATCAGTGGTACCAAGGGGGTCGTCAAGTGGCCTTAGGGAATTAGATTCAGCCCGGTGAAGTATGCAGCACAGTACCTAGCTTAAGTATGATGCTACTTTTATTTGGTGTTGGTGGTTCCGTATCATTACCCCCTCCTCCCATGGTAACACAACGTCCAGAAAGAACGTACAAAGTTAAATTTTCATCCAATATCGTTACCGTTATATAATTGACTAAATGCTCATCACTGCTCGACTATTCCCAGCCTCTGCAGATGTTTTCATCATATTTGTACATTCACATTTCAATTTTCCTGGCATTTTTTTTCTCGGAAGTTTTGGTTTAGCAGCTTCTAAATTAAATTATTACAAGAATTCAGCATAAGATAATCTGCTTTCAGTGTACAGTAGTTGCCACTATCAATGCAAATGGGAACCAAATTGCTGCCAGAATAAAGTTTATTTTTGCTGGGAAAAATGCTGATGTGATTCTGGGTTTCACTATAAATATTCACCCACTTTTTTGTTTTATCATCTTGTCTAAAACTTCTTTTCCTTCTTTTCTTATCCTAATTTTCCTTGTCCCTTCTATTCTTCTTGTATTAGTTTGTCTTTTCTTTTTCTTGTACTTTGACTGGCAAGACTCCCCACACACCCGGATCAGCTGACTTCTTAACCAACCATGAATACTGTCTCGGGACCCTTGCTCTGTCTAAATTATCTCCAGTCAATGAAAATATAGACGTCAATGAACTAATATAGATGTTGAATGTTGACATCACTGAGCTATAATATTTATCTGGAGAAGAAACAATCTTATTTTGGTATCATATGGTTGATGCTAAGTGTCAGCCATCTTAAAGTAGTCATCTAGCGTGTCTACGCGTTTTTACGTCAGTTTGTTTTATGACAGAACTGTTTGCTTATTGTTAATTAGAGTTTATTTATGTATGAAAAATAATTATTATTCTTATCGTATTATGCATACACAGATCTCATGTTCATCTGCCTGTGAATAATAGTAGAAACTAGTTCAAGGAAAGCCAGTCTCAGTCGCCATGTGCAATCATCTGAGCGTTAGCCTCGGCATCAATTTTACCATTCATATTTACTTTAGCTGACTTTGTGCAACTTAGAAAGGATATCTATGGATATCAAACCAACTCTATTACTCCTTGACCATGAGAATCATGCCTAAGTTGAAAGAAATCATCTAAAGGTAGCTTGAAAATAAATCAAATTAAGTGATTAATATTAAGGTTTGAGTGCCAGCCCCTCCAATTAATATTAAGGTTTGAGTGCCAGCCCCTCCAATTTCATTACAGCTCAGTGATTGGCATAGCTTTTACAGAAAACCTCATGTGATTTATTTGATAAAAATTCATTGTTGGGGAAGCTATGCTGTCTGCTATCATGGAAGTTAATCATTGGTATCATTTGTTTGAGGCGTTAAATATATTGGGTCTTTTCTGCGCTCTATCACAATGTTGCTTCTGTAAATACATTTTGAATCTTATTACACAACATTTGGGTGAACATAGGCCACTTATTAATAGCCAATTATATGATCTGATTACCGAAAATATGTGTATTGAATATCTAAATTTGTGTTATGACCAAATTATTTGCTATCATCGTATTCTGCGTATGTACAGGTACCAAAATTATTTTCTCTTTTGTATCTTTTCATTTCATTAGTTATTGCAAGTGTTGTGTGGTGAGACCTTTGGAACCGGTTTATGAAACTTGGTCACCAGAAATTGGGTCACTGAATTTTTTTTACCAGTTTCACCAACACTTGCATGGTCTATTCATTATGTGGAGTCCAGATATTGTGATCCCTAGCTTTTGTAACTCAAAGAGGGCCGCAGCAAACAGGCTGTAAATCGCCACACCTTCATGCAGGTACTCTTCTCAATTGGTAGAAATATCAACTTGATTGCTCAAACCCATTTTGAGTTATGAGAGGTTTAGGATCAGGATTTGTAAACTCATCCTAATGAATTGACTAGGTATGGTGGACCAACAAGACCTTACTTTGGTATTAGATTACTGTACTGCAATTCAGCGTTCTCGTCTTTTTGTAAGTGGCAAGGATTCATATGTTAAGCATAAAAGCTAAACTATTCTTTCTTTTTATATTTTAAATTATGACTATCATTATTGTTTTGGCTCCAGTGATGTCTCAATGACATATAGGGATAACGCGAACGCTGATAGTCTGGGGTCGTATGCGAAGTCGAGGCTGTTTGGTCTGTCATCTGTAGATATTCTGAAGGTGGCCGGAGTTCAGGCAGGAACAGTATTCACACACGCACTCATTTGTCATGTAATAATTTATCAGAATCTCAAATACAAATTATACTGACTAGTGCATTGTTAGGACTATAATTGAGAACAGTTGTTAAATGTTCGAGGGTTCGTAATACCTTTGCCTTGGATCATGACTGAACATTTTGCACAAGCTTAATATTCTTATAGAATGTGTGATGCTGAGATCACTCTAAACAATGTTATTGACCTTCAACATGGAGGACTGGAAAACATTGTGGACCTTTTGTGAACTCTATGATTATTCAAGGATATGGCCTTAAGTCTCATAGGGCCCAAGTGACTTACGAGAAACTGGCTTGTTCATCCCATATGATGTACAAGAAACCAGCTTGTTTGTCCTGTAAGACTTAACAAGTTTGTTCTCTTCTGCTGTGCAGTCTTGCACTTGTGATCAAGTTCGAGCTTCACAGTTTGTATTCAATTTATTTTTATATTAAACATCACTACTGTGGTGATTTGATAATGCCTGCCTGTTGCCTCTTGGCCATTTTAATTAGTTCATGGGCCAGATCTCGAAGTTTCCCAATTCGGTACCATCCAAGTGGGCAAATTTTTCCGCATACCATCAGCATGATAAATTGAACACTGTCTTCTAGCTTATGTTTATACTCATTATGCGCACCACTAGCCGACTTGAGAGCTAAGCCACGGCTCCTCATGACTCGATCCGGGATTCAGCATTAATCTCCCCCTCAGCTGCTAGCCGCTGTCACTCACACTTGAGAAGGATAACCTCAGGCTGAGTCCTAGGTCAAATTATGAAGGATCGAGGCTTAGCTATCAAGTTGGCTGAGGTTCATTCCATCGTCCATAGCACGGCTATCCGTGCTATGCTCCGCCCATACGTACTATGATCTCATTCTTCTGCTCTACCCAACAAGCTGTGCTTTATCCTCAGATTCACATAATAGAGGAGGTGCAGCATAGGGCACAGGAAAGCGCAGAATCTGATTCAGAAAGTGGAGCCTTGCTATGATGGAATGGTATGCACCCTTGGTGATGCACGTAATGAATATAAACATTAGCTGGAAGACACTGTTTGATTCATCGTGTGCGCTCCGACTGCGCTGGTGGTACACATAGCTCTTTTGGACGATACCGATACTTGCTCTGGCCCACGGACTAAGTGTTGTGTCTGATGACCTTCCTTCTTGTTCCAGCTGTGGTGTGCTGGCTGCCGCGTGCCTCACCACCCTCCGCTTCTGACGACCTCATCTGGTTCGCCCACAGCCAGTCACCATCGCTCTTACTCTTGTCTTTACACTTTATTACACGACTTTCTATTCACAGCCATTCAACACCGGCTCTTTTTCTCCTTGTTATACAGTATTACATTTTATACACTCATCTTAGCAGATTTCTAACATATTACATTTTATACTCTCTCCACAGTCAGTCAATACCTATTCATTGCATTTCATATACAGTACTCGTCCGCAGTGTTCCCAGTCGCCTTTGCAACTTTCCACAATGCCCATAGCCACTCATCCTTTCATTTTACTCTCATCTTCACAACTCTCAATTCATATTTCTCAATAATGTTTCACAGTGTGACTCGTCTATGCGTACCTCATAAGTCCTGTTTCAGAGAGTCCGATGTGTATGTCTTCTGTGTAATCATTTCAGTTCCATTTTCCACCACATTCTCTCTCTCTCTCTCTATGTGGTTCCTTCTTTCCGTCTCGGCACAAATTCTGAGACCCCAATTATAGTACTGTATTTGTGTAAAAGTGAACAGTCAGAAAGTCCTACGAGGAAACATTACACGTTTATTAATTGTTCTAGAGGAAAGAGACTGTATTCATGGTTGACTCAGCACAAAGGTTATGCCTCCCCATCCTTCCTCTCTACAAAATAGGAATAAACAAGCTCTTTTTCTAGCATATTTTTGTTGGCGATTATGGTATTGAAACGTCTGAACTGCTGAGAAAAAGCTTGTACATCTCCTTCTTTAGTTCTTCCGATCTCTCTTCTCCCACTTACAGTAGATAAGCTAAGGGGATGTCACACTAGGGGTTTTATTGCCAACTCTTGATCCACAACTATATTTTGGCAGCCTTTTGAGATGATTTTGTACTGGAATTTTGAGCTAGACTGAACGGAGATTCTTATAGGTGGCAGAATATGTACAGTATCAAAATTTATTTCAGAAGCTGCCAGAACAAAGTTGTGGGAAAAGTTGAGGGAATAGATGACTTATGTGATACCACTTTTAGTAATAAAGATTGGACAACTGCTCACATTATGATTACGCTTACATTGACTGACCTGCAGAGGGCCGCTCTTGGATGCCGGGTTGTAAGGGGGTTGTATTGTTTATTGAGGGGGGGGCCGTTGGCGTAAGTTTCACGGGTTACAAAGATGGGGTGCCTGTATTAGTTTCTTAACCCCTTCTGTACCGGTGATGTACTTTAAACTTTATTCTGGCTACTTTTAGACAATTTTACTCAGTTTTAAAAGGGTCTCCGGGGAATTAACAGGCTTCAAACCATCTTATTTATCCCCTTTTACTACCACAGATCCTTCTTAAACTTCACAAAATCCTCTAAATATAGCTAGAATAAAACAAAAGAGACGTCGCCGGTACAAAAGGGGTTAAATGTCCCTCTCACTAACGCACTTGCGATTGGGAGGTTTATTTTCTATATGATGTTAATTAACACAGATAATTATATATACCAATTACCTGAACCTACAAAATCTAAATGATATTATATATACCAATTACCTGAACCTACAAAATCTAAATGATATTATATATACCAATTACCTGAACCTACAAAATCTAAATGATATTATATATACCAATTACCTGAACCTACAAAATCTAAATGATATGCCAGTCTTTTGAATCTCCTAAAATGGTTCCATTGGAGATGGAACGTTGTCCAATCTTTGTCTGCTAAGTTATGTCTTTTCTCATCCCTCCTCCCTTTTGCCTCCCCTTCCTTTCCAGTCCTTCCTCCTACTCCCCTCATCTCCCTACCTTCTTCCCCTCCCTCCTCTCCTCTCCCTACCTTCCTCCCTTCACCCCTTCCATTCCCTCCTCGCCCTACCTTCCTCCCTTCCTGCGTCTCCCGTCTCCTCTCCCTACCTTCCACTCCTCTCCTCTCCCTCCTCCCTTCCCTTCCCTCCTCTCCTCTCCCTAGCTCCCTCCCTTCCCGCATCTCCTGTCTCCTCTCCCTACCCTCCTACTTTCCCTCCTCCCCTCTCCTCTCCTCTCCCTACCTTCCTCCCTCCCTTCCCTCCTCTCCTCTCCTCTCCCTTCCCTTCCCTTCCCTTCCCTTCCCTTCCCTTCCCTTCCCTCCCCTCCCCTCCCCTCCCTTCCCCTCCCCTTGCCTCCCCTCCCCTCCCCTCCCTTCCCTTCCCTTCCCTTCCCTTCCCTTCCCTTCCCTTCCCTTCCCTTCCCTTCCCTTCCCTTCCCTTCCCTTCTTCTCTCCCAACTAACCCCACAACTAACGATATAATTGCCTGATCACCGCTTTGATGCCTACCTAAAAAATATAAACCAATTTTTAAAACTGCATTAAACTCGATAAACCTATGAATTAATGATGACTTTTTGCCTTGCAGGTCGTAGTACATAAGTTTTTAGTAGTTTTAAATTAGCTTAAACTCCATTATTAAATTAGTTTATAAGTTAGAAAATAAGGTCAAGGTTTAGTGAAGTGGGTCTGTATATATTTCATCCTCAATATATATAGTCAGCCATTTGGTATAGAAATTATACAGTATGATTCTACATTGTAATTATTGAAACTCAAAATTATTTGTTTACATTATTTTCTTATGGATTTTGAACAGTCCCTCTGCTAACTTGTTTTCCTTGCATGGTTAACTTTGAAGGTGGTCTCTTGCCTTGGAAATCAACCATGCAAGGATTACATTTATGGCTGGGATTATTTTAAAATTAACAAGATTATATCATTCTTAATTAACCATATGTATGTATTATCAGTATTCTGTTGGCAGAAAATTTGTTTAAGCAAGATGGAGTATAAGCAGATCCTTTTCATTAAATCTGAGAGTTTGACAATATACGTGCCTAATATATTTCTTCCCCATCTCCCCTTTTCATCCACTCAACCCTATCCGTCCCCTCCCTTCCACTATTTACGTAACTCCCTCTCCCGCCCTCCACCCACCCACCACTGTCTGCCCTCTCCCTCTACGCCCCCCGCACCCCCCAATAGCCCTTCGTCCAGCAATGCCCCCCACTAGCGGAGGGTCATCGCAGCTTGATGTTGGCGTCCCCTGCTTAGATGGGGCATACGCCCCCAACCCACGCGACTGTCATGGCTACTATCGCTGTGTGCATGCTGAATGGCAGAGCTTCTCATGTCAGCCACCACTCGTCTGGAATAAGGTAAATGACATATTAATGTTAGTATTACTGTATCATTCATTATCATATATTTCTATCATCGTCATTCCTACTACAGGTCTCCCTCGATATACGATTGGGTTACGTTCCTGAAAACCCGATCTTAAATAGAACAATCGTTTATCAAACCCTAAAATTAATGGAGTAAATTGAGATGCATTCTTCGGCCAGCCAAAACCCAAACACAAACGCCTAATAAACCTATACTGTACTAATATCGTAAATTGTGGCATCGGATAGTGAGGGTGACCTGTATATCTCATCATCATTCCTACTACTACATACATCTGTGTGCACATCAAATGGCAGAGCTGCTTGTGTCTACCGCCTCTCGTTGTGGCATCGGATAGTGAGGGTGACCTGTATATCTCATCATCATTCCTACTACTACATACATCTGTGTGCACATCAAATGGCAGAGCTGCTTGTGTCTACCGCCTCTCGTTGTGGCATCGGATAGTGAGGGTGACCTGTATATCTCATCATCATTCCTACTACTACATACATCTGTGTGCACATCAAATGGCAGAGCTGCTTGTGTCTACCGCCTCTCGTTTTGAATAGGGTAATTGACTTATTATTATCATTAGCATTATCATACTCATTAGTCATAGATGAGTCTTATGCACCCAACCTCACACAACTATCATGACTACTACCTCTGGTTTTGTAAATGCCATATGGAAGAGATGTTCATGTCAGCTGTCTCTTGTTTCGAACAGGGTAGTTAATGTTTTTTTGTTTTTTTTTTTTATAATTATAACCATCATCATCAATTTTGTCCCCTGCTCAGATGGTTTATATCTACGTCCCCAACGCACATGACTCTTATGCAGGGTTTCAAATCAGGGAAATTTGGCTATAATTTTTGAATGAAGAGAGGATGCATCGAGATAGATATTTACAAAAGAGAGAGAACAAAATACTGTATATGGAGAGGATTCATATGCCTAGATATTTCTATATTTTATCACTAATTTCCAAAACTTTCCAGGATAAATGTGACTGGCCGAGCAACACGGAGTGCCAGGAGTCAGCGGGTCCGGCCCCCACACCGGCCACCCCCGCCCCCGGATTCCCTCAACCCCAACCTGTGGTCACCCCCAGCATAGTCCCTCAACCCTCCCCAACGCAGGCCACCACCCCCGCCCCCGGACCTGTCGATCTGGGAACGGTTGGCGGCAGTGGTTCGTTATCTGGTGAGTTGACTACCCTCATGATAAAGAATATATAGAATTTTAAACTTGAGAGAGAGAGAGAGAGATTGATTCAATTAAAAAGTATTGTACGTTTCTTGTGAAAATATCCTGGTGATTTTATGCTGATTATGTTTGTTCATTTTATGCTGATTATGTTTGTTCATTTTATGCTGATTATGTTTGTTCATTTTATGCTGATTATGTTTGTTCATTTTATGCTGATATGTTTGTTCATTTTATGCTGATTATGTTTGTTCATTTTATGCTGATTATGTTTGTTCATTTTATGCTGATTATGTTTGTTCATTTTATGCTGATTATGTTTGTTCATTTTATGCTGATTATGTTTGTTCATTTTATGCTGATTATGTTTGTTCATTTTATGCTGATTATGTTTGTTCATTTTTCATATTTTATGCTGATTATGTTTGTTCATTTTTCATATTTTTCCCCAGGACATACCATATAGTTTTTCTTTTATCTTCTTTTCCCAGGTGATTATAAAGTGGTATGTTACTTCACCAACTGGGCATGGTATCGTCCGGGCATTGGTAAATACCGACCTGAGGACATTGACCCGACCATCTGTACCCACATCGTCTACGGCTTTGCTGTTCTCGACTACTCCAATCTCGTCATCAAGCCTCATGATTCTTGGGCTGATATTGATAACAGTGAGTATACTATTACTACTACTACTTCCTGTAATTCGACAGCATATTCATGATAAATGGCGCTAAGAATGTAGGGATCAACCTTTAGGAGGTCACCTTCGTTCCATCAAAGACGACATTCACATGTGGCCCACTTTACTCAGCCCCTGTCGCGCTGACCAAACCCTCTTAACTCGATTACGCATAGGACACACAAGACTCACTCATGGATATCTAATGACCACTCCCCGTAGTCCACCACCAGAATGTCACCATTGTCACACAGTTCTTACTATTCATCAAATTTTTTGCATTTGTCCAATGTACGACCCTGAAAGACGACGCTTCTTGCGATGCACCTCATTAAAAGACATCCTTTCTGACTCTGATTCATTCTCTTACATAGCCATCAGTCATTTCTTGAAAGCTCTAAATCTATATAATGACATCTGACCAGTGACCTATATGACTTGATTTACTAACTCCCCGCCGAACACTAGCCCTATGAGGGCTTAGGCCCAGAGGGCTAGTATAAAATAAATACATCTTCAACAACAACTACTACTATTACTAATACAGTACTACTATGACAAATAATAATAGTAATAATAATACAGTAGTAAATATAATGTAAAACTTGCAAAGCAAAATTAATAATGTTCTTCACACACATCGTCTACGGCTTTGTTATGCTTGACTACTCAATCAAATCTCGTCATCAAGCCTCGTGATTCTTGGGCTGATAATGACAACGGTGTGTACGATTTTTTAATAAGTATTGTCACACCCATCTTTCAAACTAATTGGGGGTATGCAAACTTTCTTGAGGTGTAATACATCTTAGTCTTTGAGGCTTTTACCTAGGGAAATGTTAAAGACTGAGTTGATAGTCCCACTAAATAATTTGTGTTCAGACATTTATTGACCCTCTTGATTCTTGGGCATTGAGTGAGTATATTAATGATAATAAGTATATTAATAATGGGTGGTTGGGATTGAAAACCTCCCCCGAAAGAAACTAGATAATCAAATGAATTACCTCGATGGTGTAGATTCATTTGTGGCCATCCCTCCTGGATCAAGGCATCTGGCAATAAATAATTAATTTAATAAATTAATAATAAAAAAGTAAATAAATTAATGATAGAGCTGTCATGGGGTATTGTATACTGTAAGCCTTTATACCAAAAAACTATAAAAACATTTTAACCCTCCGCCAGAATTCTACGAGAAGGTAGTGGCTCTACAGGCGCGAGGAATCAAGGTGACCATCGCCATTGGAGGTTGGAACGACTCGGCCGGAGACAAGTACAGTCGCCTCGTGAACAACCCCGCCGCCAGAGCCAAGTTCACCCAGCATGTTATTCAGTTTATCCAGCAGTACGGCTTTGATGGCTTGGACCTGGATTGGGAGTATCCAGTTTGCTGGCAGGTACGTTTTAGATGTGTGCGAATTTGTATTTTGTTTTTGTGTGTTCATTGTTTTCTGTTATGTTGTCCCTATTCGGGGTCTGTCTTGAGTCGGCCAATAGATGTATACGCTACTCATTTCTCAAAACATTAAACTAAAGTGAACAATATATTTTTTCTTTGATCAGGTGGACTGCAACAAGGGCCCACCGACAGACAAGGCAGCATTTGCCAGTTGGGTGAAGGAACTAAGCATCGCCTTCAAGCCTCTTGGACTGTTACTGTCAGCGGCCGTGTCTCCCAGCAAGAAGGTTATTGATGCTGGTAAGTAAGACGTTTCATCCCATTAAATTGGCGATAGTAAGATGTTTCACTCCATTAATTTGGCAATAATGTTTCACTCCATTAATTTGGTAATAATAAGATGTTTTACCCCATTAGCTTGGTGGTAATTAGATGTTTCACCCCATTAATTTGGCCATAATAAGGTGTTTCACTCCATTAGTTTAGCAATAAGATGTTTCATCCCATTAATTTGGCCTTATTAACCTCTTCAGACTCATATGACGCAGAGGTTGCCAGATTAGCAATAAGAAATAGAGTTCTCTCACTCTTATAATTACCTCTCCAAAATTAGTTTTCTGCCCACAGCTAACTCAAAGACAACTGCAGAGGTTGAAGTAACTAAACTAAAGGTTTCTAAATACCCCTGATGGTAACAAAGGCTTTAAAGTATCCCTAATCGGCTCAAAATCGCGTCATATGTCGGAGAGGGTTAAGATGATTCACCCCAATTACACATTATACACATAAACTTATAGCTAACTTAAGACCCTATTCCCACCAGGTTATGACGTACCAACCCTGAACCAATACATGGACTGGATCGCTGTCATGACTTACGACTTCCACGGTCACTGGGACAAGAAGACCGGTCATGTCGCTCCCATGTACTTCCACCCGGAGTCCGACTATGATTATTTCAATATGGTGAGTCTTGATCAATCTTCAATGCCTTATTTCCATATACTTGTTGTTGCTTCCCAGGCTGTCTGGCCGAGCAGCCCCTAGTTCCCGAGCAAGGCCAAGGCCATAACCGAGTGGCCCCACAGAACCCTCCCTTCTTACCACTAAAGCCCAGGTGACCGAAGCCACTCCAAGGCGAGGAGCTGAGGAGGGTGCGGAAACACTCGGGAAACCAAAGCCCCACCCAGGGACCTGTGCCCCTCAGCAATTATGAAGGGAAAGTTGAGGGGAAAAGGAAAAATGTGACGCTTTGGCTCCCACACAGTGATTTTGATAAGTTCTTTTGTCTTTATGTTGGGCGGTTCCTGGCTTGGTTTGTTTGTTATTCAAGTTTTACATTTTAATTATTGTAGACACAAATCTATTTTGCCTCAAAACTTAGAATTGGTGTTCTGTACAGTAATTTAATAGCTAATAAGTAACACCCTGTTCTTAACATTAATCCTCCATTACAAACCCCAATGTACTTGAATAAAATACTGAAAGGATATGGTCCTCCCGGTATTCAAAATTGGGACACCACACCCAGAACATAAGCATCTAAACCATTACACCACCAACACAGTTTTACTTTGATCTTATAGCTAACCCAGGACCCTCTCTCTATTCCAGGACTTTTCAATTACAGTACAGTATTATGTATTTTTATAGCTAACTCAGAACTTTACCTATACCTGTATTGATTCTGTCAACAGTTATAATTGGTGTTTTGTACTGTAATTTAATAGCTAACCCATATGTCTCTGGGTCTTCTGGATGATCTAGATGTGTGTGTGAATTTGTATGTTGTTTTTGTGTGTTCATTGTTTTCTGTTGTGTTTTGTGTTGTCCCTATTTTTGCTCTGCTTTGAGTCCCCCCCAAAAAAAAATAAAAAAATAAAAAATAAAATAAAAAATAAATAGCCTAAAAGAAGGAAAAGTGGGGATTGGGCCTGAATAAATAGATAGATAGATAGAACCCATATATGATCTTATAGGTAACCCAGGACCCTCTCTCTATTCCAGGACTTTGCCATCCGTTACTGGCAGCAGAAGGGCGCCACCAAAGACAAGTTGGTGATGGGTATGCCGCTCTATGGACAATCCTTCAGTATCAACGATCCCAAGAACACGGGACTCAACTCACCGGCTCGTTCGGGAGGACAAGCAGGACCGTTCACCAGGGCTAAGGGCTTCCTGGCTTATTATGAGGTTTGTAGAGATGTTTTCTTCCTAAGCTGATTACTATTGTTTGTTGGTGGCTAGTACAGTATACAGCTAATTCCGCTAATTCTGAAATCTGAAAATCCCAATAGTCTGAATTTTTGAAGATCAGAATTAAATACTGTATTTAAATGGGAATTTTTTTACAGAAAAATCAAATGCGCATCAAAATCCGTAACTTATGAGAATCTATCCTGAGTGTACGTAATAGGAGACATTAGTGTTGATGATTATACTAAAATATAGCTTCTGTAGCAGTAGACACTGGATCCTATCTTCAGAAATTTTCTGTGCTTGGTATGCTTCCAGCCGGGGCCCACCTGGGGTAAATAATATAGCAAAACAGTGGTGGAACTGCCATTCGGGTGAGGAACTGCTCTGGGTCTGCTCCTTCAGTGCTAATCTACTTAGTGGAAATGACACTGTGGAGTTGGTCAGTAGAGGCATGCCTGGGAGCCTGGAGGCAGTTTCTGCCATGGCCATCCCTGTTTGGGCGCTTCCTGTGGAAGCGGGGCGTCAGATTGATGATGATGATAAACGTTGACAGAAATAATAAACACCTTTCGAGAAGGAGCACCTTCTTGATGAATTGATTGGTTATGCCATTTTTAATGCCGTACACTCCCTTAATTAATCCACGGACTGCCACATGTGTTTGTAAATTTCATTAATCGATTTTAGGAGTATAGTTGGTTGTTGGAAGGAACATAAGAATTGATAGGGCTAGGGCGTGTCCTTTTTACAGGGACTTTATTGGATGAAGTGCTTTTAAATATATGTAGTTTATAATTTCTTTATATACCACACAATTACCATATCATCCAACAAACGTGAATCAGTATGTACACAAATACAAAGCTAAAAAATTGTAAGTTGGCCATTGTACCTTCCCCAATGTTATATAAATTGTCTTTTAACTTAAAAGGGTAAATTATTAATGTGTATATATCTCCCACAGATCTGCCACAACATCCAACAACAAGGCTGGAAGGTTGTGAGGGACCCCGAGAATAGGATGGGACCGTACGCATACTCCGGAAACCAATGGGTCTCCTTCGATGATGTGGACATGCTTAGAAGAAAGGTAAGGAAGGAAGGAAGGAAATAAGGAGAGAGAGAGAGAGAGAGAGAGAGAGAGAGAGAGAGAGAGAGAGAGAGAGGTTGTAAGTAGGAAGGGAGGGGAAGAGAGAGAGGAATGGAGGAAAGGAGGGGGACGGAGATAGGTAAAAAAAGAAGGGAGAGAGAGAGAGAGAGGGGAATGGCATAAAGAATGAAGGAAGGGAGAGAGGTTGTAAGAAGTAAAGAGAGGGAGCGAGAGAAGAATATGGGGGTGATACCTCATCTGTCAGCTAGTCTAACATATTGGTTCTCTCTGAACAGTCCCAGTACATCCGTGACCATGGTCTAGCCGGAGGTATGGTGTGGGCCTTGGACCTGGATGACTTTACGAACCGCTGTGGCCAGGGACGGCATCCTCTTATGAACACCATCAAGGCTGTGTTAGGACCACCCAAGTCAGGAGGTGAACTACAGCCTCGGCCGATGCCCCAGCCGCAGCCCAAACCGGTACCAGAGCCGGCACCACTACCAGATCCAGAGCCTAGTTTCCCACTACCGGATCCAGAACCTAGTTTCCCACAGCCGCAACCCGAGCCACTACCTGATCCAGAGCCGTCCTTCCCTCAGCCACAGCCGGAGCCACTGCCGGATCCAGAGCCAGTGTTCCCAATAAAGTCGGTAGTCAGCCAACCCCAGCCAGGCACTCCTATCACTGGAGGCGATGGTTAGTCATATAGTTTGCGTTTTATTATAAGTTTTCTGTAATAAATGGGAATATTAACTTATAGCTCATGTACTAGTTGAAATTATTGCTATCTTGTTAACTCATTATGTGGTGATGGGCTGGTCTATCCGAGTGAGAACTGAGCGATCTCTGCCATACCCATAGCTTACTCTGACTGTTCCTTTTACTTATATATCTTCTAGATCTCAAGTGGCGGCGTCTTTTCCGTGGATTGACCTCCCTACTGCCAACCTAGAAGTTGGCAGATTGGGAGCCAAAGCGTCACATTTTTCCCTTACCCCTCAACTTTCCCTTCATAATTGCTGAGGGGCACAGGGCCTTGGGTGGGGCTTTGGTTTCCCGAGCATTTCCGCACCCTCCTCAGCTCCCTGCCTTGGAGTGGCTTCGGTCACCCGGGCTTTGTTAGTGGTAAGCAGGGAGGATTTTGTGGGGGCACTCGTTTATGGCCTTGGCCTTGCTCGAGACCTTGGGGCTGTTCGGCCAGACAGCCTGGGGAACAACAACAACAACAACAACTCATTATTCTTGCTGTACTCAATCAGGTGTATTTGATTACATCAGGAACTATTTTTGTTTATTCTTTTTGTGTTTATAAATACCTGTCTACCTGTATATGTACCTGATCAAGGTAGCCAACTGAAGCACAAAACATCAAGAAAATTATTCGTGTTTTGATTATTTCTTTTCTTTTCCAGATTTCAAGGTGGTGTGTTACTTTACAAACTGGGCTTGGTATCGTCCCGGTGAGGGGAAGTACACACCGGATGATATAGACTCTTCCCTCTGTACCCATATTGTCTACGGCTTTGCAGTTCTTAACACCAACAATCTACTCATCAAACCTCACGATACTTGGGCAGACTTTGATAATAGTAAGTTTGATTTTTTATAGTTATTTTTCTAAGCTGTGTATAAACTTTATTTTATAGTAATTTCCGTTATCATTTTGATCTTGCCTGATTCTATTAAATTGTAAAACTTGCAAAATATACAAACCAAAACTGGGACGACACAAGATAAAGGCAAAAGAACTTATCAAAATCGCTATGTGGAAATAACGCTTAATAATATAAAATTGTTAAATATAAGAACACAATCCACCACATAGGGTGTACATCACTACATGAGCAAGTTAATCTGTTTCCCAAGCAAACTAATCACTTATATACAAACGCACTATCACACAGACCGACCTATTATACCTCGCCCAAACATGTAGCTAAAGCTGACATCACACGAGCGCTTTTTCCCTCAACACTTATCCTCAACACTGGTCTGGCAGCTTATGAGGTAAACATTTAAAACTTTTATGTCATCTAAATTCATCTATCATCAGTCTAGTTTCCGGTACCAGTGCAAAATATTCCAGAAATGTTGATCATCGAATGTTGACTATAAAAGCTCTCGTGTGATACCGGCTTAATCCCCAACCTTTTATCTCGTTCCTCAGAATTCTACCAGCGCGTGGTGGACCACAGGGCTAAGGGGGTCAAGGTGTTGATCGCTATCGGAGGTTGGAACGACTCGGCCGGTGACAAGTACAGTCGACTGGTCAACAATCCTGCCGCTCGGAAGGCGTTCAACGATCACGTCATCCAGTTTATACTTCAGAACAACTTCGATGGCTTGGACTTGGACTGGGAGTACCCTGTTTGCTGGCAGGTGAGCTAAGGGGGAGTTTATTTTTCCAACTACTTTTGTTTATTATTTTTTTATTTATTTATTAATATTTGTTTTAGTTTCCTCCCTTGCCCTCCATCAAGGTTAAAAATACACCCCCAGAGACTTCCCTTCCAGATAAATTTGTTCAGTTTTTGGTAAAAATTATCTTAAAATCTCAAAACTAATGGAGGTAAACATAAAGGAGAATGAGTATAAACAACATTAATGGTATATAAGGCAAAGCGATATTATTTACAATATTCTGTGGTCATTTCAGGTGAACTGCAAGAAGGGTCCGGCCAGCGACAAGCAGGCGTTCTCTGAGTGGATAAGAGAACTCTACGAAGCGTTCCAACCCCACGGTCTGCTCCTGTCGTCCGCTGTGTCTCCCAGCAACAAGGTTATTGATGCAGGTAATATAGCTGGAATATTCTTAGTTCTACTTTATCTTTAAGGGGGGATGGTCGTATTTATTTGCTCTCTTACGTATCTGTTTATTATTTTTTTAGTTTCCTCCCTAGACCTCCATCAAGCTTAAATAAACACCCCCCAAGACCCTCCTTCAAGATATAATTGTACATTTTTCAATAGAAAAATTTCCTTGCCGAACGCCGGTTCCTCTTAAATTACAGGCTTGCTATCGCTCGCCAGGAAAAAATTGACACCTAAATGACACAAAAAGTCTTAGTACAGTATTGAAAAAAAAAAAATCCGAAAAGTCTTAAAATTGCCAAACTAATGGGTCGAAGGTCATGTAATCTGAAAACTAATGGGGCTAAACATTAGGCAGAAGGGGGACCATAAAAACGACTCATCTTCCCTTAAATGTCGATATTAAAGCCATAAAGAACTGGAAATAGCGATGGTTATTTATTCATGTGACCGTTAAAATACTTCCGCGTAGTGGGATTAATTTACAGTAGTTAGTTTTACTTGTGATTATTAAAAATACAGTAATAATTTGAGAATGAATCCGCACCTTGTGTAGACCACTCTGTCTTTAAAATTACATGCATGGCTCTGTCTCGAGTCGGCCACCCCCAGCTACAAAAATAAAATAAATAAATATAATAAAATAAAAAGGGGAATGTGCCTGAGTAGATAGATAGATGTATATAGTTAAAATGTAAAACTTGCAAAACAGTAACTGCACAATGCAAAAACAATTACCTTATCAAAATCACTAATAATGCTTTGAAGATTTACCAAAACAATATAATGAAATAACAATTACATTCCTCTTTCCAGGGTACGATGTTCCAGCTCTTAACCGATATCTGGATTGGATCGCCGTTATGACCTACGATTATCACGGACAGTGGGACAAGAAGACCGGACATGTTTCCCCAATGTACGCACACTCCCAGGACGACAACCTTGCCTTCAACGCTGTGAGTATTATTATACAGTGAGATACCTCTACTATAGTTGAGAAAGCCTTTTAAATTCTTACATCTTATGCAGGATTCTACTTTGTTTGCCATACACAGGATTGTTTTTTTTGTTTTGTTTTACCCAGACGCCGTAACACCCGAGAAGGGGTGGCCATGAACATTAGGCGTTTGTCACGAATCGCTAGGTCAAGTTGCCCGGGCTTGACATCTACCAATAACATTTTGACAGTGAGGGCTCGATCCGCCGACCTTTTGATCAGCAGCTGATGCTCTATTGGCTATGTCAGTATTGGTATACAGTACTGTATTAGAATTGATGCACTATATCAGTAAAATATGCTTCACTATAGTTAATGCAGATTTTCACAAAAGATTCCTGTGAGAGGCTTACTCAGCCTGTGACTCCAGCTCCAAGTCACTTGTGTATAGTGCATAAAGTGCTTGTTGAATAATATTGTTGAGTGAAAGTGACTGTGGTTGTGAGTGTTGTCAGTACGGTAACCAGTGTAATCAGTCTTTCTGTTCAGGTGAAAGTATCGTATTATAAATGTAACCTTGGTCTACTACACTTCTGATGTGTTACGTTGAAGACATTGGTTGGGTGGCCATGGTAGTGAGTGTCAAATAAATATCAATTTTGGCTCGGTCTTGAGTCGGCCACCCCCAGCTAAAAAAAAAAAAAAAAAAAGGGGTATGTGCCTGAGTATATAGATACTTTATAAGAAACACCCCGTTCTTTACATTAATCATCAATTACAAACCCCAATGCACTTGAATAAATTAATGAAAGCATATGGTTCTCCCGGGATTTGAACTCGGGACACCACACCCAGAACATAAGCATCTAAACCATTACACCACCAACACAATAGATAGATAGATACTGTGGTGTACAATACTTGAGCTTCACACAGAGCTATTATACCTTGCCTTATTTTCAAGCTAATCCATAATCTCTTTCCCTCAGAACTTCACCATCCACTACTGGCTAGAGAAGGGGGCTGACCGCAAGAAGCTGGTGATGGGCATGCCGATGTACGGACAATCCTTCACTCTATCTCAAGCCAACAATAACGGACTCAACCAACCATCCTACGGAGGTGGAGAGGCCGGGAGATACACCAGAGCGCGGGGATTCCTGGCTTACTATGAGGTAAATATAAAAACCCTTTGAGGAGGAGCACTTTTTTATGATGTTTATATTCATAATGTCAACTTTTCTAAGTTAATTCACCTTACTATAAAGTGTGATAGAATTATCATCCTTTGATTTACTTCCTCCATGAGCTAATACTAATTATATTTGTGCGTCTGTTTATTGTTTCATATATTATATAAATAAATAACTTGCAAATCAAACAAACCAAAACAGGAACCGCACAATATAAAGACAAAACAACTTATCAAAGTCACTATGTGGAAATACCGCATTGAAGGTTGAGCAAAGCAATACAATGAAATAACCAAAAAAACACAAAACCATCACTATATGAGCAAACAAGTTTGTTTCGCAGGTAGACTATAGTCTGTTTCTTTTCAACTGACAGTAAATTGCAAAGTTCCCATTAAGATTTCTCAGTTATTTTGAAGATTTTGTTGTGAAATATGGTGCTAATTACAGTATATATACTTGGTCTAAATATGATGCAGAGACATAGTAGTTTTATATTTTTGTATTAGGTATCGATAAATTAGCTGCTAAGGGATTCAATTTATCGTCAGCTGAAAAGAAACAGAGTTTAGTTACACTCTCGTCACGTTCAAGGAATTGTTCAAATTGGAGGTTCAGGACATTCCAGTATAATGTGTGTTAATGCCTATCCCTTTATTCCAGATTTGCTACAAGATCGCCCAGGGAGGATGGACGGTGGTACGTGATGCTGAGACCTCCATGGGTCCCTATGCCTACAAGGGGAATCAATGGGTCGGATTTGATGACGTTTCTACAATTAGATACAAGGTGAGCTAGTTGTTATTTTCGTTATATTTCTTTACTCTCTTTCTCCCTCTCTCTATTCTTATTCACTGTCACACACACACACACACACACACACACACACACACACACACACACACACACACACACACACAGGGAAGGATGGGTAGACTGTGCCTACCTAGACTTTAAAAAGGCATTTGACAAAGTTCCACACAAGAGATTGCTGTGGAAATTAAAACATGAGGGAAAAGTAGGAGACAAACTGTTGAAATGGATGGAGAGCTACCTTAGCGGAAGACAGATGAGAACAACAGTAAGGGGCAAATCGTCAAACTGGACTCAAATTACGAGTGGGGTACCACAAGGATCTGTTCTAGCCCCAATCATGTTTCTAATATTTGTAAATGACTTACCTGAGGGACTAACAAGCTACATGAGTATGTTTGCGGACGATGCGAAGCTGCTTAAAACGATCAGAACCCAGGAGGATTGCCTTGAGCTCCAAGCAGATTTGCAAAAGATCCATGAATGGAGCATCAAATGGAATATGGAGTTCAATGCAGGGAAATGTAAGACTCTAGAAATGGGTAAAAGCAAGTACAGACCTAGAAAAGATTATAAACTAGGAAACGAAGTGATTCCCAAAGCAGAAAAAGAAAAAGACTTGGGGATAGAATTTAGGGATAACATGTCTCCAGAAAGCCACGTAAATAAGATAGTGAGAGAATCACTAGCACTATTGGCAAATATCAGGATGTCTTTCAATTATCTTAATGAAAACACCATGAAACAAATAATAACGGCAATAATAAGACCCAGGATGGAATATGCATCTGTAGTGTGGTCCCCTCACTTGAAGAAACATATCCACAAAATTGAGAGGGTACAGAGGGCAGCTACGAGGATGATCCCAGGTTTGGAAAATTTGGAGTACCAAGAGAGGCTCGAGAGATTGAATCTACCTACACTGGAATAGAGAAGGAAACGAGGACAGCAAATTAAGATATATAAATGTGTTAGAGGTATTGACAAAATTGACCAAGAAAACTTCATAGAGAGGGATGGAGGTGAGAGGACAAGAGGTCACAGCTACAAACTAAAAGTGCTAAATAGTAAATCTGATCTGAAAAGTAAAAGATTTCCTACCAACTCGATTAGTGGGTGGAACAAATTGCCAGCCGAAGTAGTGTCTGCACCATCAGTGCATAGTTTCAAAGCACGGTATGACAAACATATCTTAGGAGGCGGGAATTAACGAGCATGCTCACTCCCGCAAATACAACTAGTGTAAGTACACACACACACACACACACAGCCCGTAGCCTAGTAGGTAGAGCTCTCGTCTCACACACGAGGGGTCGGGGGTTCAATCCCCGGCCGGGCGGAGACAAATTGGGCTTGTCTCCTTTCATGTGTTAGCCTCAGTTCACCTAGCTGTAAATAGGTACCTGGAATAAGTGGACAACGTTGTGACGTCCCATCTGGGGTTGGCAAAAATGGTACAAGGCGAGATGGCTATCATATGGTTCACCTAAGCTGATGGCTACCTAAGCCTTCGGGCGAGACGGTACGGTACCGTCTATAGTGAGAGTGGTACCATACAGATCCACCCTAAGCCTTCGTTTCCGATGTCGCCAATTGGCTAAAAATACAGACTACACACACATCCACAGCCATTCCAACAGTACATAAAACACTTAACATGCATTTCACGCAATACATTCCCAGTTAAGGAGGCGCGATAATAATGAGCTTAGCTCGCATTGCGTGGATTCCCCTTGACGAACAAGTAACTGAGTAACACACACACACACACACACACACACACACACACACACACACACACACACACACACACACACACTCGCACACTCTCTCTCTCTCACTATGCTTCGCTGATCTGATGACGATCATGACGTCATTACAATTAGATACATGGCGAATTAATGTTGATATATATTTATTGTCTCTCTCTCACTCACACACACTCACTCTCTCTCTCTCTCTCTCTCTGACTGGCTCACTCTCTGACTGGCTCACTCTCACTCTCACTCACTCACTTTATTCATAATTTTTTCATCACAGAGCGAATGGATCAAACAAATGGGTCTCGGCGGTGGTATGATCTGGGCGTTGGACTTGGACGACTTCCGTAACCGCTGCACCTGCGAGCCTCATCCACTCCTACGAACCATTAACCGGGTCCTGCGCGGGTACCCCACACCCGATCCGGGATGCACGCCGCTTGGAGGAAGTTAGTAAAAAGAACTTGTTATTTCTGTAAAGGTGATTCTATTTAGTGATCTCCGTTTGGCTAATATTTACATTGCAATTATTGTTATTGTTTTGTTGGCTGTGTTTGGCAGGCATTTCAGTTATGTTGTCAAGTTTCTTGTAATGCCCTCGAAAATTTCCTGCAACCCTAATAATGTACTACCCGAGTTGACGTCAGGTATAGTGTAAAATAGTCGTTGATGGAAAGTCCAATAAACTCATCACGTGAATCACCACGAGACTATCACCTGGTTCCTACAAATCGGACTAAGGTTGCTATACTTTTGTACGTCCGTGGTAGTACAGTGGGTTAGCGCGCGGGCCTGGTTGACCTATGGTGGTCATGGTCGCTAACCAGGGTTCGAACCCCACCCAAGGCATCTCAAAAACCTGTGGGTTTTTAGGAGGGTTAAACTCCCTTCAGAGGTTCGAGCCCCGTGCCAGGCCCCAGGAAAGGTTGACCCTAAGTGGGCCTGGGGAGTTGTCAGGACAGAAAAATTCCCTTCACACCCAGCATACAGGTTTTTGAGATGCCTTGGGTGGGGTTCGAACCCTGGTTAGTGACCATGACCACCATAGGTCAACCAGGCCCGCGCGCTAACCCACTGTACTACCACGGACGTACAAAAGTATAGCAACCTTAGTCCGATTTGTAGGAACCAGGTGATAGTCTCGTGGTGATTCACGTGATGGGCTCTGAGAGAGAGACGAGTGACGGGAGGAGCATCGGTTACCTCATGACCGCTCGCCACGGCCGCCGTGGACCAACTGAGATGTACTCCACTTACATCCACCGTCACTCCCTCGCTACATACGTAATTATATAAAGAAATTACCGTATTTTAGCGATTTTGCCCTTCGGTTGCACGATCGTTGCAACACAACCAGTGATCGTAGAAGGATGGTTCGGGTGTCATTGGAAAGCTCAATTTACGCCCATTCAGGGATACATACTTGTAGTACGCTCTGGGTCTTTATGCATGAAAAAGAGGACGGAAACAACCCCATTTATGGTAAAAAAAAACCCCGCTGAGCGGCACACTGAAATATACTCCATCACCCGCTCTTTGAGCGTTAAAAGATCCTTCCTAAGCTGTACACATTCGCCTTTACAGTAATACTAATTTGAAAAACTGGATAACTTAACTGAAATGCATGCTAAACACAGCAAGCAAAACATTAACTAAAGTCTCAAAACAAAATAGGCCTAAAACTGAACAAAATCGCAATATGTTTTAAAATATTACTACAGTATTCGTTTATAAAAAAAAAAATCAAAGAACATCATTATTATTATTATTATTATTATTATCATCATAATTATTATTATTATCACTATTATTACCATTATTATTATCATCTCCAGCAACGGGACCCCAGCTAGGCTCAGTAACGACCCCCGGCTTAGTACCCCAGCCTGTAGTCCCCGCCCCTCAACCAGGCTTCCCACCGGTACAACCAATCTATCCGCCTCCACCCCCCGTTGTCCAGCCTACTCGACCACCACCAACCATTCCACCACCCATTACTGATATCGAAAGGGTGGAAGCGACCTGCACGACGGGAACCAGGGAACCCCACGCCTCAGATTGTAATAAGTTCTATGAGTGTGTGCATGGGAAGATGGAGGAGCGACAGTGCTTCCCAGGCTTACATTGGAACGGACAGGTCAGTTTTAGGATATTTGGTTTAAATATTATTGAGGTTTTTGCTTGCTTTTTGCCATTTTCGAGCAATGCAATATAGTTTAGTTTGACCTCTTAGGCTAAAGAAAACACCTTCCCAGACTTTCTTCGAATTATAAAATGCCCACCCTGATTGTAAGTGATAAAATGTCCATCATAATGCAACTTCATGTACATTTTTCTATATTCTTTGTCATATTCATTCCAATCTTAAAACAAAATTGTCCTGATTTGACACCCTGCTTTGAGTATCCTAAATGCTGACAATGTAATTCTAGTGCTATTAATTAATACTAAAAAACAAGTTATAACTGTGAAATATAACTTACTATCTATCTATCTATTTACTCAGGCCCATTCCCCATTTTTATGGTTTTTTTTTTAATAACTTGTAGTATAACTTGCGATAGACTAGTTTTCCTGAATATGAGCAAGATATGACATTTTGGGCAAGATTCATTTTTTTATGCAGTATTTATCGCCATACACTCCCGTGATTGACAGGGCTAGGGTATGTTCTTGTTATAGGGACTTAACTGGACATTTACCACATATCACTAGACCTGAGTGTCCAAACTCTTGATATCTACCAATGGCACTGGGTGGGATCAAACTGCAGACTCTTTGATCAAGTCAGATGCGCTACCGATCCTGCCACGGCCCGCGGCATTAGCTATTGTCCTTGTCCCAATTTTGGTTTGTTTAGTTTGCAAGTTTTACATTTTAAATTATTTCTTTTGGTGTGTTATGCCTCTGAATTGCCATACCTATTAGCATCTTTGAGTATCCTGGTCCAGATCTCCCCATAACATAACACATGGAGTTCCTGATCATGATACTGACTTTCCATTACAGGATCGTTGTGACTGGCCGAGGAGTGCCAACTGTGGTGGTGGTGTTACTCAAGACCCTACCACTATCCCATCCTGGCAAACCCCCTCTATCACACTCCCACCATGGCAAACCCCCTCTACCACACTCCCACCATGGCAAACCCCCTCTACCACACTCCCACCATGGCAAACCCCCTCTACCACACCACCACCATGGCAAACCCCCTCTACCACACTCCCACCATGGCAAACCCCCTCTACCACACCACCACCATGGCAAACCCCCTCTACCACACCACCACCATGGCAAACCCCCTCTACCACACCACCACCATGGCAAACCCCCTCTACCACACCACCACCATGGCAAACCCCCTCAACAACCACGCGACCAACCACCACTACCACGAAGACTTGGTGGACGCCCCCCAAAACCTCCACAATCCCGCCCTGGCAGCCCACGACCACTGCTATACCTACTATTGGTCCCATCATGCCGAACCCCATATCCGATACTGGATATAAGGTGAGTTATTCTTATAAAGTAATTAAGTAACACCCCGTTCTTAACATTAATCATCAATTACAAACCCTAATGCACTTGAATAAACTAATGAAAGCATATGGTCCTCCCGAGATTCGAACTCGGGACACCACACCCAGAACATAAGCATCTAAACCAACACCACCAACACAGCCTGGTTCACACAAGGGTTTTCTCCCACATGTGAAATATACGGGTGAGGGAGAAATGAGTGGATATGAATGGTACAGTTCACTCCAACATGTCCAAACGTCCATGGGTTGAAGATCCCCTCCCCCGTTGCCCTCTCAGAGACAGATATAATTTCACCATGAGCATCTGAAGCGGCTTCGGTCAACCAGACTCGGGACTGTTCGGCCAGACAGGCTGGGGAAATACCACAATAGTCCGTTCATTCTACTCTAGGTTGGACAGAAATCGTAACCTCTATCCTCTGTAACTCAAAAAGGGCTAGAGCAAATGAGCTGTCAATTTCCACACCCTGGCCACGTCTTCCTATTTGGTAGAAAAATTAGCTCAATTACTCTAGTCTTTTTTTTAGTTACAGAGGTTAGAGGTTACAATTCCTACCCAACCTAAAATGAACAGACTATAGTACTACTACACAGGAGTGATTCAGAGGCTAATTTTGCATAATAAATATACCATCCAATAGAAAAATAACTTCAATATTTATTCTGTTGCTAATCCATTTTTTCTCTCCTCTTGCTACATTCCTGGAAGGATGCAGTCAAAATATTAATGCAGTATGTACTAAATTAGTTTTGTAAGTCTTCTTGAAAATACATATAGACACTAAACCATAAATCCAAACTCAATATTATCCCTTGAACGACAAAAGGAAACTGAATTGTAAATATTTGGTCAAAATTAATGTAATGAAATAATTAAATCTTCCCTATTAAAATTTACAACTTACCTTATCATATAGCTAACCCGGAATCCTACCTATCACAAGCCAGAGCTATTACACCTTACTTGATCATATAGCTAACCCAGAACCTTACCTATCACCAGTCAGAGCTATATTCCCTTACCTGATCTTATAGCTAACCTAGAATCCTATCTATCATGAATCAAGAACTACTCAGTATTACTTTATCTGATCTTATAGCTAACCCAGAAATTTACATATCTCAAGTCAGAAAACTATAATACCTCGCATGATCTTGTAGTTAATTCATATTAGCTTTCATCAACCCACAAATATACAAATAAACCTAACTAATGAAAATCAATGAAAGTAATGAATACATGTGGTAGTCCAAGGACTCGAACCTAGGATACTTACACCAAAATTCCACACACTAAGCATTACGCTATCACTTAAACTTATTGCTAACCCAGTACCTTATCTGTTCATCGTTTCCAGGTGGTTTGTTACTTCACGAACTGGGCGTGGTACCGGCGAGGAATGGGTAAATACAGGCCGGAAGACATCGACCCCGACCTCTGCACCCATATCGTTTACGGCTTTGCAGTTCTGGACGGCACCCGACTCCAGATTAAACCCCATGATACTTGGGCGGATTATGATAATAGTAAGTGTATTGCTAACTCTTTATTTCATGTTCTCTCGCTCACTCTCTTGCTCTCTTTCATTCTCTTCTTGCTCTCTCGTTTTATAGTACAGGTATTTTCATAATATTTCATGGTAGGTACAGTATATCTTACCTCTCCCTCTCTCTCTCTCACAGACTTCCTTAAAACTAAGAAATGCATACCCAGACCCCCTTTCAAGATAAATTTGTACATTTTTCAATAGAAAAATGTACCGACCGATTTCTTGTAAGCTACAGGCTCGCTGTTGCTCGCCCAGAAAAAAATTGACACCTGAATGTGGTAAAGCGTTTTATTATCACCAAACTAATAGGGTGAAACGTCTTAACCATTAACGTCTCCATTAATCCTCTGATTTCCATATACCCTTCCTAATCTGGATGAAATCGTCTAATAATCGTCTAATAATCTGAATGAAATCGTCTAATAATAGCCAGAATAAACTGTCAAAATGTGTCATAATTCTCAAGGGGTTATAATCTATAAAAACCTTTGACTTGCAAAAATTAATATATTTCTCTATTTCCTTCCAGAATTCTACCAGAAGGTTGTGGCGCTCAGGGCCCGCGGAATCAAGGTCACCCTGGCTATTGGTGGCTGGAACGATTCCCTCGGAGACAAGTACAGTCGCCTCGTTAACAGCCCCGCGGCTCGCAAGAAGTTTATCGAACACGTTATTCAGTTCCTGCAGAAACATCAATTCGACGGGTTAGACTTGGACTGGGAATATCCCGTTTGCTGGCAGGTGGGTCAAGGATCTTGTTTGGTCTACCACATACCTGTGTGTTTTAGTTGTGAAAAACCCCACAACCACCTTTGAGTGACTAGGGCTCACACGTACATGCATGTATGTCATGTGTGTATGTACTGTATTATTTTTAACATCGTTCTTAACACCAATAACCCCTCAAATGAAGTTAATGAAAGCATATGATCCTCCCCGGATTCAAACCCAGGATACCTTATACAGAACTTATATGCTATAACCATTACACTAACAATACAGTTTGGATTTTGAGCGGATCCTCAAATGGAGTGTGTTCCTCGCATGGTTAACTTCAGGGATGGTCTCTTGCCTTAGAACTTGACCATGAGGGGATTGTATTTGTGACTGGGATTGTATCAACACTGTTAGGGTTTTAATTATTTATTTTAATAAAATGTATACTGTATAATATGTATGTATGTATGTAATGTAAATCCACTTTATTTCCCCAGGTTGACTGTAAGAAGGGCCCCAAGTCAGACAAGGAGGCATTTGCATTATGGGTGAAGGAGTTATACATGGCCTTCCAGCCCCACGGACTATTACTGTCTGCTGCCGTGTCTCCCAGCTACAAGGTTATCGATCTGGGTCAGTCACGCCATAGATTTTGTATGAATATAAACACCATATGAAGAGGAGTACTTTCTTGACAACATTTCGCAGATAGCTTCTTCAGGTCACTCATCTACGAAACGTTGTCAATAAAGTGCTCCTCCTCATATAGTGTATATTATTATGTTTTTTCCACCAACCAACTTCACCTCTAAACTCAATGAAATCAACAAATACATGTGGCACTCCAAGGACTCGAACTTAAGATACTCACATCGTAATTCTGCGCACTTGTGCATATTTATTGTCAACTTTTTTCTTTTCTTTATTTCATTTGTGTTGCTAAATCTTGAATGTGCTATTTAATTTTTCACATAGTGATTTTTATGTGTTCTTTTGTCTTTATATTGTGCAGTTTCTGGGAGATCTTGAGGATAGTATAAACTAATTAAGCTTGATTGAGGTCTAGGGAGGAAACTAAAACAATAATAAAAAAATAAATCAAATATACTAATAAATGAAGCCTACCCCCTTAAGTACATGACTACGAATAATATCCATAACTTTTTGTCTCCCAGGTTACGACGTCCCAACCTTGAACCGTTACTTTGACTGGATCGCCGTCATGACCTACGACTATCACGGTCACTGGGACAAGAAGACCGGCCACGTATCTCCCATGTTCAACTACCCGGAGAGTCCAGAAGCCAGATTTAATACGGTAAGTTGGAGACGGAACTATTTTGGATTGTGTTCTTTTATTTATAAATAATTATTTTACTTCAGCATTGTTTCCACATAGCGATTTTGATTACCGGTAGTTATTTTGTCTTTTTACCGTGTTCGTATAAGTTTTGGTTTGTTTATTTTGCAAGTTTTACATTATAATTTACCTGATCTTTTAATTGATAGGGGTCACTTGAAGCATGCTATGCTTACAGGTACCTACCCGATAGCACTATCGTTAGTGAGTGCTGTACTGTATTTTATATATTATTTTGTAATAGTATAGATATCTTATCAATATTTGTATTTTTTACTATTGTTGATGTCTTGTCATGTTGCAAATTTGATTTTAAATAATATTTTGACATTTAACATGTAGTTTCTTTATTCATGCAGAGTTTAGTAAAATTTGCCAGAACGTCCCGGACTTCCCAAACTTGACTACTTCCTTTAACGTGACGATAGTGCGTTGTTATATGTGCGATTGGTTTGCTTGGGAAACAGATTAACTTGCTCATGTAGTGATGTACACCCTATGTGGTGGATTGTGTTCTTTTATTTAATAATTTTCATTTTAGTAAGCGTTGTTTCCACATAGCGATTTTGATAATTTAATTTGACTTTATATTGTCCTTGTCCCAATTTTGGTTTGTTTAGTTTGCAAGTTTTACATTTTAATTAAACTATAGGTAGCGCCAGCGAACTTGACAATCATCTTGACCCCTTAACTTCCTATAATTCAAACTGAATGAAAGCAATCGGGTTGACGTTTCCATCATTTTGGAAGAGTCCACCATGAAATAGGTGTGGATATTTACGGCCAGTTTGATCTAGGCCCTTTTGAGTTACAGAGAGGTCAGGGATCAAGATTATTGTCAAGTTGGTTGGCGCTACTTAACTCGTAATCTTTATACACGTCAGAGCTATTAAAATTACCTGATTTTATAGCTAACCCAGAACAATACCTATCATGCTCTAAATTAAAGCATTTGTACCTTACCTGATCTTATAGCTACCGGTAACCAGTTAGGACAGTACAACACTCAATAATTGGGAGGTTCGGAGCTAATGTGAAAACGTTCTTAATCATAATTCATAACAAATAACTACTGTACTGTACTGTACCCTATTCCAAGTAGGTATTCCAGAAATTGTGAACCCTAACCTCTGTAACTAAAAAAGGGCTAGAGGAAATGGGCTGTATATTTCCACACCTATTCCCTGGCTGACCCTTCCCAAATTGTAGAAATATTAGCTTGATTACTCTAGTCGTTTATGAGTTATAGATGTTAATGTTCAATAGTTTTGGCATACTTATTTGGAACAGAGTATAGTTGCTAAGTAGTTCATTTACCTTGCTTGATCTTATAGCTAGCCCATAATCTTATAGCTAGCCCATAATCTTATAGCTAGCCCATAATCTTATAGCTAGCCCATAATCTTATAGCTAGCCCATAATCTTATAGCTAGCCCATAATCTCTCAATTCCAGAACTTCACCATCAACTACTGGATCGAGAAGGGAGCAGATCGCAAGAAGTTGATCATGGGCATGCCTCTGTACGGTCAAGCCTTCTCCCTGGGATGGAACGCTAAGGGGCAGAACGGCCTGAACGTTCCAGCGGACAAGGGAACGGCCGGAGAGTTTACTAAAGCGGCAGGATTCTTGGCTTATTATGAAGTAAGTTGTAGCTTCCCTCTTTCTCATTTTTTCATCACTTGCATTCTACTGTTAACTTCTACTGTATTTCTCCTATCTCAACATTCAGACCTAGATGTGTGTGAATTTGTATTTTGTTTTTGTGTGTTCATTGATTTCTGTTGTGTTGTCCCTATTCGGGCTCTGTCTTGAGTCTGCCACCCCCAGAAAAAAGAAAAAAATTAAATGGGAAAAGTGGGGTATGGGCCTGAGTAAATATAAATACATACAAATACAAGCCTAGCTTCTCTTTCTCTCATTTTGTCATCACATGCATTCTACTGTACTGTAAACTTCTATATCTCCTATCTCAATCTTCAGCTCTATTCTGTCATTCTCTCTCTCTCTCTTTCTTTTCTCTTCTCTTCTCTTCTCTCTCCCTGGGATGAATGATAAGGGGCAGAATTAATTGAACGTTCCCGCGTCTAAGGGAATGGGGAGAGAGTTTACGAGAGCGGCAGGATTCTTGGCTTATTATGAAGTAAGTTGTTGCTCCTCTCTCTCTCTCTCTCTCTCTCTCTCTCTCTCTCTCTCTCTCTCTCTCTCTCTCTCTCTCTCTCTATCTCTCTCTCTCTCTCTTCTCTCTCTCTCTCTCTCTCTCTCTCTCTCTCTCTCTCTCTCTCTCTCTCTCTCTCTCTCTCTCTCTCTCTCTCTCTCTCTCTCTCTCTCTTCTCTCTCTCTCTCTGCTCTCTCTTCTCTCTCTCTGCTCTCTTCTCTCTCTCCTCTCTCTCTCTCTCTCTCTCTCTCTCTTGATCTCTCTCTCTCTCTCTCTCTCTCTCTCTCTCAAAATAATTTTTAAAATCTTATGCTTTTATCCATTCCCATCACTTATAAAATACTTAAAACTGCCTTTTGTGCCTATGTGCCTGAGTATATACACATACATATATACAATACCCTCATTTTTAAATTTCTACTATACTTTGTGCTTGTATATATATGTATTAATTTACCACCATCTTCTTTTCAGATTTGTGACCGTGTAGTTAACAGGGGGTATACCAAAGTGTCGGACCCACAAGGCTTAATTGGCCCTTACGCTCACAAGGGCAATCAATGGGTCAGCTTCGACGACATCGCCATGATCAGATATAAGGTCAGTTTATTGGGTTATTCTTTTTGTTTCATTGGTTCATTCAATCGTCCTGTCTCGCGTAGATTATTGTAATGCTGTAGGGGTTGGTCTCCCTAATTATATCTGGTTAGTTTTTTGTTTCATTGGATGTGTTTGAATTTGTGTTTTGTGTGTTGTTGTTGTTGTTGTGTTGTGTTGTCTCTGTTCGGGCTCTGTCTCGAGTCGGCCACCCCCAGCTTAAAAAAACAAAAACAAATGGGGTATGTGCCTGAGTACTGTATATAGATAGATAGATAGATAGATAGATAGATAGGTTCATTCAATCATCCTGTCTCGTGTAGATTATTGTAATGCTTTAAGAGTTGGTCTCCCTAATTATTTATTCATGTTTTCACCAGCCCACCAATTAACTACTCCAAGGATTCAAACCTAGGATACTCACACCAAAATTCCGCGCACTAACCCTTACGCTATCAAGACAGTTAAAGGTTCATGCTATTTAGAGCAGCTAGGCTTATGTTTGGTCTCCCACCTAGAACACCCACTACTTTGTATCTAATAGAGTTGCCAGTTAAAGCTAGGATAGAGTTTAAACTGTCTCATGACTTTTAAAACACTTAAGTTTGGTAAACTTAAGTATCTGGCCGAACAGTTAAAATGTCCGTTGGTACACTCGGGTGCAATCCTGTGAAGCAATGATTGTTGTGAATCTCAGGAACTCTTATGTTTAGCCCCGTTAGTTTTGAATTCCTAAGACGTTCACCCCACTAGTTTGGTGATTTTAAGACCTTTCACCCTATTTCTTTGTCAATTATAAGACCTTTCATGCCATTTAGGTGCCGATTACTTCATGGCGAGCGATAGCTTAATATGAACCGGCTTTTGGCCTGGACATTTATCTACTGAAAAATGCACAAATTTAAGTCAAATGAGGGTCTTTGGGGTGTTTTTTTGTTTTCAAGTTTAGTGGAGGTCTAAGGAGCAAACTTTAATTATATATACAGTATAGATAGATAGATAGATAGATAGATAATACAAGAAAAAGAAAAGACAAACCCTCAAAGTTACAAATTGCCTTCCTAATTTCAGAGCAACTACATCAAGCAAATGGGTCTGGGCGGCGGGATGATCTGGGCGCTGGATCTGGACGACTTTAAGAACCGGTGCGGCTGTGAACCCCACCCTCTACTACGAACCATCAACCGAGTCCTGCGATCCAACCCCAATCCAGACCCCAACTGCAACATGTGAGGGATGTAAGACTCGACACCGCCCGACCGGAGCCGCTCTCACCTCTACCGGGACATTTACAGGCAAAGTTACTAAATACTTTGAGATGATGTTTGTCTTATATTTTATTTTATTCCGTTTTCCACGTGTTTTCAGCGTTTATTATTTATTGCTAGAGTTTTTTTGATCCTGTGTCCCCATATGGTCATTCGTTTTCAAAGTTTGTTCTTGCTCTTGTTCACTCATTTGCAAAATTTCTTCTGTGGCATTGAAGAGTGATTATTTTATATTATATTAATTTATCACATCACATCTTAAGTTTCTTGTTCATATACAGGATTTATTGAAGACTCGTAACTTTATTGCATTACAGCGGCAAAAACTAAAATGTCCCACTCAAGTGATACTCTACATGTAAGCTCAGTATTTTTAAATCTCAATCAGTCATCCCTTACTTGATTATAAAAGTAAAGATTGATTATAAAAAAAAATCAAGATTTTTTTTTTTAGATCTAATAAAATATGGCATTGGTGTGTTAGTTGCTATGTTAACCCGTTGCCATATTATTAAATTGATGAAAATTATATAAATTTTTTTAAAATCCAATCAAAATAAGTATAATCTCCAACAAAAAAAACTCCCATTTTCCTCTCTCTCTCTTGCTATACTTTGTTCAAAATAACTTGGCAGCAAATCCTAAACAAATAAGTATGATTATGGTTCATATTCTTAGACAAACTCCATTATTTTCGTAGGAAGGAAATCAACAAACTAACGAAAACAAGGTCCGTACATCTAATGGCATCCTTTATTCATTGGATATTTGTAACTATTAACTTTACTTGTCGTGGAAAGCTACACCTAGAAAGATAATTTGGTGTATATCTTTATTTATATATTGATATTTTTTATTTAATTTTATATTTTTTGAAATGTCTTTATGGCCAAAACAGGGAAATAGATTGAATTGGATTAGTAATAAGAGTAAGATGTATATTTTTGAAAGACAAAGTGACCCATTTGAGGTATGATTTTTGTCTCATGTTCTATTGGGTCTAGAAAGATGCCAAGTTAATTTAGATAGAGTATAGTACTGTACTGTACCTTTCTTTATTCCTTCCAAGTGTAACCCAGGTTGCTGTGATTGTATTTATTGTACCCGTTCAGTACCAGAGACGTCCTTTTCATCATGTTCTGGCAACTATTAGACTATTTTAATCAGCTTAGGAAGAACCTCTAGCAATAATATGGCTTCAAAATATCTCGACCAACCCTTTTATCAGCCACATATCCTCCCTAAGCTGCATAATAGCGTCTAAATATAACTACAGTAGGAATAAAATGCAACACACGTCGTTGGTACTCGAAGGGTTAATAGTCCAGCTTCAAAATTCCTAACTCATTTTATTGTGTGCTTTTGTGATGCTCCTTTTGGTTCATAATATACACAAAGGATTGAAAAGTGGATAAAAGTAATATGGGTTGTGATTATATTTTTACTTAATTAAATTACAACTGCTTATTTTCATATTTCGCGGTAATATTTTTATTTATTATTGTCTTCATATGAATGTTGTTATTTTGTATTTCTTGTTAACTGTTAATAATTAATTGATATCTGTTACTCTCTTTGTATAGGCATTATTTATGGAATCATAAATTTTGGTTTTGGGACCAAGTCCAGCTCCTGTGGCATTATGACATTTATTTATGAATAAAACATTCCAATATATTGTGTTACTTTATTCACTTTTCCTTATAATTATATATATATGTATATATATCCGGCGTAGGGATGTGGCGACCCCATCGCCCGTCATTTGTATGGCGCAGATAGCCCCTGGAGGTTGGGCCTTGTAGTTCCACCTCCACAATTAACTGATGCAGTTTTTACCACCATATACTCCCTGCTGAATAGCTGGGCTAGGGTGGGTTCCCTAGTGAATTAGGGACTTCAGGATCAGCAAGCCTCGGAGAGGCTTCATAGGCATGTGATAAGAAGTTGCTGGAACTCCTGTTTCATTTACCTGGCCATCCTTACTGATTTTCTTTGTGCCTCATCTACAGTACACAGAGAGTAATCCAGCTAGCTCTCACAAACACTGTTTCTCCTTATCACTACTCTACACAAGCACACTATACTCTCATCAATCACTTCTCACATGTCAGCCACCTAAAACCTCACAAAGACGACCGACGTGTCATCCGACGTAAGAGACAATTCCCCACAGACCCTGACTATACACCCTTCACCAATCACCAGACAAAGCATATCATCAACAATCTCAAGCACTCACCCGCCTGTGGCCTAGACAACATAAGCAACATACACCTCAGACACCTGGGACCACAAGGCATACAAGCACTCACTAACATATCAAACTACAGCTATTCACACAACACAATACCAGACATTTGGAAGCATGGTATCATCATCACATTCCCCAAACCCAACAAAGACCCCACGCTACCCTCCTCGCACCGCCCCATCACACTCCTTTGCTCCCCCTCCAAAGTCATGGAACGCCTAGTATTACAACTAATTACACCTGACCTACCCCTAGCTCCAACACAACATGGCTTTAGGCCACTGCACTCCACAAACACTCTTCTCACAGACCTTACACAAAGAGCTTTTTACGGCATCAACTCAGCTAGACCACCACACAGATCACTATTAGCCACACTCGACATTAGTAAAGCCTTCGATGCCATCCCCCGCCACAACCTAACAAACGCTCGGTTATGGCCTTGGAATTGCTCGGGGCCTTGGGGCTGTTCGGCCAGGCAGCTTGGGGAACAACAACAACAACACAAACATGCATAACAACACAAAAAGGTGGCTGGCCAACTTCCTAGCAGGCAGATGTGCACACGTATCTTTTGCCGGTCAGTCATCTAAAATCAGAAACTTTCCAAACGGAGTCCCACAAGGATCCGTCCTATCGCCCGCACTCTTCAATCTGTACATGCACGATATAACTACACCCAATACGCCCCAAATAAACTTAGCCTCCTATGCTGATGACCTAACACTCACATGCACACACCATGACCCAAAAAGAGCAACAGATCTTCAACCCTATCTCAACACACTACATGGCTGGTGCACTACAAACAGACTTAATCTAGCCCCAGCCAAATCCACCGCAACCCTGCTCACAAGCTGGACAGGAGAACACGAATACATCCCTCAACTCACCATAAACAACACACCCCTAACACATACACACACACCCAAAATCCTAGGAGTAACATATGATACTCATATGACATTCAAACAGCACACCACAAACATTAAAAAGAAACTGACACCCAGACTTAACGCCCTCAGGTCACTTGCTCACACAAAATTTGGACACAACAAAGAAACTACCACCACAGTATATAAACAATACATAAGATCAGTGATGGAATACGCAAGCCCAGCCTGGGCTTCTAACCTAGCTGAAACACATCATAAGATCTTACAGACTATTCAAAACAAAGCCCTGAAGATCATTACAGGCTGCACAGCTACTGCACCCACAGATCACCTACATCAAGAAACCAAAATCCTCAAAAGTCAAAGACCATCTGGATATGAGAGGCACTTAATTCCTGGCAGCAGCCTCCACCCACTAAACTACATGGCAACACACCCACACCAAGAAATATCAAAACAACACCCAGCACACGGTATCACACACAATTATTGTCCTCTCTCCCTCCCTGCCCACCCCGAACCAACTTCCAGAAGCACATCCATACTCGTATCTCTCACCGATCCATCCACTCACTCACAGACAACACGCAGCTGCATGCACGACCTTCCGAATCCTCCCTTCCTCGCGAGGACAGAGTCCACCTGGCCAGGCTGAGATGCGGACACCATCCAGCTCTCCTGAGCTATCAGAAGAGACTGGATGACTCCGTTGTCGACGCCTGCCCGGGATGTAACACAGCACCCCATACCATTAAACACATCATAGAAGACTGCATTTCACACAACCACTTACGCCAACAACACAATCTACACTCAATGAGAGCTCTGTGGGAAAGCCCGATCGTGGCCATGGCCTTCCTCAGGGACTCGGGGCTGTTCGGCCAGGCAGCTTAGGGAACAACAACAACAACACTATACTTCTTTCCAACGGCGGGTGCCCAACTCCGAAAGGAGTTGAAGTAGGGGAGCTATCCCCCCGCCAAAGGAGGCTTTCTAGGGCCTTTCCTAGCTGATGCTGAGAGGATTGGGTTCTAGTCATGTGGTGATGGGCTGGTCTATCAGAGTGAGAGCTGAGCGATCTCTGCCATACCCATAGCTTACTCTGACTGTTCCTTTTACTTATATATTTTCTAGATCTCAAGTGACGGCGTCTTTTCCGTGGATCGACCTCCCTACTGCCAACCTAAAAGTTGGCAGATTGGGAGCCAAAGCGTCACATTTTTCCTTTGCCCCTCAACTTTCTCTTCATAATTGCTGAGGGGCACAGGGCCCTGGGTGGGGCTTTGGTTTCCCGGGCGTTTCCTCACCCTCCCCAGCTCCCCGCCATGGAGTGGCTTCGGTCACCCAGGCTTTATTGTGGTCGGCAGGGAGGGTTCTGTGGGGGCGCTCGGTTATGGCCTTGGCCTTGCTCGGGGCCTTGGGGCTGTTCGGCCAGGCAGCTTGTGGAACAGCAACAACAACAACAACTTTCCAATACAGTACACTAAAATAAACCCATGAACTGCTAATAGATGGACAACAAAAAAGGTACAGTATAGTTGAAGGGGGGGGGGGGAGGATGTGGTATAGGGAACTACTACTACTTTCTATGTGTTATCCAATTTTGAGACATTTACCTGAACTGGTACGGTATTTAACCTACAAAACCACAGGGACGCATAACGTGCGTCTCCTATGTAATTCTAAACCCCAGCGTTGCAATGCTTGCATCCGCCTTATTTACTCTTGTCCTATTAAATTGTTTGGGAACTGCTTTAGGATCCCACGGAACTATACCGATGGTTGGCAACCTCCAAGTGCAGCTGCATGCGTGTGAGCACGCGTGGGAGTGATTTTCCAGTATTTGGCCTGCCCATCGCCCCATCTTAATGGTGACTTTCCTCCGCCCCCCAGGACCCCCAAATTACCTAGGTGAGCAGTTTTATGTTGTTTTTCACTTCATTACTAACCCATCCCATGTGTTTAAAATAAAAAAAAATTACAAGTGGCTGGTCCCTTGTACCTTTATTATAAATCAACCGGTGCTCTGTGGGTTAAAAGGTTATTTTTTACACGTTTAAATACCGCGCCTTCCGTGAGGCCTATCGCAGTTCCTGGGTTCGAGTCCTTGGAGTGCCACATGTATTTGTTGATTTCATTAATTGAGTTTAGAGGTGAAGTTAGTTGGTGGAAAAAACAATAATATGATAATGATGACTTTATACCTTTGATTCTGGCTAAAATTTGATGATTGTATGCAGCTTAGCCCATTGACTGCGGGAGACAATACAGAACTACTGCCACTACTTCCACCGCTGCCGACACGGCCGCCCCTGCTAGCCTATCCTCCCTGCCGCCTTATGATGATGATGAGTAAAAGATGTGGCCCAACATGTCCCTTAGCCTCGGAGGGGACAGAGCACAGTGTCATCCAGCCTCGGGGAGGAGTAGCCTACAGTACGGAATAAGGTAGATACCTAAACACGCTATTTTGTTTTCTTATGCTTTTGTTAATGTTATTCTACGTTTCTTGTGTTTCTATAAGCTTATATTAGGCAATGATTTCAATACAGTATAGTACATAAAACATTATTTATATAGTGTATGGGATTGGGGGTATTAGGGCTCTTTTTAATGGGTCTAGGAACGCATCCCTATTTATCCCATAAGATTATAATATCGGTTTACGATCGGGTTTCCAGGAACGTAACCCAATCGTATATTTAATAGGGCCCCTTCATCATTGACGACTTCACCTATTAACATTAATAGTCTCCATTCAACATCCTGCGCCAGCAATTTGAATAACCCGCGCGGAAGATCATGGAGTACTCATCACAAGTGCACGCCTAATTCCCTCATGGGATCGTCATTTTGATTGGGTACCCTACAGAAAAAAGAAAAGATAATTTAATATCTGTTATTATATGACTTGCCATATACTGTACGTGGATTTCTCATGTTTTGCTTCCCCGATACCAGGCCCCCTAGCGGCCATCCTCGTTCTTCCTTCTTCCGCGTCCCTCCCGATCACAGGGCTTGCGCCGTGTTCGCTTCATTTGACGTTCGCAGAGCTTCTAGTGAGTCCTTACTCATTTGTATATATCTGTGTTGCAGTAACAAGGTTTAGATTAGCTAGCACGGCTGCCAGATTGGTCGGTCCGCAGGAGGAGTGTGTTAAAATAGGGTACCATTGTCACAGGCGTCCAGGAGTCCCGGATGGGTGGACCGCGTGTGTTGTTTTATTTGTGTATGACGCCTTAGCTGTTGTGTTTACTTAGCTAGAAGGCGACCACACTACAAGGCATGATACAGACTGTTATTATTGAGGATAGTATATGCCACTTTCTACAATTATCAGCAAATGCTCTGGTTTAACCCTCCTGGCCCGGTTGTCATTTTAGAATGACACCACGAAGTAAGGGCAGGAGCCCGGGTGTCATTTTAAAATCTGTAAGCTTGAAAGCCTATTCAGCTTGGTCTGAACGCCGTGCGTCCGACGCATGTAAACAAAGCCGATCGTTACGTCACCGCACCTCCGAAAACAAGAAAGAGAAGACTCGTTTGTTATTGTATGTCTGTATGTCGTTGTTTCAGTAGTGAAAAGATCGTCATATTGCTAACATCGCCTGCAAGTGCTCTCCACTGAAATCGTCATCACAACTGAACCAGTTGACATAGAGAGCTCTACTCAATGCCAGTCTACAGATTGGAAACCGCGCTACATTTATAGATGCGTGGGAAATTTGTAGCAGTTAAACTAATCAAAATACGGTAGCCTAGGCCTAGACGTTTTTCGGCCAGATCGCCCGGGTAGCCCACACTGTCATTTTGAGAGCCTGCCCGGGCCAGGAGGGTTAAGGGTGTCTGCACGTGGTGCTCCGCCTTCCAGGGTTCGTATTTTGCTTAGGCCCCTTGATGAAGGCCTCCCTCTACTTGGTGCGGCTGCGGGTTCTCGAGCGTCTTCAGCTGGGATGTCTTCGGTTTACGTGGTCGTCATAATTAGGGGTCTCCGTCATAGGCTACAGGTAATATAGGTGTCTAAATTTTTCTGTTATTGATTACGTTTGTTTTCCCCCTGTGTTGGTTCTGGCATGCTAGCTCGAACCTTTGGGGCTTGGGAGACGTCCCTATATGTCATGATGCATTTTATTTTATGTGTGTGGGACTGCAGGAAAAGGGCTGTGCCATCCCTGTTTCCCGGCAATTTTTTCTGTTTCGGCGGCCCGTGCGGTGGGCCAAGTAGTCCGTCTCTGGCGGATAGGAACATTCAGAAGATCCGGGCGTGGTTGGCTGAACCACTCTCCGGCGGAATTGCATTCCTACCAGGGCCACCATCTCGGCTCGCCGAGGGAACTCACCCTGTCTGGCCTAGTGGTACGTAACGACTTCATCGCCCGCGGCGACATCAGTCAAGTGTTCACTACGTGATATATTAGTTTTGCAAACTGGTTAGATACAGTCACAACTTAATAAGGTCAAGGGACCTGTGACGCTTGTCACAGGTAAATTTGTGAGAAATTCAGCTAGACAGATCCGGCAGAAGGTTAGAATAAGTGTGCACTTTTCACTAAGTTTCCGGCGGATATGAGATAGGATGTATAATACCTCGCAGGTTATCCTTATGAGCATTGATTCCTGGAAATTTTCTTTCCAGGCCCCCAGACTACTTCTCCGGCGGAGTTGGCCATCGGATCCCGACGGAGGAGGGGACCCTCTCTTTGAACGGCACTATGCCCAGATTTGATCTTTGTGCTACCCCCACTTGTTCCCTCTTACCAGTGTTTGTTCATACTTTCTGCACGAAATGTGTCAAGTGCCTCGATCGCTCACGCGGCGTGTGGTTGTCGAAAAAGTGCGCCGTTTGTTCAGATTTAAAGCCCGCCTTGTTAGCTAAAACAGACCTTTCATGTTTAGCGACGTCACAGAGGTCCCCTCCTCGACCCGTGCCACGCGGCGGAAGTCGAAGTCCAGGTCGAAGTCTCCACGGCAACACGTTCACCACTCTACCTCTGACTCTTCGAGGTCCCACGAACGCCGACGAGAAGAGTATACCTCTTCAAGCAGCCGGCGGGAGACCCCACAACTGTCACCGCCCTCTGACTCTCAGACTCCCACTACTAGTGAGGAACATTCTAGGCATGTAACTTCGGATGTAACATTTGCAATACCAAAATTATCTCTAGTTCCCTGGGGTGTGAAATCAACAGGCCATAGTAGGGTACTGGCCGATCAATTTAGAGGTCGTCCGGCGGGGGCACAAGTTATCTCTCCGATGGACCAGGACCCCCAGCCCTTGGCGGCAGGAGGTTACTGGCGCCATCCAGAACCTTCACTCAATGTCATTCTAGAACAGACTGAGGATAGCAACACCAATGTGTTGCCATCTACAGTGCCTGATTTGTCTTGGCCCCCTAGGGATCACAAGGACTCGCAAGAGTTAGTGTCACATGAACTCTTGGAGCAGAGTGAGGAACTGGCGGATCCTATGTTCTCCCCGGCTCCTCAGTCGCTTCCAAGTAATTATTCTGGAGCTAGTTCAAATTCATCCGAAGATACCTCACGACAATGGATGACTTCGGACCAGGTAAATTACTTATTACATAAGGTATTACAGCAGTGCCAACTCCCTGCCTCGTCAGATCAGCCGGTTATTACCTCAACTGCTCCCGCTAGTACTTCTGTAGTGAGACCATTAGATCTTCCGTCAATTTTGACGTCATCCCCGACCCCAGTGGTGGCAACGACCCCAGGTCCTATAGGACCGGCGGCGTTAGCTATGTCCAACCTGAGGGTGATTACTGACGTTCAACCGCCCCCTTTAGACAAGTTACCGGTGAGGAAAGGCCCTATGCCTCTCCTCTATGGTGCTGATTGCTCGTGGGTACCTGTAGCACCAGAGAATCCTCTTATAGCTCAACCATCTGTGTCAGGAGACCCTCCAGTCCCCATGGAATGGTCCATAGAGATTAATAAGAATCGAAAATTTAGGGCTAAAGATGAGACAGGGAGGGTGCTTGATGTTCTAATTAAAGGTGTACCTAGTCCCCTTAATCCAGCATATTTTGTGTACAGTATTCACCTGCTCCGGCAGTCCCTTCCGCCGCTTCTGCACGACTTTTCGCTGACTGGTCGAAGGCTGGTGGCATCAATGATGTCAAGGCCTTAAATGCTATTACGCCGGAGTTGGCTACAACCCCGGCTCTGGACCAAGCTCAGAACCCGGTCCTGCAGATGCGGCAGGTGGGCGCTGGCCCGTGGTTGGATTGGGAACTTGAGGCCCAGGTATTTGCCACTACTATTACATCCAAAGTGTCACATAAAATTCCCCAAGAGAATCACACTTATTTTTCTCTACCAGTGTCCAAAGCAGAAGGGGTACCACCAGCCTTACTAACTTTTCTGGCGGCCCCCAAAGTATCTTTGCATGCCTTAGATGACCCCTTTTCTCCACCACCACCTGCTCACTTGGAGCGAGATTTTAGGTTACGAAGTAAGGCTTACCGGATGTTCTCTCAATACTTGGTGAGCCATCAAGTAGCCGCCTCTCTAGCACGTACGATCTCGGCCGTCACTGACCCCCAAATTCGGAGAACCATTGAGCTGTCTCATAGACTGTCACTTCAAAATGCCATTCAGTCCCTAGACGACATTAGAATCGCGATTTTGGAGGCGGTACGAGCTTGCCAAGATTTGAGAGTGCATCTGGTAAAGAAGTTGCCGGCGGACATAGGTCGCCGGGTGACTCTATCCCCGGTGCTTACGGCTACCCTTCTTAACACTGAAACTTGGACTGGGCGGGTGCCCAACCCCGAAAGGGGTTGAAATGGGGGAGCTATCCCCCCGCCAAAGGCGGCTTTCTAGGGCCTTTCCTAGCTGATGCTGAGAGGATTGGGTTCTAGTCATATAGTGATGGGCTGGTCTAGCAGAGTGAGAACTGAGCGATCTCTGCCATACCTATAGCTTACTCCGACTGTTCCTTTTACTTATGTATTTCCTAGATCTCAAGTGACGGCGTCTTTTCCGTGGATTGACCTCCCAATCTACCAAGATTGGAAGCCAAAGCGTCACATTTTTCCTTTGCCCCTCAACTTTCTCTTCATAATTGCTGAGGGGCACAGGGCCCTGGGTGGGGCTTTGGTTTCCCGGGCGTTTCCGCACCCTCCTCAGCTCCCCGCCATGGAGTGGCTTCGGTCACCCAGGCTTTATTGTGGTAGGCAGGGAGGATTCTGTGGGGGCACTCGGTTATGGCCTTGGCCTTGCTCGGGGCCTTGGGGCTGTTCGGCCAGGCAGCTTGGGGAACAACAACAACAACAACACTGAAACTTGGAGCTTAGTCTTTAATTTGGTAAGTGGTTGGAAACAGGTTACCTCCCAAGCGAGGAAGGACCCCCCAAAAAAAAACTTTCATAAATCAAGGGGCGGTCACAAGCAGTACCAACCACATCCTAAACAATCATCTCGAGACCCCAGACTACCCCCTCAGCAGGGAGGTCCTCAGTACAAAACCAAACAAGGTAAGCCTCATGGGTATAAAGGTAAGGCCCCATATAAAGGTAATCCGAACACTGCACAAGCCAAAACTAGTCAAGCGTCCGATGCCAACACACCTCCCCCTCCAAAAAACTAGCCAGTCATCCTCCCCACATCCTGGAGTCGAGCTCAAAGACCCGGGATTGGGAAGTTGCCGTGACGGACGATCCCCGGTTGCACCTGGGGTCATTCCGTTCATTCCGCTCAGCCTGGCCCAAGTATACCTGGGCCAGAAAAGTAGTGAGCAAAGGAATTACCTGGCGATGGCTCCGGCGGCCCCGACTGCGTCATCCGCAGGAGTATACCCCAGTGTCTCAGGAGGAGGAGGCCGTAGTACAAGAAATGATTGCCAAACGAGTTCTTATTCCAGTCAATGCATCCCAACTAGTTTTTACGTCACACCTCTTTTTAGTGCCAAAAAGGGACAGTGTGCAGATGCGACCAGTTCTAGATCTCTCACAATTGAACACATTTATGGAGAATTCACCCTTCAGGATGCTGACTATACAGCAACTCAGACTCGCACTCCCACCGCAAGGTTGGATGTGTTCGATCGATCTCAAAGATGCGTATTGGCATGTCCCTATAAACAAGAGGTTCCAAAAGTTTCTTGCCTTGAGAACCCGGCAAGAGACTTACGTCTGTCAAAGGATGCCATTCGGGCTGAACCTAGCACCAAGAGTTTTCACCAAGCTTGTCAGGCTAGCCCTTTTACCCCTATTAGTTCAAGGCATACAGGTGTTTTGGTATCTGGACGATTGGCTAGTAGTGGCAAACTCGTTAGAATTATGTCAGGATCATGTCAACCGAGTGTTAGCTTATGTACAAGCCCTAGGGTTCAAGGTGAACTTGGCAAAGTCACGCCTTGTCCCCTCAAGGACGATTCAGTGGATAGGGCTGATCTGGGATACCGCCGCTCTGACTCTTACACAGAGTGCAGACAACCGAAACAGGTTTCGAAGGAAACTCTTCCGGTTCCTCCACAGTCTGGATACGACCAGGAAAACGTGGGATTCCCTGATCGGTTCTCTCAACTGGATACAATTAACTGTCAAACTAGGCCAACTGAAAACCAAGCGATTAATCCTGGAAGGCAACAAAGTGTTCCCTCTCTTGCCGGAGAAGGAATTATGGCCAATTCCTCCATTAATCCACAACTTGCTCTTGGCCTGGACCAAGCACGAAGTCCTCTACTCAGTCATGTCATGGGTTTCTCCCCCACCTACGGTTTGGATAGACACGGACGCCTCGGGGTCCCTGGGGTGGGGATATCAGTCAAGTCTAGGCCACCAGGGACAAGGCATTTGGGGGGCAAACTGTCAGTCACATAACAAACAGGAGCTTTTAGTTCCCCTGTTTTTTCTCCAAACTCACAGCACGACTTTGAAGAACAAATCAATAGCATTCAGAATGGACAATCAAACTGCAGTGTTTTGCATTCAGAAGCAAGGCTCAGTGAGGTCACGAGAGTTGTTGAGATTTTCAGAACAAATTTTTACCCTAGCAGACTCGCTAGGGATTCATCTGCATGCCACATACCTCCCCGGCGTGGCGAACGTCTGGGCAGACGCTCTCTCTCGCCGGCGGAGTACTTTAGTAGAATGGACAATCAAACAGGCGATCTTCAACAAGATAATTGCAAAGCCGGCCCGTCCACAAGTAGACTTGTTTGCGTCAACGCAGAACCACAGACTGCCACTCTTTCTGACCCGTCACGAGGTAACCCCGGCGGGGGGACCCGATGCATTGCTGGTGGACTGGAACAAGTGGACCTCGATCTATCTGTTTCCGCCATCAGACTCTGTGTTAATGTGCAAGGTCATTCACAAACTAAGGGATTACCGGGGCCGAGTAGCGCTGATCGCGCCGCTCTGGCCGGCTCAGGTATGGTACCACCAATTGCAACAGTGGTGCTGGACCCCGGTGTCCCTCCCGGTCTCCGCCTTCCACTTGGAAGCGATTGGCAACCTTCGGACCTCTTTCAGTTTTGCCTTAGGGATATTTTCTCGGCCAAATGGCTAAATAAATTTGGGCCTCGTGTCACTCAAAAGCTCTTGAATCAGTACACCCCGTCTACCAGGATACAATATCAATCACATTGGAAAACTTTTACGACCTGGATTGTGGAATCGAGGCAGACAACTGCTTTCGTCAGCCTTAGTATTCAAGTACTTAGATTATCTGTTTGAGCAGAATTTTTTTCTCGGTTATAACGTTAAAGAATCATCTGTCGGCCATTAGGACCCCCTTCCTTGATCTCACCGGCCTTTCCATACCGCAGGCGGAGGAGAAAGGTTTTATGAGGGCATGTTTCAAACTTCGTCCTCCTCCTCGCCAGCTCATGCCCACCTGGTCCCTTGATAGAGCTTTGGAATTGCTACAATCCCGCAAGTGTAATCATGCGCCGGACTTTGACTCACTTTTTAAGAAAACGGTTTTTCTCATGGCACTTGCCACTGGACACCGGGTATCAGAGCTGGCGGTGATGAGCAACGAACCAAACTGTCTCAGGTTTGGTAGGCTGCACGACCATGTGCAAATCGCGCCGTCTCCCTCATTTATTGCAAAAAATGAACATTCAGACCATGTCTTCTCTGAATTTTTAGTCCCGGCCCTCAAGAGGGGCCTCATTCATCACATGTTATGTCCTGTGCAAGCGCTCACAAAGTTTATGAGGGCTGCGCAACCTCGCCAACCAGGTGCTTTATGGGTGAACCGAACAGGTACGCGTGCTACGAAATGGAAGTTAGCTTCTTTAATAGTAGATATTATTAAGGAAAGCAACCCCGGCGTGTTAGGTCGGGCTCACGACATTAGGAAGTGGGCGGTGTCTCTCAGATTTTTACAAAAAATTTCAATTGAGGATATTGCTAAGACCCAGCTTTGGGCTTCCAACCATACATTCCTGACACGCTACCTGTCGGTCGCTCTAGATAAACCAAAGCGTACTTGTGTAGCTTTACGGCAACGGGTACAGTAGGTAGTATGTTTTTATTAATTATTTGTTAAAATGGGGGGGAGGGGGGAGGGGGGGGGGAATAGGCCATATCCCCTCTGTACCCTTGGAGATTGTGATATATCACGAGCTGTGATAGGACGAGTTCTCAGTCCAGTATTTGGTCGTGTTTAATTTTAAGAGAGTTTTCACATAGTTGCATAGTACTATTGTTTACCAAAGTGCACAGTGAGATTACTGTACAATTAATTTTAAGATCAAAGCAAGTACTACTGCAGGGTCTCACTCGGTAGGACACGGATGTGTCATACTCTTTCATGCATAAGGTCGCCTGCAACGGCCTTACCATGAGCAAGCAGTTTCTTAATGCCACGCACTGCTAGCAAATCTTTTATACCTTTTTTATATTTTACATTGCATACAATAAAAATCTTAAGAAAAATGTTATTCGGATTTTCTTCCCTAAGGTTAGGATATTTTACGAATGTCCCGCCTCCAGTCTTGATATTCAGGCGAAGTCGTCAATGATGAAGGGGCCCTATTAAATTATAGGTTTGATTCCCGAAGGGAAGTAGAGAAAACCTAATATTTAGTAGGGCCCCGTAATCATTGACGACTCGGGCCCTCCCAACCATCCCACTTCCCATTCGTTGATTTCCATAGTTTTTTCTTGGTATATCAGTGAAGAACGAGGATGGCCGCTAGGGGGCCTGGTATCGGGGAAGCAAAACATGAGAAATCCACGTATATGGCAAGTCATATAATAACAGATATTAAATTATCTTTTCTTTTTTCTTTTTTACAGAGTTTTTTTTTCTGTAGGGTACCCAATCAAAATGACGATCCCATGAGGGAATTAGGCGTGCACTTGTGATGAGTACTCCATGATCTTCCGTGCGGGTTATTCAAATTGCTGGCGCAGGATGTTGAATGGAGACTATTAATGTTAATAGGCGAAGTCGTCAATGATGAAGGGGCCCTACTAAATATTAGGTTTTCTCTACTTCCCTTCGGGAATCAAACCTATAATCGAGGGAATACTGTAGTGTATTCCTATGATTTCCTAACATTCAAATCTGGGTCTACTTTACCCTAGACTTATATAATGTGTACAAAATAATACCTAGAATAGTAATGTTATAAAAGTCTAGGGTGAAGCCAGGCCAGATTTCACCAGTTTTATTTTTGCACCAAGGTAAAATTTTTAAAACGGCTCTCAAGGCCACAAAAATGGATAAAACTAAAATCGGTTAGCGTCATTGGATTCAGCGCGTCGAGAGGATTCAGAATAGTGTCTTAACTAAAAAAAAATTTGTTTTGCCAAACTTTAATATTATAATATGCTCCCATTTCCACAAAAATGGGTACAATTAAAAACGGTTTGCGCCATTTGATTCAGCGCGTCGTGAGGATTCCAAAGGTATCCCGACATGTCTAAATCTACTTTTTTTCCAAAAATGTGAGATCATTTAACTTGTGACCATATCGTTGGAATTCTCTCGGAGCGGAGAGTTCCCAAAAATTAATTCAGGTGATTCCGACCTATTATAACCCCACAAAACACAAAAAACAGTTTTGCCCAATTCCTTGTAAAGTATTGTAAATTTTTAAAATGGCTCTCAAGGCCACAAAAATGGGTGAAATTAAAATCCGTTTGCGCCATTGGATTTTTCGCGTCGAGAAGAATCCGAATATACCGGTAAAAATATGAAAATCGAAAATGTTCGGTCAACCTCCAAAAAAAACTAAGGCTAAGGCCTTAGGATTTTGGCAAAAAAAAAAAAATTGAGTTAAGACACTATTCTGAATCCTCTAGACGCGCTGAATCCAATGGCGCTAACCGATTTTAATTCCATCCATTTTTGCGGCCTTGAGAGCCGTTTTAACATTTTCCAAAACTTTTGTTTGTGTTTTGTGGAGTTATAATAGGTCGGAATCAACTGAATTATTTTTTGGGAACTCTCCGCTCCGAGAGGAGTCCAACGATATGGTCACAAGTTAAATTATCTCACATTTTTTGGTAAAAATAGATTTGGAAATGTGGGGATACTTTTGGAATCCTCACGACGCGCTGAATCCAATGGTGAAAAGAATTTGTATTTTTACCCATTTTTGTGGAAATGGGAGCATATTATAATATTAAAGTTTTTAACAATTACCTTGGTGCAAAAGTAAAACTGGTGAAATCTGGGTTTGTTTTACCCTAGACTTATACTAATTAAATTGACTTTTAATATTAATTACTATTGTTGATGTTGTTCCCCAAGCTGCCTGGCCGAACAGCCCCAAGGCCCCGAGCAATTCCAAGGCCATAACCGAGCGCCCCCACAGAACCCTCCCCGCTGACCACAATAAAGCCTGGGTGACCGAAGCCAATCCATGGCGGGGAGCTGAGGAGGGTGCGGAAATGCCCGGGAAACCAAAGCCCCACCCAGGGCTACTATTATTGTTGAAATATGGGTTTGCTTTACCCTAGATTTATATAGTATAGATGCATAATTTAATAGTTTTCCATTTATAATAGGCTGCCATGTCCTCATTCTTTAATTTATATTTTTCCTTCCTCCTTCCTTCTTTCCTCAATTTCTTACATCTTTGTTCATTATTTATCTTTCTCTTAATTTCTCTTCTCTCCCTCCTTTTTCCTCTTATCATACTTCCTCTATTACTGTTACTCTTCATTATTTCATTTAGGTATATTATTATTTCTTGTTAATTCTTCTTTCTCCTTTTATTTAGGTTAATTATTAGTATTATTCCATCTTTCAACCTTTTAATGTTCCTATTTTTTATAATTATCCCTTTTTGTCTTCCTCCTTTATAATTTGTTATACATCTAAAGTTTTCTCCACTATACTGTTATCCCATTTTCAACCTTTAATTTTTTTTTCTTCCTTTATAAAATATTCTATTTTAATTTGTCTTTGCCAGTTTTACATTAGTCAGTTTTGCATATTTTCTCTATTATTGTTTCTCATTATTCCACCAGTTGTTATGCCTTTCAATCATTATATTCTACCAATGTTTCACAGGAAAATAAAATATTGAATAATTTATATTTGTTATTATTGTCAAAATATGTGCTCCCTCAAATAAAATAAAGTTGCATTCAGGAGTTACAAAAAAGGTAATATATTTACCTTGAAATAAACATACTGTACTCCATCTGAAAATTAAACTTATATTGATTAGTAAAAAGAGGGGTAGAGACGCACATAGTCACACTGTGATGTGAGGGGGATGATGGTACCCAGGCAGGTGTTCGTGGTGACGACTGGGCTGTGGTTGAATGTACACCTAAATGCAAGCTAGTGCAAGAAGGTGGCCTGCAGCTGCGGTTCTCCCAAGAGACACCGAGACATTAACCACTTCTTATTATCACCAACAGCCGTCAACCAACTCTTAATGGGACATTTATGTGTGATGACCGTGTGGTACTATGTATCCCACAAGAACATTACAGTCATGAAATGTACCACCTCAGCTAGCTTTTCATGTGTGTGCTCTGGTGTGATATGGTTATTAGCCATATCACATTCAGAAAAAGGAAACTCAAATGAGTCGCCACAGCTGATCAGTGACCCAGTTGTGAATTTATGATGAGTGGTGTCAAGAAGTCCTTGGCATCATCACCACATGGTCAACACAACTCAGTTTAGAGAAATGACTAAGTGGGTAATGAGTGTGTAAGTTATGTTGCCACAACCACACCACTACCATCACAGACAAATCTATCACACTACTGACTGGGTGAAGGAGAGAAATACAGTCAAGATTAAGATTTAGATAGAAAGATGACAGTTGCAGGGTACTGGAAACAGCGTGCCGGCCCCTACACTGCCCCGCCTTGTCTTCCACTCGGAGAATGGAAGGGGCACTTTTGGGGTGGTTCTCTAAGCTGTAGCATTCAGGACACCAGTGCGTTGCTATTGGTCTTGGTCGCATAATCCTGAAGTTTTTACGCTACACCTCTAGGATTACTATGATCACAGTAACCTCTAACCAGAATACAAACTTTCGCTTGGCTTAGGTTAGGGCAAGTTAAAGTGATCATAGTAAAGTCGAGCCAATGTGTAAAATCTGCGTATACGTTTCAAGAATAAGCATCCCACGCCTTGTTCTCTCGTCAGTTAGAGGCTTGACTACCTCATGCACCCGACAGCAAGCCCCAAGACCTAGACCAGCACACACTTTAACCACTAGTGTCAACCAATGTACAACAGCTTACAGACAACACCCCCAACAAACCATAAATCACTCCTACCGCCAACACCCCCACATCACATCAAACATAACACTACCCAAAAAAAAAAAAAAAAAAACACAACACAAGAAACGCTAAAAAAAAACAAAGGAAAAAAACAAAAACACAAACACAACTAAAAAATATACAAGGAAAGATTAGAAAGTAGAACATTTTACATGTTAAAATATTATACATAAATCTTCAAATAGTTTCAGTTTATCATATAACTATGAGATACCTCTCCTGAACTTAATACAATAGTCCAGTAGGCCTATTAGCCAGAATATAGGACAAGAGGTAGTCACTTACACAAATTTGTGGACGTGTTTATGCAAGCAAAAAAATTAAAAATAAAGTATGCCATACAAAGAAATCCTGTATAATGATTTCAATAGGGAACATGCTTTTCAATAAGTAGTACGGTAGTTTTGTACTTGAAGCAACGTAACATTCATAAATTATCATGCAGGTGTACTTGCATAATTAAAAGATAAGATCCACAAACATTTATGAGTGACTAATGAAAAGAGTGAATCAAAATAAATTTAAATCACATTGCATAAAGACATCTTTCCTAAGCTGATCGTCTAATGGAATCCAAAATAAAATTAATATCAGTGATTACATTAAGAAACTGGACAACATAACTGAAATGTAGGACACGGCAAACAAAACGATAACAATAATTGCCAGTAATTATTAGCCAGAGATAACTAACAAATGAATATAAGTTAATTTACTTGAATACATATGATGTCTTTTCTAAGCACATCACAACAGTCTAAGGTGAAGTATATAGTTCATTCATTATAATTTGGCCAAAATCTTAACCACTATAACTAAAACCAGACTACAGTAATCATGCTTATGTTTCTACTATTTACGAAGAGTCAGCCAGGGAGTAAGTGTGGAAATGTACAGCCCTTTTTTTGTTACCGAGGTTGGGTCACAATTTTTGGCCTAAGTATAATGATGAACATACTACAGATTAGGCTACTGTAATATTGAAAAGCCATCATCATACTGAAAGAACTAGTATAATTAACACCCCATTCTTAAAATTAATCATCAATTACAAACCCCAATGTACTTGAACAAACTAATGAAAGCATATGGTCCTCCCGGGATTCGAACTCGGGACACCACACCCAGAACATAAGCATCTAAATCATTAGACCACCAACACGGTTAAAGCTATTATTAAAACTTACAAACCAAAACTCCTGTCGCCCGCACTCTTCAATCTGTACATGCATGATATAAATACACCAAATTCACCCCAAATAACCATAGCCTCCTACGCAAACGACATAACACTCACAAGCACGCACCAAAACCCAGACACAGCAACAAGACTCCTTCAAGACTATCTCGACACATTACATGAATGGTGCACTACAAACACTCAATTTAGCCCCAGCTAAATCCACTGCAACCCTCCTCACAAGCTGGACAGGAGACACGAATTACGTCCCGGGACTCAACATAAACACACCCCTAGCACACACACACACACACACAAAATCCTAGGAGTAACATACGACACCCAAATGACATTCAAACAGCACACCACAAACACGAAAAAGAAACTGACACCCAGACTTAACGCCCTCAGATCACTTGCCCACACAAAATTTGGACACAAAAAAAAAAAAAACTCCACCAGTCTACAAACAATACATAAGATCAGTTATGGAATACGCAAGCCCGGCCTGGGCTTCTAACCTAGCTGAAACACATAATAAGACCTTACAGACTATTCAAAATAAATCCCTTAAAATCATCACAGGATGCACAGCTACTACACCCACAGATCACCTACATCAAGAAACCAAAGTTCATCTAGACATGAGAGGCACTCAATTCCTGGCAGCAGCCTCCACGAATCAACACCACCCACTACACTACATGGCAACACACCCAGACACTAAGAAATATCAAAACAACACCCAGCACACACTATCACACACAAATACTGTCTTCTCTCCCTCCCTGTCCACCCCAAACCAACTTCCGGAAGCACATCCATAGTCATATCACTCGCCGTTCCATCCACTCACTCATAGACAACACGCAGCTGCAAGCACGACCACCCGAAATCCATCCTTCTGAATCCTCCCTTCCTCGCGAGGACAGAGTCCACCTGGCCAGGCTGAGATGCGGACACCATCCAGCTCTTCTGAGCTATCAGAAGAGGCTGGATGACTCCGTCGTCGACACTTGCCCGGGTTGTAACACAGCACCCCATACCATAAAACACATCATAGAAGACTGCATTTCACACAATCACTTACGCCAACAACACAATTTACACTATTTGAGAGCTCTGTGGGAAAGGCCGACCATGGCCATGGCCTTCCTTAAGGACTCGGGGCTGTTCGGCCAGGCAGCTTAGGGAACAACAACAAACCAAAACTGGGACAAAGACAATATAAAGTCAAATTAACTTATCAAAATCGCTAGAATTATGCCCCAATCTTTTGAACATCTCTTTAAAATGGCTTTATCTCCACAATATCGCTAGAATTCATGCTGCTAGATGTAAACATTTGCCTCTAGATCGGATTAAATACCTCTTAGATCTAGCAGGAAAGTATGTAAATTGGCAACACTGCATGCCTCCCAATAATGTCTCGAAAATACTTATGCGACTCCATTTATAATTATCTAATTATATCTAGGTACAGTTGGCCAAATAAAAGTATAAACAATAACATTAATAAGTAACACCCGGTTCTTACTTAACATTAATTATCAATTACAAACCCCAATACACTTGAATAAACTAATGAATCTATTTTTTTTATTAATTTCACCACAACACCAAACACATCATCAATCATCAAATCAAATTAATGAAAGTATATATATGTGATCCACCAGGATTCAAACCTGGGTTATCACACACAGCATATGGTCCTCCCGGGATTCGAACTCGGGACACACAAACATTATATTCAGCTTAGGGAGGACCTCTAGGAACCAAAAGGGGTAAGACAAACTGTCAGAATGCATCATAATCCTTAAGGGTTAATTTAAGAATCTCAACATAATTGAATTGCCAGAAAAAAACAATAATCACATCTGGCATCTGTATAGTGATAAGCAACATCTAGCAGACATTATTAAAGTCATTGCCATACAAGTTGAACACAATGACTAGCAATATTCTACTTGGCCAACTGTATAGATTTACCAGCAAAGTTCAGACCTTCCAAAAATCAATACTATTTAGAGATAATAATTAACACCCTGTATCCATTACAAACCCCAATGTACTTTACTAAACGAATGAAATCATATGGTCTTCTTGGGATTTGAACTCGGGACACCACACCCAGAACATAAGCATCTAAACCATTACACCACCATCAGTTATCCCACAAAAGATTACTGGAGCCCCTTCTAAAAATACATAGGAAAAAGCGATGTTTACAGCTCCAACTTCCTTACAGCCTGAAACTAGCATTACCACGAGGAAATCCATTGATTGTATGAAAGATTAGCTAATAATAATAATCTTAATGGAAGCCTAATCAACAATTTTCAGAACTTTTGCTGGCAACTGTACATTACATATATACTGCATATCTAAAGGGCCAGTTTTTCAGACATAATTCTTTAGTAACTTCAGAAATAATATAAAAGTAATTTAGTTATAAGTACTTGGTAATATAAGCATATAATGTATCCATTTAGTAATAATATACAGTAAATTATTTAATAATTAAAAACAATGTTACTTTATTATATTAGGAGTTTCATGAAGTAAAAAATATATATTGATTAATGACAAGGCAACCTTCTCAGTGCGGGTGACGTTACTTTCAATATATTCTGGATATCATCAGACAATTTTACTGTTTAGGAAGTACTGATAGTCGGTTATTATTTTTATTCCTCTTAATTACTAACATCCTTCCTAAGCTGATTAAAATAGTCTAATTGTAGCCAGAATATAAATAAATATATAACACTCGTACCGAAAGTGTTACAGTACTAAGAACGATCTTTGTAATCATGTAATCAAAAGTGTAGTGGCTCTGTCTCGAGTCGGCCACCCAAAGTATATATAGATAGAAATGTGTATTCTAGGCTACGTTAAAATTTGATTCATTGGAGCAAACCCCAAATAATTGAATGAAAAAAAGGTCCGTAATTTTTCTACAGAACAAAAATATAACTGGAAACACACCAGAAATGCAACTTGATTTTAACACTTTCACGCATATGACGCAATGTTGAGCCTATTAGGGATACTTTAAAGCCTTTGTTACCATCAGGGGTATTTAGAAACTTTTAGTTTAGTTACTTCAACCTCTACAGTTGTCTTTGAATTAGCTGTGGGCAGAAAACTAATTTTGGAGATAATTAAAAGAGTGAGAGAACTATTTATTATTGCTAATCTGGCAACCTCTGCGTCATAAAAGCGTGAAAGGATTAACAACATATATCTACAGTATAAAAAAAAAAATATATTATAGGGAGAGCACAAAATTGACTAATAAATGAAAACCCATGATCACAGTGCTAGATAAAGGACACGTTGGTGATAATTGACTAGGCTGTCTCAAGTCGGCTACCCCCAGCAGCAGCAGCAGCAAAAAAAAAAAAAAAAAAAAAAAAAAAATAAAAAAGGGGGGGGGGGGGAGTATATAGATAAATTTAAATATTTATTTATAGCAATAATTAAAAAGTATATTAACACCTTACGAGCGGTCTATGCGGTTTATTTATGTGTACCGCCCAGCGGGGTGTTTTTAGCCAAAATAGGGCTGTTTACGTGATCATTTTCATGCCTAAATAAGACCCAGAACGTAAAACAAGTATCTATCCCTGAAAGGGCATAAACAGAGCTTTCGAATGACACCATAACGATCCTTGTATGATGGATAGTTTTCTTGCAATAACCGTGCAACGCGAGTGCAAAAAGCAGGTAATTCGGTACTTTCGGTACATAATTGAGTATGTAGCGAGTGAGAGAGGGAGGAGGGAGCTGAGATTTGTGTCAGTAGGTTCGCCGCGGTGGTCTGGAGCAGTCATACGCTCGCTAGTCTCCTGCCACCACTTGTCTCTCTCTCTCAGCCACATTACGTGCTGAAATTGCCACTCGAGTTATGTCGAGCGCCGCCACATAGTCCAGCTTTATTAAATACGACTTAAGTGGTGAGCCGCTAATAAAGGGTTAATATTAATGTAGAATATAGCTATAGTGATAACCTATTGGATAAGGTCATGCCAGTAATACTTCAATACAGAATATACAATTAAACTAAAGTTAACACTAAATAAACACTTAATATTCTGATTTTTGACTTGGGGAAAACAAATTAAACAAAATAAAAACAAATAAATAATAAAAAAGGTCCCAAATAGTTTAATATTATCAGTAAACATAATATAAATTGTACAAGCAAGGAAAAAATAGGCAACCAATATATAGCACTGTGATTTACAAAGTTATGTTATAGTCCCAGGGTGTCAAACTGCAGCTATTTTAATGGAAGACTTGAATGAATATGAGAAGGAATACAAGGAAATAGTGTGAAATAGCATTGTTTGGCCATTGTATCACTATTTGGAGAAATTAAAATGTAAAACTTGCAAACTAAACAAACCAAAATTGGGACAAGGACAATATAAAGTCAAATTAAATTATCAAAATCGCTATGTGGAAACAAGAAATACAAGAAAATTAACATGAAATGGCATTGTTTTAGCCATGTTATCACGATTTTGAGAAATAAAAGAAAATTAACGTGAAATACGCATTGTTTTGGCCATTTATCACCATTTTGAAAAGGAATACAAGAAAATTAACGTGAAATAGGCATTACTTTGGCCATTTTATCACTATTTCGAGAAAGAATACAAGAAAATTAACATGAAATAGGCATTACTTTGGCCAATTTATCACGATTTTGAGAAATACAAGAAAATTAACATGAAATAGGCATTAATTTGACCAATTTATCACTATTTTGAGAAAGAACACAAGAAAATTAACATGAAATAGCATTGTTTCGGTCATTTCATCAGTCCCAAAAAAACAATATGAACTATATAAGCCACAATTTTGAAAAGGAATAAAAGAAAAGTAACATGAAATAGCATTGTTTCGGCCATTTCATCAGTCCCAAAAAAACAATATGCACTATATAAGCCACAATTTTGAAAAGGAATAAAAGAAAAGTAACATGAAATAGCATTGTTTCGGCCATTTCATCAGTCCCCCCAAAAATGACTAGGACTATAAAAGCATATTTCTATCATTTGCATATACAAAAATGACTAGGACTATAAAAGCATATTTCTATCATTTGCATATACAAAAATAAAGACTAAAAGGAATGGACTCTGCTTTCGTTTGACACCCTGTATATTATTTAACCCCTTCAGCACTATGGAAGTCTTTTTACCTTTGATTCTGGCTAAAACTATATAATTGTATGCAGTTTAAGAAGGACCTATGCTACTAAGAGGGTTTATTGAGATCGTATTTACCCATTTGAGTCGTATAGATAGATTGCAAACTAAAGAAAATCGTCTAAAGGTAACCAGAAATATGATGAAACTTACGTCATGGTGGTGAAGAGGTTAATAGTCCAAGGGGCCAGAGTGAACATTGGTACCGCTTAAGAGGGCTATAAACTATAATAATGCTTTCTGATGACAGGTTATCAACTTTGTGGTATATATGTATTTGTTGATTTCATAATTTGAGATTATACGTAAAGTTGGTTGTTGAAAAAATATAATTTTATGACTAAAATGTTAAATCTCTAAGGCATAATTGTTAGTGTTATATAGAGATATTTTGACATTGATCTTAAATGTATATACACATTTAAGGTATGGTTGTTGGTTAATATATACAATTACAAAATTGAACGGTGTCGTAACTTAATATGCAATGCATATTTGTATATATAAATTATGAAATAAAGATGATTTATTGATATGGGATTTTACTGAAATATTCCCCTCGTTCCTCAATTTTGGCATCTGGCCCCTGGATAAAATTTAAGTTGTTAAGTATGTACAGTTGTTGTAGTGTCTGTACAGTTGTTGTAGAGTCTGTACAGTTGTTGTAGAGTCTGTACAGTTGTTGTAGAGTCTGTACAGTTGTTGTAGAGTCTGTACAGTTGTTGTAGAGTCTGTACAGTTGTTGCAGAGTCTGTACAGTTGTTGTAGAGTCTGTACAGTTGTTGCAGTCTGTACAGTTGTTGTAGAGTCTGTACAGTTGTTGTAGAGTCTGTACAGTTGTTGTAGAGTCTGTACAGTTGTTGCAGAGTCTGTACAGTTGTTGTAGAGTCTGTACAGTTGTTGCAGAGTCTGTACAGTTGTTGTAGTGTCTGTACAGTTGTAGAGTCTGTACAGTTGTTGTAGAGTCTGTACAGTTGTTGTAGAGTCTGTACAGTCGTTGTAGAGGCTGTACAGTCGTTGTAGAGGCTGTACAGTCGTTGTAGAGGCTGTACAGTCGTTGTAGAGGCTGTACAGTCGTTGTGGAGGCTGTACAGTTGTTGTAGAGTCTGCACAGTTGTTGTAGAGGCTGTACAGTTGTTGTAGAGGCTGTACAGTCGTTGTAGAGGCTGTACAGTCGTTGTGGAGTCTGTACAGTTGTTGTAGAGTCTGTACAGTCGTTGTAGAGGCTGTACAGTTGTTGTAGAGTCTGTACAGTTGTTGTAGAGGCTGTACAGTTGTTGTAGAGGCTGTACAGTTGTTGTAGAGGCTGTACAGTTGTTGTAGAGTCTGTACAGTCGTTGTAGAGGCTGTACAGTCGTTGTAGAGGCTGTACAGTTGTTGTAGAGTCTGTACAGTTGTTGTAGAGTCTGTACAGTTGTTGTAGAAGCTGTACAGTTGTTGTAGAGTCTGTACAGTTGTTGTAGAGTCTGTACAGTTGTTGTAGAGGCTGTACAGTCGTTGTAGAAGCTGTACAGTTGTTGTAGAGGCTGTACAGTTGTTGTAGAGGCTGTACAGTCGTTGTAGAGGCTGTACAGTCGTTGTGGAGGCTGTACAGTCGTTGTGGAGGCTGTACAGTCGTTGTGGAGGCTGTACAGTCGTTGTGGAGGCTGTACAGTTGTTGTAGAGTCTGCACAGTTGTTGTAGAGGCTGTACAGTTGTTGTAGAGTTGTTGTAGAGGCTGTACAGTTGGTGTAGAGTTGTTGTAGAGGCTGTACAAGTTGTTGTAGAGCCTGTACAGTTGTTGCAGAGAGTGTACAGTTGTTGTAGTGACTCGAGTCGACAGCAGTTGTCGAGTTATAGGTCAGAGACCTGTTCAGATACAGTTTGAGGAAAGTCAAAGCTTGACCATAGTTTCCCTCTAATTCCTTCTTCATTTTGAATGTTTGATCTTGGGCATTTTTCATTCTTGGGTTTCTTTCTTCTTCTCAAGTCTCTGCTGTGGAGTTGTTATGAAGTCTCTGATGCGAAGTTAAGTAGATATTGTTATGAAGTCTCTGCTCTGGAGTTGTTAGAGTTTTTGTTACGGGGGTTTCTGCTCTGGAGTTGTTACAGAGTTTTTGTTACGGGGGTTTCTACTCTGGAGTTGTTACGGGGGTTTCTGCTCTGGAGTTGTTACAGAGTTTTTGTTACGGGGGTTTCTGCTCTGGAGTTGTTACAGAGTTTTGGTTACGGGGGTTTCTGCTCTGGAGTTGTTACGGGGGTTTCTGCTCTGGAGTTGTTACAGAGTTTTTGTTACGGGGGTTTCTGCTCTGGAGTTGTTACAGAGTTTTTGTTACGGGGGTTTCTACTCTGGAGTTGTTACGGGGGTTTCTACTCTGGAGTTGTTATGGGGGTTTCTGCTCTAGAGTTGTTATGGAGTTTTTGTTACAAGGGTTTCTGCTCTGGATTTGTTGAGTTTATGTTACGAGGGTTTCTGCTCTGGATTTGTTGAGTTTATGTTACGAGGGTTTCTGCTCTGGAGTTTTTGTTACTGGGTCTCTGCTCCGGAATTGTAGTTATGGAGTCGGCTATTTTGGGTTGAGTCGGTGTTGAATTAACTGTTCTCCGTCTCTCATTCTGTGAACAAAAAGATTATCATAAGTACAGTACAAAACTCCAAAGGGCTGACAGAATGGATACAAATAACATGGGTCCCTACTGGAAATATGATTGTTAAAGTTTAGCAAGTTATTGTAATGGTAGTATAATGCTGAAAATCTGAATTATGATGTATATATATATTTTACAATCTTCTTGATACTCTGTAGTTACAGTTGCAAACAGATAAAGCAAACAAGTGTTGGGGCTGTTTACATTTATTTAGCTACCTTCAAGAATAGTTTAGTTATATGGTAACTTAACATCCGAATACTACTAAAGCAATACAGATAATATGTAAACTCTTCATTTACCTTAAAGTTATAAACAAATCCAAGAGAACCTATCCAGTCACAGTCCCACACACTATGTCTCTGCTTCATCTGTCTACAACTGAACCTATGATGATGTAGGTAATCTTACTAATTAAAGTACAGTACATCAATTAAAGATAAGGTAAAACAGGGTACAGTATCACAGAGCTTTTATTGTCAACATCTGATCTGCAACTTTAATCTGGAAATAACTCCACACTATTTTGCAATAACTTTTAGGAATTGAAGCGATAAAAACTACTGGTATATATATTCAGCTTGGGAAAGACCTCTAGGAATTCTATCAATCTTATGCCAGACGCCAACATCGAGGCAATTAATTAAGATTCTCCAGCTTGTTTCAAGGAAGAGTTGCTAGCCCAACTGCTCATAAAGTGAAGGGCCAAAAAATATCAACCCTTTCAGTACACCATGATGCATTATTTAACTTTATTCTGGCTATTATTAGAAAAATTTATTTAGGCTTAAAAGTATCTGAGTCAAATTTGCTATTTAGTAGTAGCCATTATGTACCGGGTATCAAACATCACGCTTAAGTAAGCCTTCCAGATCCTCTCCGGAAGAACTTAGCCCTTACTGTACCAGAGGGTTTTACTATAAATGTAACCTCCAGTACCAAACATTGTGGCCAAAATGGCTTCAAAGTCGAGAGCGCAACCTTTCACCCCGAAAGCTGGACAAGTACTGAGCCAGCTTGCCCGCGCGACTTTGGATACACTCTGAGAAGTAATGTCAAGGTCTCAAAGCAGTGTTTACAAGTCATGGTGTCAGGTACCGCTCGGTACAAGGACCGAATATTACTGACGTACGTCGTACAGCGCTGGTACTGGCAAGTGACTTTCTTACTGTCCGCCATTGTACGTCGCTGTACAGTAAGGGTTAATTGCTGTAGTCAAGCAGCAACAACAAAATAATCTATAGCTATGCACCAAAATCACTGATAGGTATGTTAATGATATCCAAGGTCTACTAAAAAGAATAATGAGTAAAAAGAAATAACTAGCTTCATATATCCCGCCTAGATAGGGGGCTGCTCGCCCAGCCCCAACATACTCCTATTACATCCTTGTCTGCAGTTTGATCAACTCTACTGTACACCTGGGTCCATGACAAGACTTGCTGGGGTTCAATGCAATGTCTGGAACAAACTGTGCTAAGAAAGGTTAATCCAAAACCCCGCTGAGTTCAGTGCTTCTATAATAAACAATTTGACCCAGAACAGTGCACATCATACCAAGAATTTCTTTCTACCTCTCATCGACGCCGATGAAGCGATTCGAGACGTTCTTGCTTCCGAAGTTGCTAAATATGCTGTCGAGGTCTTAGGACCTTACATGTCAAACATACCACAAGTAGTTCAACTGACTCCATTACACATGGGTCAACCTACAGTCACACACCATCAGCTTCACAAATTTCTCAAGTTTAACACTTATGCTGCAGGCATATTTCCGCTGTATTAGGGCTCATTCAGAAACTCCAGAATGATTAAGCAAGTGTCTGAATGAAATTAAATGTATTCAGCCAGAAGAAAATAGCTTCAAAATGATAGAACAAGCTTCGTAGATCACAGGGTTCATCCGCAGCGCTACCAAAGACATTGGTAAATATTTGCTAATAATGAGCATTGTCGTGCTACATTTGTCTTTGGCAGCGCTGCATGTCTACCGAGACATGGCCGACATCCCTCAGTGCACCGGCCGCAAGAGCGGACGGGGCATGCCGCGCTCCCGCTCACTCGCACTCGTCTCCACAGGCTTTAAGAGCCTGTAAATTGCTTTAAATGGCCAGGGCATTCCAGACCGCTTCCCGCAGGCAAAGGGTTAAAGTAAGCCGCAACAGGACACTTCAATACCTGTGAGGCCTCCGTCAGCCACCCTTCGCCCATGGGTGAGTATTGGGCATGAATCCTCTAACAGTGCCCCTATCAGCCCCGGCGTTACATAATGAACCAAAACACAACCTATTATATTGTGACTATGAGCGCTGGTCAAACATTACGCCGTCTCACCCATAACATGCAACGTCACTACCAATTCCAAATAAATGGAAGGTCCAAGTCAACACACACCAGCAATTCTGTGCACTGAAACAGGAAGGTGAAGTACTGGATATTGACGTAAAGGTCTATCCTCGTAAGTCAGATATCCAATACTCGACATTTAAGCACAAACCAAATAATTACATTGCAGACTCTTACAAGACATGGCCAAATTTTTCTCGCACAGATGCACTTAACTATGTAAAATCCCTATTAATGATAGTAGGGATTAGTAGTGGATTACTTCTTAGTGAACAGGAAAGACTGGAAGTTTGTTCGGGATGTAAAGGTCATCACAAGCGAAGAATGTATCTCCCAACATAATATCCTACTGTGACTTGAGCTTAAGGCGATATCCTGTGCGAAAGAAAGTATACATATCCAAAAGGAAAGTATGGCTGCTGAATAAATCGGAATACAAGGATAGCTTTTGCAGCGAACTGGAGGAAATGGATAGGAATAGGGGCGCTATGCAGAATGACGTAAATAGCCATGGTGATGGGCTGGTCTATCAGAGTGAGAACTGAGCGATCTCTGCCATACCCATAGCTTACTCTGACTGTTCCTTTTACTTACAGTATATATTTTCTAGATCTCAAGTGACGGCGTCTCTTCCGTGGATTGACCTCCCAATCTACCAAGATTGGAAGCCAAAGCGTCACATTTTTCCTTTGCCCCTCAACTTTCTCTTCATAATTGCTGAGGGGCACAGGGCCCTGGGTGGGGCTTTGGTTTCCCGGGCGTTTCCGCACCCTCCTCAGCTCCCCGCCATGGAGTGGCTTCGGTCACCCAGGCTTTATTGTGGTCGGCAAGGAGAGTTCTGTGGGGGCGCTCGGTTATGGCCTTGGCCTTGCTCGGGGCCTTGGGGCTGTTCGGCCAGGCAGCTTGGGGAACAACAACAACAACGTAAATAGCCAATGGAACTTCCTTGAATGTAGCCTTCTTGCCGCCATGACAAGGTCTGTGAATATGAGGAGGAATTATTAGGTTTTTACACCAACCAACTTCACATCTAAACTCAATTAATGAAATCAACAAATACATGTGGCACTCCGAGGACTCGAACTAAGGATACTCACATCGAAATTCCGTGCACTATGCATTACGCTATCAAGAAAATAAACATGATATAGCATTGTGTTGGCCATGTTCTCATGTCCAACAACATTATTTGAACTATAAAACATGGTTAATTCGTTGCATATACAGTAATAGATTGAAAAGAATGGCCTTGGCTTTCGTTTGACACCCTCTAGGCTAATAAAATAGGCCTTCCCAGACCCCCTTAATGATAAATTTGCATTTTTTTATATACAGTCGGCCCCGCAAGGGTGCGCAATAAAGGGTCCGATTCTCCAACCGTGCGGCAGATGTCCATGCGGTGCTTATAATCCAAGGGTGTGAAAAAAGCAAAGCGTGCGGAACTGGATGCGCATTTGTCGGGCGGCCATGTTTGTGACGTCAAGCGCGCGGGATGACTCAGTGACTCGTGTGTAAGCGTACCCTGACGCAGCCTTGCAATTCTCTTCCGCATTCTTTGTGAACAATGGACCCTCCAGCCCCTCCACCTGCTGCCCCTAACCCACTGCCCAGGGTAATCGTGTTACCCACCAAACCAAAGTGAAAGTTCTTGATTTAGAACAGAAAAAAGTTACTAGACATGTTGGCTAGAGGTGAGAAACAGGCAAATGTGGGTAGACATTTTGGTGTACAGGTATTCTTTCCTTAGTTCATGTTTTTCAGGGGTTATTGGGCGAAAAAAGGGTAAGTTTGAAGAGTCCCCGGACTACACAGTGAATTTCCCATAGGTTCTTAAGCTCCAAGGGTGCGTTTTACAAGGGTGCGCGCATGTCTCGGACTAAGGTAACCGCACCCTTGTGGGGCCCACTGTATAATAATGACCCCACCAAAAGCCTATTTCTTTTAAGCTACAGGCTCGATATCATGCGCCCCAGCAATAGTGTGTCGCATCTTATTTTTTTACCAAACTAATGGGTTCACAAAATCTATAAACTTAATAAGAGAAAAAACATGGTCAAAATAGACTCCCCTCAGACAAAATAGGCTGAAGTTAGGTTAGGACCTCAAATTGTGACTGGTTTAGTTATCTCTGGTGGAATTGTTACTGGTTGAAGTGGTCTACTGGTTAAGTTGTTCAGGAGTCATAACATATACTGTACATTCAAACCCACCTGTAGTTCTGGTCATCCAGTTGTAAGGTGAAGATGGTAGGTATGGGTTGAAAGGTCGTTCCAAAAGTAGGGTTTGCTGCTCGGTGAAAGGCAGCTCTCTATATTCAACGGTCCCTTGTATCATCCCTGCTCGGTGAAAGGCAGCTCTCTATATTCAACGGTCCCCTGTATCATCCCTGCTATGTGAAAGGCAGCTCTCTATATTCAACGGTCCCCTGTATCATTCCTGTCAAGTCTACTGTTAACCGTGAGAGCCTTCTTCTGGACTTCATCCTCCATGGCCTTTAATCGGTTTGGCTTCCTTTGAATGGTGTCATATTCTACTGCATTGATCCATCTGTAGGAGGAAATATACCAGTACAGTATTGTAACCGAAAACAAATAATGATAAACAAGAATCTACACCCAATTCTGTATTTGCGTTTATCTTGTGTCGTCCCCGTTTTGGTTTGTTTGTTTTGCAAGTTTTACATTATAATTATAATTGGTATTTTTATTTTTAGTCTCACAGCAGCTGATTTCTGAGCCTTTAGTGGAAAATCAAGAACAAAAAATAACTCTGTAATGGCAAAAGAAGGTAGGCTAGGCCTACTATAAAGTAAAAAGTATTTAATTTGTTAATACCTGGTGAACTTGCACTTGGTCACTGAGCTTAAATAACACGCAGGAGCTGATTGGCTCATGGTAATGTATCAAGTAACTTATATCAGATGCAAAAACAAGTACTGAACATTGTACTGTACCAACTAACTATCTATCTATTGCCTGACGCTGTGATCCCCGAAGGGGTGGCCACGAACGAACCGCCCCCATGCACCTGGTCAGTCGACGCCCCTCCCCCCAACCAGCACCGCCTTCGTTCATATACTTCCTCACTCCATCCTTCCACCTCTCTGTCCCTCCACCTCGCTCTCGTACACCATCTTAGTCATTCTCTCGCTCTCCATACGTTCCATATGGCCGAACCATCTCAAGTTGTTCCTTTTCACACTTTCCAGCACATCTACCTCCACACCACACCACCTCCTTCTTACTTCCTCATTAGTCTGTCTATCCCTCCATGTAACTCCGCACGCACTTCTTAAGTAATTCATTTCCACTGCTCTCACTCTTGGTCTGAGTCTCTCAACCAACGTCCATGCTTCGCTTGCGTAAGTCAGTGTCGGGATTACCACACTGTCATGCAAGGACTTCTTCACTTCCATACTGACCACCCTATTTCTTGTTACTGCTTTCAGCGTTCCTACAACCCTCTTCCCCTGTTGTTGTTGTTGCTGTTCCCCAAGCTGCCTGGCCGAACAGCCCCAAGGCCCCAAAGCAAGGCCGAGGCCATAACCGAGCGCCCCCAAAGAACCCTCCCTGCCGACCACAATAAAGCCTGGGTGACCGAAGCCACTTCATGGCGGGGAGCTGAGGAGGGTGCGGAAACGCCCGGGAAACCAAAGCCCCATCCAGGACCCTGTGCCCCTCAGCAATTATGAAGAGAAAGTTGAGGGGCAAAGGAAAAATGTGACGCTTTGGCTTCCAATCTTGGTAGATTGGGAGGTCAATCCACGGAAAAGACGCCGTCACTTGAGATCTAGAAAAATATAAAGTTAAAGGAAACAGTCAGAGTAAGCTATGGGTATGGCAGAGATCGCTCAGTTCTCACTCTGATAGACCAGCCCATCACCACATGACTAGAACCCAATCCTCTCAGCATCAGCTAGGAAAGGCCCTAGAAAGCCGCCTTTGGTGGAGGGATAGCTCCCCTATTTCAACTCCTTTCGGGGTTGGGCACCCGCCCTCTTCCCCTGTTGTACCCGCTCCCGCACTTCTTCATCCATAGTCCCATCTTTACTCAACACACTGCCCAGATACTTAAAAGAGTTGACGATCTCCATAGCCTGACCGTTCAGCTTCACGTCACACTGTGACTTCACCCCTTTCGAAGACCATAACCTTGCTCTTCTCCGCATTTACCTTCAAATTCCGTTTTTCGCACACTTCCAAACTCGTTTACCAGACCCTGCAACTCCCATTCATTATCACTCATCAGAACTGTATCATCCGCAAACAGCAGTATAGGTAGCTTCCATTCAAGTCCCTCCCTTTTCAGCGATACACCAACATCCACTGCTCTTGATAGTATTTCTTTCATGACTCCATCCATATATACAGTAAACAACCACGGGGACATCACACACCCCTGTTTCAAACCAACATTCAGGTCAAAGAACTCGCTCTGCTCACTCTCCACACGTACTGCCGCCTTTGCACCCTCATACATGCTCTTCACTGCTTTCAGCAACTTGCCATCTACTCCGTATATATTCTAAGTACTTTCCACAAACCTTCTCTATCCACTCTGTCATAGGCCTTCTCCAAGTCCATAAAGGCAACATACACCTTTTGTTTCTTCTCCAGATATTTCTCCACAACACAATCAGAGTAAAAATCTGATCTGCACATCCTCTTCCCTTCTCCCTGCTCGTCGCCTATCCATATCTCCGTTCTCACTCTCACTCTCTCAATCACTACCCTACTGTATACCTTCCCTACTACGCTTAGAAGACATATTCCTCGGTGGTTACCACACACTCCTCTTTCCCCTTTGCCCTAATATAGGGGGACTATTATGCCAGTCTTCCAGTCATCGGGTGCACTCCCCTTCTCCCATGCTAGTTTGCACATTTTCCATACCCATTCGATCACTATCTCACCACTATACCTTAACATTTCCCCACACACTCCATCTGTTCCTGGTGCTTTCCCCGACTTCACTCTTTTCCCACACTTCTGACCTCCTGATCCCCACCTTCTCCTCCACTACTTCGCTTCTTCTCCCTCCCATACCATATCCAGCTATGTTTGCTGGCTCTTCATTCCTTACATTTAGTAACTCATTGAAGTACTCCCTCCATCTATCTATCTATATCATATACTTTTTTTTTTGGGGGGGGTCGACTTAAGACAGAGCTGTACTATAGTTCATATAATATAAAACATAATAAGAACTCTTAACATATTAACTTTGTAGCTCTACCAGTAATTCATATTTTTTTCACCAACCAATTTTACTTCTAAACTCTTAATTAAATCAACAAATACATGTGGCACTCCAAGGACTCGAACCTAGGATACTCACAGAAATTCCGCGCATTTATGCATTACGCGATCAAGACAGTTAAAGAATTATGCACAAGCCTACGATTTATTATGCAGTTTCGAATCCTGCATATTAATCTGAGCATGTACATACATTCCAACTGTGCTATGGTAGCCTAATAAATAGACGAATGGAAGGAGTAATAACAATATAGTATGGTTAGACTTGGTTATACGACTGGATTTGAATATTCTTGTTTGATACCCAGCTACACAGTACAATTAGCCATCCCTATATTACTGTACATTCTGTCCTATCTCCAATTCTCTTTCTAATATTTATAAATTATGACCTCTAGTCCTATCCACTTATATGCTGAAGACTCTGTTAGAATCATTATGTGCTGGCTACAAATTGGCCTGCAGACGACCGGTATGGTTGTTTACCCTTGGCCAGTTAGATCAAGAGTTGGGTGTTAATTGAGTAAATGTATGTGTATGTATACTATCATTACACTACCTAGTATAATCGCATGTAGATTATCTATAATTTGTAGGGTAGATTACCCTGATGATTAAATTCATAGACTACATATAACCTAGACACGAAAGAAGATGCCACAAATCTGTAAATAGTGATCCGCGCGTTCGAGAGATGGCAGCACGATCGCAAGGGACAATGGGAGGGGAGAGTCCCCACAAAGACATTATATTGACTATCCTTGTCCTTGGTCCTCATTAATTCGTAATAATCCCTACCTTGTACTAATAACGCTATTAATAAGCAATTGAACATTATCCAGAGACTCTGCAGACATGATATAGTTAAATAGACATAAGTAGAGGCTACTGTAAAGGCCAGTCATCGTGTAATTGTCGTCATTATGAGGAGGTACACAAGCAAACCTCCTCCAACACCCGCCGTTGTTGATGTGAGATTCGGGAGTTGCCAACGTCAATGGTGGGACAAAATATCCCTAGATGTCATAAGTATAAATGTCCAGTTTTAGTGCTACTTGACAAATTAACATGTACATTACATGTAACATACTAATATATATTCAAAATGACAATTTAATTCTTGTTGTGTTGCTTGAAGGTATACAGCTTGCATCATAATATGAGTAGCCTATGTTTTATAGTATATATGTATACTTAATGTTTTCATCTTGCTTATATATATATATATATATATATATATATATATATATATATATATATATATATATATATATATATATATATATAATTTATACTAAATAATTTACAAGTGTTTTTACCAACATTAATTATTAATTAACTCTTAAATACGTTCCCTCTTTAATCTATTGCTCCCTCGTTTTGCGGATATTCCCTTAACTTTGGAAACACTGCAGCAAGCTAGCTGGCAGGCGCGGCGCACAGACTATCTATAATAAGGACAAGCCACTGAGGTGCTTTGGTTGGTGTACAGTACAATAGTGCTGCCACCAAATCCCTAGGACGCGCGGCAAACCAACCGTGTGACGTCACGCTTTCGTGTCTAGGTTATATGTAGTCTATGATTAAATTATCTAGGCTGCAATGACGTGAGCGTGTATGCGGATTGCGGGGTGGTTAGGAAGGGAGAGGGAGTCGGTGAGAGGTTATGCTAGCGATGGTGGGCAGCGATTGTCCGGCGTGTTTCTGGTAATGGTGGTCTATTGCAAGGCTAGCAGATGGTGTAAATAGTGAGTTGGATATGGTATGTGGTTTGTTTGGTATTACATGGCGTTATAGTTGTTTGGGCTGTGGTTTTTGTGTATCGGCGTTTGTGCTTCTTGGTCGGGTTAGTGGTTGGTTATTTCGCTGAGTAGCTGGTTCACCTTGGAGGGTTCAACGTTGTTCTTAAGGGCGAGCTACGCATCAGAAAAGGTAATTACTGTCTACGTGTATAAACTATATTGCAAGAATTTGGGAATATATTACATATGCAGATTAGATTAACTATATTTAACAGACTCTACCTTGCACTATTTAACTAGTTATCCAGAACGCCCCAGCAAGCAAAGCAATCCCCCAAAATCAATCGTGATGAAGCCATAGAACACTTATCTTCTGATTTAACTACCATTCCTAATTGGGGCAGAAAAAAACCTTGTTGCTTTCAATTCTTCCAAAACCCAATTTCTCTATATATCTACCCGTTAAGAACTCCTAGAGGACTATCCCTTATACTTCAACAATACAAAAATCAACACTTCATCTTCTCTCCGTATTCTCTGGGTCTCTTTTTCTTCAGATCTCTCTTGGAAAGACCATATCACCACTCTTGCTAAAACAGCTTCCCAGAAGCTGGGTGTGCTCAATCGCCTCAAGGGGTTCTTTACCCCTGCACAGCTCAGTACAGGGGCACAGTGCGTCCTTGTATTGAGTATTCTTCGCATGTGTGGGGAGGATCCTCTCACACAGCACTTCTAGACAAAGTAGAAAAGAAAACCTTTCATCTCAATAACTCAAATCCACTCACCAATTCTCTGCAATCTCTCCGGCACAATATTGCATCTCTCGCTATTACAATAATCAGTAATTGGTATTCCTCAGAGCTCTCTCAGTGTATACCACCTCTACGTAGGGTATGTAGTACCCGTCTTGCAACACAATCCCACCCCCTACTCTGTGCAACTCTTCAACCCAAGAGTGAAACGATACTCCCAAACTTTCTTCTATTCAACAGCTTAGCTCTCGAACTCTCTCTGTGAGGTAACCACCTTTACCTCATCCTATGACTTAAATTGCTTCAACTTCGTGTGTCCAGACATTTATTTTGGCTGGAACATTCCTTGATTTTGCTCATGTCACTCTTTCAACTCTGGGGGAGGCACTCGTCACAGGCAGTTTTGCCTTTTGTCTCCCTCATCCACAAAAAATAGTTTTAAAGACCCTTTTGACCAGTGGTTTCAGTCTTACGTCCTAAATGGTTGCATTCCAGGCGACCCTGTTTAGAGCGGCCTCTTTTGTCAAATTCTTTATTTTGAGATTGGACCGAAATAGTGTACAGTACCTAATTCCAAGTTCTTCTAGATCTACCCCTATGTGCAGCTGACACAACCAAAGTAAGTTTTGGCTCAAAGGAATCAAATGCAAATTCACCAAATTAAAAATGTATAGACTATAAGCTAACTACTAGCTTACACAATCAGTTACATATAAACGCAGAATTTTATCATTCTATCTTTCCATTAAAATGTAAAACTTGCAAACTAAGCAAACCAAAACTGGGACAAAGACAATATAGTCAAAATAACTAACTCTCCTATCCAGGGTGTCAAACCGGGCCAATTATTTTTTAAGATTGGAATGAATATGAAACAACACAGGAAAATTAATATCAAACTGCATTATTTTGGTCATTGCCTTAATCTGTCACCCACCCCAAACTAAAACTGATACTTTTGAGAAACATAAGACCAGGTAAGTATTATTAAACAAATAAATTTCCAGCAATCACTTTAAAGGGACATAATATATAGCATAATATACCTGTAGCCTACTGTATTATTTGGTTAACAGACATCTTCAGCCAAATGTAGTCACTTATAAACATTTGTGGACCCTCTGTTTCTCTTAATGCAAATATAACTATCTGAATTGATTTTTGGATGTAACTTGCTCTTCAATAACCAAATTGACTAATTTCTTGAATTGAAATGAGTGGTGATGGGCTGGTCTATCAGAATGAGAGTTGAGCGTTCTCTGCCATACCCATAGCTTACTCTGACTGTTCCTTTTACTTATATATTTTCTAGATCTCAAGTGACGGCGTCTTTTCCGTGGATTGACCTCCCTACTGCCAACCCTGGCAGATTGGGAGCCAAAGCGTCACATTTTCCTTTGCCCCTCAACTTTCCCTTTATAATTGCTGAGGGGCACAGGGCCTTGGGTGGGGCTTTTGTTTCCCGGGCGTTTCCGCACCCTCCTCAGCTCCCTGCCTTTGAGTGGCTTCGGTCACCTGGGCATTATTAGTGGTAAGCTGGGAGGGTTCTGTGGGGGCGCTCGGTTATGGCCTTGGCCTTGCTCGGGACCTTGGGGCTGCTCGGCCAGACAGCCTGAGGAACAACAACAACAACTCATTTCTTGAACATGACGAGGTGCATAGTTATATGTGAGATCAGTTTATTTGGAAACAAATTGACTTGCTCATGTAGTTGTGTAGGCCTACGGCCCTACACCCATGTGGTGGATTGTTCTATTATTTCAAAATGTTATTTTATTAAGCGTTGTTTCCACATAGCGATTTTGATTAGTGCTTTTGCATTTATCGTGTATCGTCCCAGTTTTAGTTTGTTTATTTTGCAAGTTTTACATCATAATAGTGTTGTTGTTGTTGTTCCCCAAGCTGCCTGGCCGAACAGCCCCAAGGCCCCGAGCAATTCCAAGGCCATAACCGAGTGCCCCCACAGAACCCTCCCCGCCGACCACAATAAAGCCTGGGTGACCGAAGCCACTCCATGACGGGGAGCTGAGGAGGGTGCGGAAACGCCCGGGAAAAGCTTTAGCTTTCATAATTGATGTATAGACAAATATATTCCTCAATTTGTTACCCGACATGCACCGGTATTTCCATAATTAGAAATAGGTGAGGTCCTAATATTTTGATGAGTGACTGTACAGTAGCAATAGAGTAAGGGCATATCACACAAGAGCCTTTATCCTCAATTCTTGATGGTCAGCATTTATGTTATCAGAAGCTAATACAGTAAAACCCAGCGCTTTCGTTCTTTTACGAGAGAAAAATATGTAATCTGAAATATCCGGGTCGCATTCCTCCGTTTTCGGAAGAAAAAAAAACCCTGGAAGCAGAGAAAATTTAATCAGACCGCAGAGGATTCTGGCTACCCGCCCTGCACCAACAAGAAGGCCGTGACACAGTTTACAAACCCCGAGTGTTCCCGCATTGTGTCTGCCGGCATCCGGCTTGTTTCTACTCTTCCCCGGGATTATCGTGTGTTCCCGTCATCATGGGTGACCCAGGCTCAACATCAAGCGATAAAGACACTAGTCGAAGTGGTAGAGCCAAAATTCAGATAGACGACCCTCCATCAAGTATGGCGGCCCCGCTCACCCTGCCAGCCACCCCAGGGCCAGTGGTCCTGCCAACCACCCCAAGCACCAGCAATAACATGTCTACGATGCTGCGCGTATATCAGACAGCAGTAACGAGGAGTGGAGTGCTAGACACTTAGTGACTAAAATAGGTTAAGTTAGGCTAAAAATTATATAAAAAGAAAAGCTGATAGTGTGTAAGTGAATGAATAGATACCCCTATAGAAAATTATACTCAAGCAGTCAAAATCTGTGCTATCCAGTGATCTCTTTTCGTTTTAATGAGCAGTTATAATAATGATGAATAAGTATGTTTTAGTTGAATTACAAAAATGAATATACTAAGTGATACAGTATGATTTTTTTAAAGTCTTGGCACTGCACTACCACTCGATGCAGTCTTAATTGGCACTCTACTACTGTACCACTCTTACTGCATCCTGGTTTATAAGCTTATCCAGCTTTTCAAAAATTCTCAGGTGGGCGAAATAAAAGTCAGATTTCATTCTTTTATTCTCTCATATCCGTACTCTTTACAGAAGCTAGAGATTGTATTCGGACTCAAGTCTTTCACATTTTATTAGCTCTCTTCCGTAGTTAGTCCGAAAGACAAGAGGACGATCCAGATAGTCTGGCATCCGGAATTTGGCACTTTCAGACCGGTAGATCCACACAAATAGTAAACAAAAATTTGGGGTTTTACTGTATTAGATTTTGATGAATTTAGGTGACAATTACTTTTACCTCATAAGCTACCAGACCAGCATTGACGATATAAAGTTGAGGGAAAAAACAGTTGAGTGGTAAGAAGCATAAACCAACGTACCTGTGTTTCTAATAATCCTGGCGAGTCTTGATGATGGTAGTTGTGGACACCAGGGGTTTGAGGGGTATCAGAACATACCAGAGGCACCACTGTCCACCGCCAAGATGGGCATGTCCGGCACCGTTTGAAGTTCGACATCAACAGCTCTTTAGGTGTTCAATGTGGCACTCCTCTCTTAATGGTGCAGTGTTTGTTGATGTGATAGGCCAAACTGTGGGAGAAGAGTTACAGAATTAATGTTTGAAGCCTATTTCTGAGGGGTCGTTAAGAGGACTATACTTGGGACTGAAAGGTTTGCCCTCGTCCACTCTCCAGCCAGGCGGCCTTGGCACCGAGGTATATGAGCCATACTCCCGCTAGACATAGCAGTGCTGCCAAAGGCAAATGTATCGCGATATTCGCTAAAATCTGTGGTAGCGCTGCGGATGAATCCTGAGTGCTAAGAAGCTCGTTCTGGTGTCATTTTGAAGCTAGTTTCTTCTAGTTTTTGGCTGAATAAATTTTATTTCATTCAGACACTTTCGCAAACATTCAGGAGTGCCTGAATGAGTCCTAATATAGCGGAAATATTGCTGCATCCTGGATTATACGCTAATCCAGCTTTTCAAAAATTCTCAGGTGTGCGAAATAAAACAAAGTCCTATTTCGTTCTTTTATTCTCTCATTTCCGTACTCTTTACAGAAGCTAGAGATTGTATTCGGACTCCGTCTTTCGTATTTTATGCCTCTCTTCCGTATTTAGTCCGAAAGACAAGAGGACGATCCAGATAGTCTGGCTTCCGGAATTTTGCGCTTTCAGACAGGTAGTTAGTCCCCCTAATACACATATCCTCAGTCCGCGTTTACCCTATTCCGAGCCGAGGGGTAAAAAAGGTACTCAAAATCCCTAAAACACGTATTGACCCCACAAAACACTAATCACGGTTGAAGAGTGGTGTAAAAATGCTGTTTTTTTTTGTATTCCGCGCCACCCCCTCTCCCTACCCCTCGGTGGCGGGAAGACAGTGACGTCACGATGGCATTGTGGGAGACGCTTCCAGGAAGCATCTCCCACATCAATACTAATTGGACAACCAAGCATACACAAAAATAGAAACATACACAAGTCATTCCTTACACAGGCCTAATTTGCCTTTTTACAGAGGATCTACTATAAGAAACTAGTTGTAAGAAATTAAAATTAAATGCTATAAGTAGGTGAGAAGAGTAGGGGCTCCGAGGCAGACCCCGCGACAAGGCGAGTTCATTATAGCCTAGGCCTAGGCTTCCCCGGCCCTGCCACTGTCACTGGCCCCGTCGCGGCTTCCTTCTCAGTCCTAATATCCGTAAGTGTCCGTGCGCTGAGACTTGACCCATTTATTGTGTAACAACTGCCTTCCTACATCCTTCAACAACTTCAAAATGCCTAGGAAGAATAAACTGGTGAAGGCGCTACTGCGATCGATCAGGAAATCTATGGGTTTATCCGGGGAGGGGGATGGGGCCAGTGGCGGGGCCGGGGAGGCCTAGGCAATAATGAACTCGCCTTGTCGCAGGGGTCTGTCTGCTCGGAGCCCCCACTCTTCTCACCTACAGTACTTATAGCATTTAATTTTAATGTAAGGAATGACTTGTTTATGTTTCTATTATTGTGTATGCTTGGTTGTTCAATTAGTATTGATTTTGATCAAAAATTACCGTTAAATGTGTGTGGAAATACGGGCTGCCGCCCTTATGTATTTTTTTTCCAAAAGTTATGTTATCCCCAATGCGCAAATTCCCAATACACGTCGTGTAATGCCGTCCATATAGGCGCGGATTGGGGGGACTGACTGTAGATCCACCCGAATAGTAAAAAAGAATGCGGGGTTTTACTGCATTAGATTTTGATGAATTTAGGTGACAATTACTTTTACCTCATAAGCTACCAGACCAGCATTGACGATATAAAGTTGAGGGAAAAAACAGTTGAGTGGTAAGAAGCATAAACCAACGTACCTGTGTTTCTAATAATCCTGGTGAGTCTTGATGATGGTAGTTGTGGACACCAGGGGTTTGAGGGGCATCAGAACATACCAGAGGCACCACTGTCCACCGCCAAGATGGGCATGTCCGGCACCGTTTGAAGTTCGACATCAACAGCTCTTTAGGTGTTCAATGTGGCACTCCTCTCTTAATGGTGCAGGTGTTTGTTGACGTGATAGGCCAAACTGTGGGAGAAGAGTTACAGAATTAATGTTTGAAGCCTATTTCCGAGGGGTCGTTAAGAGGACTATACTTGGGACTGAAAGGTTTGCCCTCGTCCACTCTCCAGCCAGGCGGCCTTGGCACCGAGGTATATGAGCCATACTCCCGCTAGACATAGCAGTGCTGCCAAAGGCAAATGTATCGCGATACTCGCTAAAATCTGTGGTAGCGCTGCGGATGAATCCTGTGTGCTAAGAAGCTCGTTCTGGTGTCATTTTGAAGCTAGTTTCTTCTAGTTTTTGGCTGAATACATTTTATTTCATTCAGACACTTTCTCAAACATTCAGGAGTGCCTGAATGAGTCCTAATATAGCGGAAATATTCCTGCATCCTGGATTATACGCTAATCCAGCTTTTCAAAAATTCTCAGGTGTGCGAAATAAAACAAAGTCCTATTTCGTTCTTTTATTCTCTCATTTCCGTACTCTTTACAGAAGCTAGAGATTGTATTCGGACTCCGTCTTTCGTATTTTATGCCTCTCTTCCGTATTTAGTCCGAAAGACAAGAGGACGATCCAGATAGTCTGGCTTCCGGAATTTTGCGCTTTCAGACAGGTACAGTCAGTCCCCCTAATACACGTATCCTCAGTCCGCGTTTACCCTATTCCGAGCCGAGGGGTAAAAAAGGTACTCAAAATCCCTAAAACACGTATTGACCCCACAAAACACTAATCACGGTTGAAGAGTGGTGTAAAAATGCTGGGTTTTTTTTGTATTCCGCGCCACCCCCTCTCCCTACCCCTCGGTGGCGGGAAGACAGTGACGTCACGATGGCATTGTGGGAGACGCTTCCAGGAAGCATCTCCCACATCAATACTAATTGGACAACCAAGCATACACAAAAATAGAAACATACACAAGTCATTCCTTACACAGGCCTAATTTGCCTTTTTCCAGAGGATCTACTATAAGAAACTGTAAGAAATTAAAATTAAATGCTATAAGTAGGTGAGAAGAGTAGGGGCTCCGAGGCAGACCCCGCGACAAGGCGAGTTCATTATAGCCTAGGCCTAGGCTTCCCCGGCCCTGCCACTGTCACTGGCCCCGTCGCGGCTTCCTTCTCAGTCCTAATATCCTTAAGTGTCCGTGCGCTGAGACTTGACCCATTTATTGTGTAACAACCGCCTTCCTACATCCTTCAACAACTTCAAAATGCCTAGGAAGAATAAACTGGTGAAGGCGCTACTGCGATCGATCGGGAAATCTATAGGGGGATGGGGCCAGAGGCGGGGCCGGGGAGGCCTAGGCAATAATGAACTCGCCTTGTCGCAGGGGTCTGCTCGGAGCCCCCACTCTTCTCACCTACAGTACTTATAGCATTTAATTTTAATGTAAGGAATGACTTGTTTATGTTTCTATTATTGTGTATGCTTGGTTGTTCAATTAGTATTGATTTTGATCAAAAATTACCGTTAAATGTGTGTGGAAATACGGGCTGCCGCCCATATGTATTTTTTTTCCAAAAGTTATGTTATCCCCAATGCGCAAATTCCCAATACACGTCGTGTAATGCCGTCCATATAGGCGCGGATTGGGGGGACTGACTGTAGATCCACCCGAATAGTAAAAAAGAATGCGGGGTTTTACTGCATTAGATTTTGATGAATTTAGGTGACAATTACTTTTACCTCATAAGCTACCAGACCAGCATTGACGATATAAAGTTGAGGGAAAAAACAGTTGAGTGGTAAGAAGCATAAACCAACGTACCTGTGTTTCTAATAATCCTGGTGAGTCTTGATGATGGTAGTTGTGGACACCAGGGGTTTGAGGGGCATCAGAACATACCAGAGGCACCACTGTCCACCGCCAAGATGGGCATGTCCGGCACCGTTTGAAGTTCGACATCAACAGCTCTTTAGGTGTTCAATGTGGCACTCCTCTCTTAATGGTGCAGGTGTTTGTTGACGTGATAGGCCAAACTGTGGGAGAAGAGTTACAGAATTAATGTTTGAAGCCTATTTCCGAGGGGTCGTTAAGAGGACTATACTTGGGACTGAAAGGTTTGCCCTCGTCCACTCTCCAGCCAGGCGGCCTTGGCACCGAGGTATATGAGCCATACTCCCGCTAGACATAGCAGTGCTGCCAAAGGCAAATGTATCGCGATACTCGCTAAAATCTGTGGTAGCGCTGCGGATGAATCCTGTGTGCTAAGAAGCTCGTTCTGGTGTCATTTTGAAGCTAGTTTCTTCTAGTTTTTGGCTGAATAAATTTTATTTCATTCAGACACTTGCTCAAACATTCAGGAGTGTCTGAATGAGTCCTAATATAGCGGAAATATTGCTGCATCCTGGATTATACGCTAATCCAGCTTTTTAAAAATTCTCAGGTGGGCAAAATAAAACAGTCCTATTTCGTTCTTTTAGTCTCTCATTTCCGTACTCTTTACAGAAGCTAGAGATTGTATTCGGACTCCGTCTTTCGTATTTTATTCTCTCTCTTCCGTATTTAGTCCGAAAGACAAGAGGACGATCCAGATAGTCTGGCTTCCGGAATTTTGCGCTTTCAGACAGGTACAGTCAGTCCCCCTAATACACGTAACCTCAGTCCGCGTTTACCCTATTCCGTGCCGAGGGGTAAAAAAGGTATTCAAATCCCTAAAACACGTATTGACTCAACAAAACACGAATCACTGTAAAAATGCTGTTTTTTTTGTATTCCACGCCCCCCCCCCCCTCGGTGGCGGGAAGACGGTGACGTCACGATGGCATTGTGGGAGACGCTTCCAGGAAGCATCTCCCACATCAATACTAATTGGACAACCAAGCATACACAAAAATAGAAACAAACAAGTCATTCCTTACACAGGCCTAGTTTGCCTTTTTCCAGAGGATCTACTGTAAGAAACTGTAAGAAATTAAAATTAAATGCTATAAGTAGGTGAGAAGAGTAGGGGCTCCGAGGCAGACCCCGCAGCAAGGCGAGTTCATTATAGCCTAGGCCTAAGCTTCCCCGGCCCCGCCGCGTCTTCCTTCTCAGTCCTAATATCCTTAAGTGTCTGTGCGCTGAGACTTGACCCATTTATTGTGTAACAACCGCCTTCCTACACCCTTCAACAACTTCAAAATGCCTAGGAAGAATAAACTGGTGAAGGCGCTACTGCGATCGATCGGAAAATCTATGGGTTTATCCGGGGAGGGGGATGGGGCTAGTGGCGGGGCCGGGGAGGCCTAGGCAATAATGAACTCGCCTTGTCGCAGGGGTCTGCTCGGAGCCCCCACTCTTCTCACCTACAGTACTTATAGCATTTAATTTTAATGTAAGGAATGACTTGTTTATGTTTCTATTATTGTGTATGCTTGGTTGTTCAATTAGTATTGATTTTGATCAAAAATTACCGTTAAATGTGTGTGGAAATACGGGCTGCCGCCCATATGTATTTTTCTCCATAAGTTATGTTATCCCCAATGCGCGAATTCCCAGTACACGTCTTGTAATGCCGCCCATATAGGCGCGGATTGGGGGCTGACTGTAGATCACCTCGAATAGTAAAAAAAAAATTGCGGGGTTTTACTGCATTAGATTTTTATGAATTTAGGTGACAATTACTTTTACCTCATAAGCTACCAGACCAGCATTGACGATATAAAGTTGAGGGAAAAAACAGTTGAGTGGTAAGAAGCATGAACCAACATACCTGTGTTTCTAATAATCCTGGTGAGTCTTGATGATGGTAGTTGTGGACACCAGGGGTTTGAGGGGCATCAGAACATACCAGAGGCACTACTGTCCACCGCCAAGATGGGCATGTCCGGCACCGTTTGAAGTTCGACATCAACAGCTCTTTAGGTGTTCAATGTGGCACTCTTCTCTTAATGGTGCAGGTGTTTGTTGATGTGATAGGCTAAACTGTGGGAGAAGAGTTACAGAATTAATGTTTGAAGCCTATTTCCGAGGGGTCGTTAAGAGGACTAGGTCACTAGGGATGGATGTAGAGTTCGGGCATACGGTCGTCATTGTTTACATAGGGCGATTGCCGCGGTCGCACTTACGTTCCCGTCTATTTCGACGCTATATTTTCTGCTATTTTCCCCCTGTCATTACTACATGAATACTAGGTTAGGTTAGGTTAGGTTAGGTTAGGTTAAAATAGACGGGAACATGATGGGAAAGGTCCGACGCCACTACGCGTAATGTAAACAAAGATGGCGGTACGCCCGCTCACTACATCCTACCCGAGGACAATACTTGGGACTGAAAGGTTGGGGTGAAGAGAAAAGGAATATGAATAATGTTAAAAAAAAAAAAAAAAAAGAAAAATATTATAATTGAAATTCATAGCAAAATGGTCAACAGATAATGGGGGCAGTGCAAGGGTAGTACTGTACTGTCTGTACACCTGATAGCATAATTCTTACCCACTTTTTTTTCTAGAGAAAACTATTGTCACTAGCCTAACCAATAAATAATGGGGGCTACCTGTCTCAAAATCCCGCTCTTAACCCATTGCCTGCGGGAGACGTTCCGGAATGCCATGGTAATTTATAGCAATTTACATGTGGAGATGAGTCAGAGTGAGCCCTCGTCCACTCTCCAGCCAGGCAGCCTTGGCACCGAGGTATATGAGCCATACTCCCGCTAGACATAGCAGCACTGCCAAAGGCAAATGTATCGCGATATTCGCTAAAATCTATGGTAGCGCTGCGGATGAATCCTGTGTGCTAAGAAGCTCGTTCTGGTGTCATTTTGAAGCTAGTTTCTTCTAGTTTTTGGCTGAATAAATTTTATTTCATTCAGACACTTGCTCAATCATTCAGGAGTGCCTGAATGAGTCCTAATATAGCGGAAATATGCCAGCAGCGTAAGTGTTAATAATGATGTAGATGACAAAATACGGGAAGGATGAAGTATCCGGGCGTGCGCTAGTCATGTTTACATAGGTCGTGCGCTCGCGGTTACGTTCCCATCTATTTTTCTGTTATTTGATCTGCCAGAGTGCAGGCAATATATCCTCTATATGATGATGACAATAAGTCATGGGTTGGTGAGGGGAGCAAAGCCCCCTGTCACATGACACGCGTATTAGCGGCGTACCTGTATACGTATAAGACGACGTCGCATATTATACAATAACCTATATATCTACATGCTCAGGCCCAATCCCCACTTTTCCTATTTTTTATTTTTATTTTCCTCTATTTTTTTATTGGGGGTGGCCGACTCAAGACAGAGCAAGAACAGGAAAACACAAGACAAAACAACGAACAAACACAGATAAAACACAAAATTCACACATCTAGGTCACCCAGAATACCCAGAGACCAGGGTCACCAAGGACGCTCCAGCACTCCCCCCGACCACCTGGAGAGGCTTCGATCTCTAATTTATTTATTTCACTCCCAACACCAAACACCTCCCAATGAAATTAATGAAAGCATGTGATCCTACCGAGATTTGAACCTGGGTTACCATATACAAATACCTGTATATAATATTGTACTGTACTGATCAATGTACAGTAAGTGAAAAGTGGTTGGTTGCTTTCCTAGACTTTTTGTAAAAAGCTGTTGTTAGAAAGTCATAGAACATCAAACAGTGCTGTATATAATTGTACTGTACTTAGTGAAGTTTATGATAGTAGCAGTAACACTCTCGCCTGGTGCCTTATATAAGTGCTTGCGGACAATATGTACGAGTCAGTCGCAACACAGTAGGTAAAAATATATTTTCAATGGCATGTGAATATTCATAATTTTTCCAACCTATCCATATAGGGTTTAATTTCTGGATAATTCATTTTATGTAGGCCTATCATTAGTAAACAAGGGGGCATAGCCCCCCTCAACCTATTATTGTATCCCACGGCAGTCAAAATAGACGGGAGCGTGATCGTGTGCATAATTGTGTGTCATAGAGAACAGGTCCTCATATCAGGGAGTAAGGCATCCAACAATAGACTTAGTGAAGTAAGTGAAAAGTGGGTAACTGCTTCCCTAGACTTTCTATAAACCACTGAAATGGATAGGCTATTACGTGATACGACGCCAAACGATATAATATTTTACGCTACTTAATAAATTCTTAGTGGAAAGTTGGTGGATGTTTCCCCAGATTTTTTGAAAAATCGCTGAAATTTGAACTCGTCCAAGGTCTATAGTAGTAAAGCTGTGTGTAAGTCTTATCAAAACCAGTGAAGAAATAAAGCCGCCAGAATGATGACATGAAAAGTTATTGCAAGCATACGACCAGTCATATGACGGTCAGTCTTATAATAAATACTGTATAGAAGTAAAAACACCCCAAATCACGCGAGGGTTGATAGCCAACCCACACATATTTTGGCCATTTCTACATAGCTTACAGGCAAAATAAAGGCAATTTGAAGAAACATAGGCTACCTGTCCACACTACAGTATGGGGTATTATTCAAGCAACGTTCAGCAGCAATTCCCACGTTCTGGGTCACAATCCGACAATCGTTAAGTTTGCTTATTTATTTGACGGAGCTTCGCGAGACCCTAGGACTTATCATAAGTGGCCTATTGGCAAGAATGTTAAGTGCGGGCGTACCGCCAGCCTTGTTTACACTCGCGTAGTGGCGTCTGATCTTTGCCATCATGTTCCCGTCTATTTTGACTGCCTTTGGATACAAAAATATGGATAATATTCAAGGACAGTAGTGCGATGTTATGAGAAACAATTTATTAGGGAAAATAGGCACCAATAGATTCGTCATATTTTTCTCCATATACTCCACATGGAGGATTTTAATTATAAACAAATTTAAAAATACCCACTTCACAGACAAATACACCAAAAATCTAAGTCAAAGCGGGGGTGTGGGGGCGGCAGCCCCCACCTATAATACTAGGTTAGATTAGGTAAGGTTGTTAGGTTAGGCTAATGTCCTTTCAAAGGGGTATAGGCTAGTAAACACTAGGATTACCTATACCCAGCCAGAGGTAAGAAGAAGAAGAAGAAGAATCCTGCAGTAGTCTCCTTGAATGTTACCAAAATATGTTGAGGGGCAAATAACCTAAAAAATCACCGTCAAAATAGACGCGAAGTTAGCCGCGGCGATCGCCCTATGAAAACATGACGACCGTACGCCCGAACTCTACATCCATCCCGGCCTATTGCCAGCAGGCAGCAAAAAACAAATTACCGTAGGAAAAGGAAAACAAAAAAATCAAATTACAGTACCGTACTGTAGATGCATATCGTTGTGACAGAACGTGCAAATACTGTATCACCGCGAAAGGTTGCTTGAATTTAACCTAGTACGGGCTGAGCGGGCATTGCCTCTTAGGAGGCCCCTTTCAGACGCATCAACTTTCCACCGATTACCAGTACCGTGCATTCCACAATATGCCATGGTGCGGACAACTAATTTTGTGAATGACACGGCACGCCCAGTTTCCCCCTAGTGCTTTAAGAGCACCGTGTTGAAATGAAGTGGGCGCCGTGACCCGTGTGTGGTGACCACAGACACGGTAACCGTACAAAGCATTTTGCCGAGGACGATGTGTGTGCAATCATGCATAGGCCGAAACACCTATGACTATTTAGCCGACCGGCGAAAAAATGATGCGACTAAAAGGGGCCCAAGGCTTCCTGAGCGAGTTACGAAGGTAAGAATGTAGTGTTCAGGCGTACGTACCACCCACCTTGTTTACACTACGCTTGCGATCATGTTCCCGTCTATTTTGACTGCCGTTGGATACAATATTTTGAGGCCTTCACTGCCCCATGACATTGTGATCATCATAATTATATATTGCAAGCAGGGGGCAAATAACCGAAAAAAATCGACGTCAAAATAAACGCAGCGGTCGACCTAGGTTATGTAAACATGGCGGCCGATTGCGATCATCTTCCCGTCTATTTTGACTGCCGATGGATACAATAATATGTTGAGGGGGGCAAACGCCCATGACATATTGTCATCATCATAGGCTAGGCCTATAGCCTATATGGGATGGATGTAGTTTCCGGGCGTACGGTCGTCATGTTACATGCTGCGGTTACTTCACGTCTATTTTGACGGCGATTTTTTTCGGGTATAGCCTATGCCCCCTGCTGGCAATATATATGATGATGACAATATGTCATGGGGGGGGGGGGGGGGTGAGGGGGGCCCTCAATATCATATTGTATCCAATGGCATGCAAAATAGACGGGAACATAACTGCAAGCGTCCGACACCGCCAGACATGTTTACATTTGTCGATCGCCGTGGTTGGTCCTACCCGGGCTGTCTTACCCAATGATGGTCGCCCCTACCCGGGCGAAATGGCTGAAAAACGTCTAGGCCTAGGCTACCGTATTTATGTTTATTTTCACTGCTAGAACTTTGCCACTCATCTATAATGGTAGTGCGGTTTTCAATCTGTATTTTGGCATTGAATAGAGCTCTGTAAGTCAACTGGTTCAGTTGTGATGACGATTTCAGTGGAGCAAATATTGCAGAGATGTTGCCAATATGGGGGCTTTTCAGACACTAATTTCGTCTGACGTCAGAACAAAAACATTGAAGTCTTCTTCTTGTTTTCGGAGGTGCGGTGACGCAACGCTTGGGTTTGTTGACATACGTCGTACGCACGGCGTTCAGACCAAGCTTAATTAGGCTATTATACCTAAGGCAGACCGGGTAGGAAGGGTTAAGTTCGCGTCTAGGCTATTTCAACGGCGATTTTTTTTTTTAGTTAGGCCTATTGCCCCCTGCTGGCAATATATATGATTATGACAATATGTCATGGGGTGTGAGGGGGACAAAGCCCCTCCCCCCCCCCCCCCCCTCAACATATTGTATCCAAAAGCAGTCAATATATTCGGGAACATGATGGCCAGTATCCGCCCCGGCTCCGCGCAGTGTAAATAAGGCTGGCAGTACGCCCGAACTCTACATTCTACCCCTAGCAGGGGCAGGGGGCAAATAACCAAAAAAATAGTCAAAATAGACATAGGCCTAAACTAACTGCGGCGATCACCTATGTAGGCTAAACATGACGACCGGGTCAATATACAGGAGGCGCTACAATATAGGCAGCAAAATTCTAATGGTAGTTTTGGGTTCCTATCATCATATGCTTCATTTCTATATACTTTTTATCCCCGGGAAAAAAAAAAAAAATCTTGGGATTTTTCATTTATTTTCTTGGGATTTTTTGTTTTGGTCATTAACCTAACCAAAAAAAAACTAACCTAATAGCCCCCAAATACATTTAGGTTAGGTTAGGTTTTTTGGGTAGGTTTAAAAAAAAAAAAAAAAAAAAAAAATCCAAGATTTTTTATTTTTTCCTGAGGATAAAAAGTATATAGAAATGAAGCATATGATGATAGGAACCCAAAACTACCATTAGAATTTTGCTACCTAGGCCTATATTGTAGCGCCTCCTGTATATTGACCGACGACCGTACGCTAGGCTAACATCTTCCCCATTACGACTAACAAACAAAATGCGAAAGGTAGCCTAGGCTAATATAACTAGGCCTACATATTATATGCCTAGCCTACATATAGATTTACCTATAGGCTAACCTAGACTTTACCAAATTCAATCTTCAGGCGACGAAAAATGAACAATAATAGTTGGCCAAGATGGCGACCAACTCTCACCGGGTCCTTATCAGCCTATAAATATGCCTAGGCTAGGCTATATTTCATTTGCACTCACCTGGCAATTTGACATAAGTTAAGGAGTTGAAATAGGCTAGCCTAGGCTAGTTGTATAACCCAAAATTATGGTAAAGTTCCATGGGGTCCCAAACTATAAATCAACCATATGGCCTTGCCAAGAAAATCGTCTGCTAGCCATAAAACCAGCATGGGCTTCCTTTCGTCAAACTGGCATGGGCATCCTATATTGGACTTTTCTCGGCCATTTCTTTTATTCTCAACTCTAGTAGCCTTACACAATTTGCCCTAGTGAATAGTGAACCATGCATTCTATCTAGAATCATGAAATAAGCTCAAAAATCCACCATATATGCATAAAATGTAGGACAAAATCACGCACCTGTTAAAAATATGGCCGCTCGGGCAAGAAGGACGCCTAAGGACAGGGTTGCCAATTTCTGGCCCGCAAATTACGCTAGATTCATTTATAAAGTTGTTAGATATTAAACACTCGAATATTTCAAGATAATATGACAATCTTTTGAACATCGTATAAATAAGGATAAACTATTATACGACCTACCATTAGATGTGATACATTACCTCTATATATAAATAAACAACGCTACAATACAAAAGTTCAGATTGCCAACATTGACTGGAGCACTACCAATCCTTCCTTGACCAATCACCGACGCCTAAGATGTTTGGCGGGAATTTTTAAACGTAATGCCGTCAATTCGGCCAACATTCCAGCTGGGCCAGGGCTTATTTTACCCCTTCAGCACGTCGACGTATTTTTCATCGTATTTTGGTTACCATTAATCTATTTTCTTTAGTTTATGATCTACCTCTAGGACTCAAAGGGGTAAATATGATCTCGATAAACCTTTTGTATCACATAGCTACTTCTTAAACTGCATACAATTGTTGAACTGTAGCCAGAATATAAGGTAAAAAGACGTCATCATGCGGAAATGGGTTTTATGCTATTAGGCCTATAGAGTAATAAAGTAAAGCCAAACGAAATATAGGCCTATATACTTAATCTACCCACTATAGGCTACCCTGTTTCAAATACGTAGACCAGATAGCCTATATGCAGGTAACCCCTAACTTCTGTAACTCAAAAACGATAGGAGCACATGGGCTGTAAATTTCCACATCTATTTCTTAGCCGACCCTTCCCAAATGGTAGAAATATTAGCTCGATTACTATAGCCGTTTGAGAGTTATAGAGGTTAGGCCTAATGTTCAAGAAAACGAGTTGCTCATTGTTTAAGTGATATAGAATTACTTATATACTGTCATGCTGATTTGGGAAGTAAAAAAAGTGACTTTTTGGTTCCATATATGAGTAATTATCTACAAATACATCCTAAAACTCCCATAATAACGAACAAATTGGTATACAAATTCGTTTTGCAAGGTTTGTTTACGTACAAATTGGTATACAAATTCGTTTTGCAAGGTTTGTTTACGTAGCGCGAACAATGTGCAGCATTGCCAACAAAATTACTAGATAGCAAACTCTGTTACTTGAGGTCCCGCAACGCGCTGTTTTCGGGCAGCATAATGTATGGATTTTACAAAATGGTGCTTCATATTAACGCACAATCGGCTACAAGCACCTATGTCAGTTACACGTTTACGCCCATTCAAATTTCTATAAAGATCAGTGTCCGAATGTAGGCTACAGTATAACCGGCTTGCTCTTCAAGATATTATGTTCAAACTTTGTATGGAACCATATCAAACCATAGTTTCTGCTCCATTGCATTTTCGAAAACAAATATTAGACATTAAATATGCTTACTAACATTCTTAATTATTCTATATCATAATATTTGTTGTAAACAAACACGGAAGTTAACATATTCGGGCTTAGTTAAAGCAAAAACGATACATCACATAAACTTATGCGAACGAGTTCCTAGCCGTTTATGGGAACACGAGTAGGGTTCTCAACCTAATTACAGTAACACTTTGTAGGCTATGCATCTTACCACCTTCTCCATTGTATATAATAATTTTAGATTATCAGAAGCATAATTTAAACAAGTAAGTAACAATTAGCATACATAATAATTCAGAAATAAAGGCGAAGATGAATTAGGTAGCAAAAGTTATCTATAAATTACTCCCGCAACTCTTTTATACTAAACATAAACATTAACTCATATTTAACAGCAATTTTTAACATCTAGAAGCTATTTTTTACATACGGTGACATTATATGAAGCGAACATATATAGATAATGGCTGTTTTTATTTGATTATCTAAAGGTTTTTCAAAATTTTCTTGCGATATTCTCGATTCTACCATATAGCGACTATCTAGCAATTTCGGGTAATTTGAAGTTCTGCTATGATTCTATTCCCATATAATTTTACCCTAACCCCCATATACATTATGCTGTCCGTGAACAGCACTTTACTGAGCCATAAGTACTGATAAATTAAGTTCTTAATATCCACTCTAGCAGAATTTGCTATCTAGTAATTTAGTTGACAACGCTGCATAATGCTTACGAAAACGTAAACAAACCTTGAAACCGGATTTCTCTTACTGATTGTTTATCGATTTTTCGGGAGTTTGGGGATGTATTTGGTATTCATGTATTCATAGGCCTATGCGGAACAGAAAAGCTACATATTTACTTCAGTACGATTTTAGTTTCTGGACACCTATTTGACATATTTGGCTACCGCCAACGATTTAATACACATTTTTGTTTTCGGTTTCCACGCATCCAACACCAAGCTACACACTTTTCTGGTGTACGAAACACTAAAAAAGCAATGGGGACACTTTAATAATGATAATATGAGACGAAATATAAAGACAACTCTGTTGCGTTCGAGGAAGTAGCGTCGCTTTGTTTACTTTACGCTCGGAGTGACTTCCCGGCGCCTTGGCGGTCGACTTAAAATGGCTAAGCTATAACCATGCAGTTGTTGGGTACATTTTTGTATAAAGACTTGCGTTATAGGTCGTGGGATACAGGACGGATTGAGGGGGGATCTGCCCCCCATCACCCCCCCCCCCCCCCGTGAATTATAATAATCGTCATATATGTTGCCAGCAGGGGGCAAGTAAAACAGCTGGCCCTAACCTCGAGCGTCCTGGGTAAACAAACCGACGATCAGAAGCGACGACGGACTCCCGCCGATTTTCGGCACAAACGCGCCGTTTTATTCTCGTCGAAAACCACATTTAAAAAGTTATTATATCGTTTTCAATAATATTACCGGACCAGAAAAAGGTGTAGCTTTGTGTTGGATGCGTGGAAACCGAAAAAAAAAATGGTGGTACCTGTCGAATAGGTGTCCAGAAACTAAAATCGTACCACTTCGGTACGATTTTGGCGAGTTTTTAACGAATATTACGATTAGAGCGGCGAACGCAGTTTGTTTGTATTGCTTCGATTGACAATCGCAATTTGTTAACAGTGCTAAACTTAAATGGTAGTGCTCAAATTTTGTACGAGTTATCCCTAAAAATATTTACAACTTCTACATGTTCTATTTGGGAAATTAGAGAAAACTGATATTTCAGCACAGACTTCCATATATACTAACCGCTCTGTCAACACGCACACTCGCGCATAAACACATATTTAAACTCACATCATGCTCTTTAACAACAACAACGTTCCACATAGTGTTGGGGCTTGTACTAAAGAGTAAATATTAAATCAAGAATATTTGGCTTCACTGACAAAAGTCATACATACACCCACAAAACTCACATGCACACACAGATACGCTCACACACACACACACACACACACACACGCACACACACCTTTACCTTCCTCATTTCCCTGAGTGTTGGGGCTTGTATTTAACCCCTTCAGCACGACCGATGACCTCTTTTTACCATTTATTCTGGCTAATTAAAATGTAAAACTTGCAAACTAAACAAACCAAAATTGGGACAAGGACAATATAAAGTCAAATTAAATTATCAAAATCGCTATGTGGAAACAACGCTTACTAAAATGAAAATTATTAAATAAAAGAACACAATCCACCACATAGGGTGTACATCACTACATGAGCAAGTTAATCTGTTTCCCAAGCAAACCAATCGCACATATAACAACGCACTATCGTCACGTTAAAGGAAGTAGTCAAGTCAAGTTTGGGAAGTCCGGGACGTTCTGGCAAATTTTACTAAACTCTGCATGAATAAAGAAACTACATGTTAAATGTCAAAATATTATTTAAAATCAAATTTGCAACATGACAAGACATTAACAATAGTAAAAAATACAAATATTGATAAGATATCTATACTATTACAAAATAATATATAAAATACAGTACAGCACTCACTAACGATAGTGCTATCGGGTAGGTACCTGTAAGCATAGCATGCCTCAAGTGACCCCTATCAATAACTACCCTACAAATAACCTACATTTATAGCACAAATAAACTAAGGAAATCGCAAAAGTAAGCAATTGATACTATCGACAATGAATACATATAATATAGAGAAATAATTGCAAAAATATGAAGTAACAACAGATTTAAACAAAGAGTACTCTTTTAACAAGAACAATAAATTTAAAAAATCATCAATATTAATAATAATAATAATAATAATAGAAAAAGAAAAAGATAAACAATAAATACAGACAAAAAGTAAGCAGAGGTTATACAAGAAACTTCAAGTTAAAAATGCTTGATTAAAATTATTGATGTCAAATTTTAGAATACAGTCACAATAATTGACCCTAAAAAGATTAAATTTATGGAACAATTTACTTGCCTCAAAACCTCTGTCCACTAAGAGTCTGTATAGTAACCTAGCTCTAGCCCAAAAGTCGTCTACTTTAGTGCAGATTTTACAAAATCTTATTAATTGGGAATAAAAACAATTATAAGTGATTTTACTATCGATATTACTACTAGGGAAAGGAAAGTTTATTACGTTAAAATTAAAATCATCAACTTTGTGATATACTTTAAGTATGCACTGTTCATTAACAATCTCTATATTTATATCAAGAAAATTTTCAACTTTATAATTTACGTTACATTGTGTGAGGGGAATAGAATTAGGGTAAATAAGTTTAGCAACTTGATTAAAATTTAGACCATTTTATCAGTTTACAAAATAATTATGTTGTTCAGAGAGTTTATGGAGACCCTTTGAGTCTTAAAGGTAGATTATAAGATAAAGAGAAATGTTGAATGGTAACCAGAACAAGATGAAAATTATGTCATTGTGCTGAAGGGGTTAAGGGTGACTGAATAAATAATAAAGAACTTTTAGCATCACTCACATATAGGCTATCAAACGAGAAACTATATTCACCTCTTTTTCAAAAAATATAGTCCCTTAAGAGGAGAGGGGGCGTTTTTCTAGTCCCCTTTCTTCCTCATGTATAGCCCCATTCAGTTTAGGAAGGATCTCTAGAAAATAAAGGGGTTAAAAATGTTTGAATGAACTATTTAAATTTCTTATTATAAAACTAGAATCGTCTACTAATAGTCAGAATATATTTAATGTGTCCATGGCTAATATTCAAGGCCATACCAGCTGACATTTCCTAACTTAACCCTTTCTGTACCGGCTACGTAATTTCAAATTAATCTGGCTCCTATTAGACGGTTTTATTCAATTTAAAATGGGCCTCCACCAATTAACTGGCTTCGAACTATCTCACTTAACTCTTTTGAGTACCCTACAGTATATCCACCCTAAGCCTCATACAATCGTCTAAATGTAGCTGAAATCAAATACAAAAGATGTCGCTGGAACATACGGGGTTAACTGGAATAATCTTGTCTTATTTAACCTTTAACCCTTTCAGACTCATATGACGCAGAGGTTGCCAGATTAGCAATAATAAATAGTTCTCTCACTCTTATAATTACCTCTCCAAAATTAGTGTTCTGCCCACAGCTAACTCAAAGACAACTGCAGAGGTTGAAGTAACTAAACTAAAGGTTTCTAAATACCCCTGATGGTAACTAAAGCTTTAAAGTATCCCTAATAGGCTCAAAATCGCGTCATATGTCGGAGAGGGTTAAGTAATTAACATTTAGTATAAGACAATGTGCTTCCTCGTTATATTGTAGTTATCATTAGACGATTTTGTTCAGTTTAGGAAAGATCTGTTATAGTTAAATGAATAATACACGTATATTTGTCAACATATATTGCCTCGGGTCTTTCTTAACCTGTATATAATCGTCTAATGATAGCCAGATTAAAATGATGAACACTAATACTAAATCACTACTCAAGGACAAACCAAGAGACCTTTTTTCAGGTTTTCTATTTTTTCTATTAACTTAACTGTCATACTCTTGTCATGTTTCACCCATATACTGTACATGTATTCTCCAACCACTAAAACATCCGGATATACTAGGATATAGGCCGTTATTAAGGGGGGTCACCGGCTTTTTTATCTTTCTCTCCCTTTCTCTCTTTTCCTGGCTTGTATCCATTCGGCCCCATTCAGCCAACTGTTTTAAGACGTTTATCCCCATCCAGGTGTCGATTTCTTTCTGGCAAGCGATAGCCAAAGAGAGAGGGAGAAAAAGAGAAAAAAGCGAGGTGGGATCCCTTAATGTTAGTAGGAAAAAAAATCTGTCAGTAAAAAAAGGCCAGAAAAACTTGTTCGTGCGACATGAACAAAACAAATTGGTGGTGTGTTTTGTAAGTTAGCTGAGTCACCCTAATATTAATGTATCTAGTTGATGTATGGCAAGGTCTTGAGTTGTAATGATGACATAGGTGATGATGGAGGTGGTTCATTCGTGGCCAGCTCTTTGGACATCTAGGAGTTTGGCAATAGATAGATAGATAGACAAATATTTATAACTAAATGATGCTACTACTACAACTAAGACTGCTACTACTACTACTACTACTACTACCAACGACAACAATAACAAAAATAACAACAACAACAGCTATGATGATGATGATGATAATGCTGATAAAGATAATAACAAAAAAAAAAAAAAAAAAAAAAAAAAGGGCACCCGGTAGAGCACATACCTCCGCTTACGCTGGCGGAGGTATGTGCTCTACCGATCACCTCCAAAAATGGAATCACCTCTTCCTTGCCACATATCCTATCTGTCCACCAAATTTCGTGAACCTCAGTTTATAACTTTTTGATTTTTTTTTCTTTTTCAGACAGTCTATCTATCTATCTATCTATCTATTGCCGGACGCCTTACTCCCCTTAATGGGGTTGGCCAAAATGCCTCCAAGCGGACCTATCCCCTGTAAGAGGGACAACCCATGCCAGTTTACTGAAGGACTTGCAGGATTTACCACTTAATTTAGGGTCCGTCCGACTCTAAGGCCTTTTATGTATTTTTGTTAGCACTAATTTTCTACAGTGGTGTGCGGCTAATCCATCCACTAACCTGCTTCACCCTAAGGTGGCTTTACAAATTTGTATAAGGTTTACTCCCCTAGACAGGTTGCCAACCAAGGCTGACGAGTCCCATCCACAGACAGACGGAGGCAAATACATAACCTCTGTCCAACTTCGTCGACGGAGGTAACAACACTGGTCCTATATTACTCCACTCATCCTACTATTAAGGAGGGATGGTTCACTTTTTGGGCGAATTTTGCATGTATTAATTATTTTTCTAGTTTCCTCCCTAGACCTCCATCAAATTAAAATAAAACATCCATTAGATCCCCCTTCTAGATTAATTTGTACATTTTTCGGTAGAAAAATTTCCCGGCCGAAGGCCGGTTCTTCCAACATTACATGCTAACTATCGTTCGCCAGAGAAAAAATTGACACCTAAATAGCAAGAAAGGTCTAAATATTGAAGAAATGGAGCGAAAGGTCTTAAAATCGACTAACTAATGGGGCAAGCATCTTAACATCTGAAAACTAATGGGGCTAAACATGAAGGAGAGAATGGTCCAGAAAACCGGACCATCCCCCCTTAAGATATGAGGTGGACATATTACAAGGTCTTGGAATACATAACTATCTTCTTACAACACAATATGGAAGGTCCCGAGGGCGATATATTATGTTGGAAGTTGTCTTGCCCTACATATGTACTGGCTCTTTCACATACATACTGGCTCTGGCTCTGTCTCTGTCTCTCACTCTCACACTCTCTCTCTCTCTCTCTCTCTCTCTATCATACACACTCTTCATACTTCAACTTACACTCTCACTCTTCATCACTCCCGCTCTCACTCACACACACACACACACACCCACACCTACACACACACACACACACACACTCTCTCACACACATACACTCTTCATACTTCAACTTACACTCTCGCTCTCTCTCACGCTCACTCTCTCTCTCACACACACACACACACACTCTCTCTCTCTCTGTATATATATATTATCAAAGTAATTATATATTATCAAAGGTAAGTGGTGTAATCCCTACTACACCCTGTTCACTATAGGTAGGCCAGAAATTGTGAATCTTCATCTCTGTAACTCCAAAAGGGCTAGAGAAAATGGGCTGTAAATTTCCATACCTATTCATTCCTGGATGACTCTTCCCAAATGGTAGACATAGTAGCTCGGTTACCGTAGTCGTTAGTGAGTTATAGAGGTAAATGTTCAAGAGTTTTGGCCTACTTATTTAGAACAGAGTATTGTTGTTAATTTAATTGTCTAATGTCAACCAGGATGAACACCAAAAAATACAGTAAGGAAGTGACGAATACGGTGCTGGTTGGAATAAAGATGGCGGCCAATTATATATAAACAACGTCACCCTGTTTATCAAGGTACCCCAAGTGAAGGTAGGCATGTAAGCAGTGTTGTCAACGTAGCTACTTTACTGCTACCTCTAGAAATATTTACCTCGATCTAGCGGTAGGCATGAACATCTAGTGACAAATCATAGCAATATTTTAGATATTCGAGCAATTTCTAAGACATATTTTAGAGATTGTGTTGTTTTATTGGCAATATTTTGTATTTTCTACTACCTAGTGATATTCAAGTGAATTTAGAGGATGATCTAGCACAGTTCTAGACATCTAGTGATAATGATTCCACTGTATATATATGTCATACATATTTGTGAGATCTATGAGTTATATACTTAAGATTTTGCTCTATTTTTAGCATATGTTACTAGCTAGTGAATTTTGAGGAAAATCTAGCAGGCTAGCAGCAATAAGGAATATCTAGCGATTTACACTCTAGCTATGTTCTAGAGATTTGAACCATTTATGAAATTATATTATAAATATAATGCCTTGTTCTCAGCGGTATCATGCATACATCACGAGCTAGCGAAATTCGAGCGACTTTAGAGCACTTACCTAGCGCTACTTTGCTATCTTGATTGGGTTACACTGGGATGGTCGCTCTCTCGTGAATTCAGTCTAGTGGAGAGAGTGGTCGGTGTAGGACAGACGCCCCGTTCAGTTAGAAGGAGCGGGAGAGAGGAGGAGCGAGCGAGAGAAAGGAAGAGATATATATAGAAAGATTAGAACTATATATATTCTCAAGCGACGATAGTTTTTGGAATTTTGGCAACCTCTCCCCGTTTTCTCTCTCTTGATTGTTTTCGTCCATACGTCTTTTTCACCGCACCTATCATGGTAAGTGAGTTATAAAATTATTAATATTATATATATATATATATATATATTATGCTTTGATTAGTTTATTCAAGTACATTGGGGTTTGTAATTGAAGATTAATATTAACTACGGGGTGTTACTTATATATATTTTTTTCTATTATCAGAACCATTACTAACCTTACTACTACTACTATTACTACCACTACTACTACTACTACTACTACTATTATCATTGGTAGTAGTAGTAGTAGTAAAAGAAAATACTCAATCTGTTTTCTATTAATGTACTCATGACTATTTCAGCCATAAAATATTCACTCTAACCCATAATTCACAAATTTCTGGAAACTTATTTTTAATGATTAACATAATACCCAACAATTTACTCATTACTTCTCTCTCTCTCTCTCTCATAAAATTAATTCTTAGCTCTTTATCAATTTCAATGCCCTGCCAACCATAAATTGTAATCATTGGCCGATTAATTTCCAAGACAAGGGGCTATTTCTGAAACTAACCAGGCGAAGAACAGATTAATCGAAAATAGGTCAAAATATCAATGATTTATATTAAAAGGCCTCAGCATTAGCTATAAGCATTTATAACAGACGTGCATTGGTGAGAGAGAGAGAGAGAGAGAAAGAGAGAGAGAGAGAGAAAGAGAGAGAGAGAGAGAGAATGAGAGAATATGCCTAAAAGTAAACTAAGTAACAGGCTAACTTGTAATGAGACAGAGAGGGGGAATCCCCAATGGCACACACCCCCAGTTATGAGGGAGCCCCCCGTTCCAGCACCACTTTGCCACTTCTATGTAACTTGATGGAAGTGTGGTTAACCCTCTGAGGATTATGACGCACTTGATGGTTTGTTCAGGCTATCATCAGACCATTTTATACAACTTATGAAGGTTCTCTAGGAATCAAAGGAGTAAAAACGCTCAAGCTCCCACAAGTTCTTCCTTAGCTCAATAAAGTCGTCTAATAATTGCCAGACCAGACTGTCAAAACACGCCATAATCCTCAATTGACAGGCACAGTATCCAGTACTTACCATGGTAACACTTTGATAACTTTGGGTGATACCATAACCATAATTATTACGTGTAGGGGTCAATATACAGGAGACGCTACAATATTGGTAGTACATTTATAATGGTAGTTTTGGGTTCCTATCATCATATGCTTCATTTCTATATACTTTTTATCCCCGGGGGAAAAAAAAAAAAATCTTGGGATTTTCATTATTTTTCTTAGGATTTTTTTTTTGGTCATTAACCTAACCAAAAAACCTAACCTAACCTAACCTAATAGCCCCCAAATACATTTAGGTTAGTTTAGGTTAGGTTTTTTGGTTAGGTTAATAAAAAAAATAAAAAAAATCCAAGACAAAAATAAAAAACCCAAGATTTTTGTTTTTCCCCCGGGGATAAAAAGTATATAGAAATGAAGCATATGATGATAAGAACCCAAAACTACCATTATAAATTTGCTACCTATATTGTTGCGTCTCCTGTATATTGACCCGTGTGGGTAATAACTGGCCACTTGTTAGTTTTTGGTTATACGGTACTGTAGTTCAAGTTTTAAGCATCGATTATTAGCTGAAATACGAGCCATTATAGGTTTGTGGCACATGCATTAGTCCATTAAATCCAATTCAATATTATTTCCATCCATCAAAACCCCGTAATATCTGCTAAATATCGATATAAACAGCTTGAACTTCATTATAGCCTGAAACTCGCACGCATACTACCTAACAGATGCCCCACAGAGGACCACTAGTAATAATAATAATAATAATAATAATAATATTTATTCAGTCAGCAATTTACAGAGTTGGTACCACATAGTTTGTTACAAATATGACATGTACCAGCCTTGCATAATTCCAACTAAGGATAGCCCAATAAGGCCGTTAGGCGTATTTCCATTGGGGTCCTTGTGGGATTAGGTTAGCTGGGGAAAAGGGGAGGATAAAGAAATAGATACTTTAGAGAAAGTATGTCTTAAAGGTTTAATAGATATACACATCATATTATGAGGAGAAACACTTTAATGACAACGTTTCCCCACATAGCTTCATCAGGCGAATGCGAAACGTTGTCATTAACCATTTCTGTACTGGTGAGGTATTTTTTATTTGATTTCAGCAACATTTAGACGATTTTATGAAGCTTAGGAACGATATATGGTAGCTAAAAGGAATAATTTTGAGATATTATTTAGTCTTTTAATGGGTAGAAATCCTTCCGAAGCTGAGTAAAATCGTCTAATAGTTGCCAGAATATAATGCAAAGTACATCACCTGGTACAGAAGGGGTTAAAGTGCTCCTCCTCATATGGTGTTTTTATTCAGTCTGTCAACTTTTCCGAGTATATTTTTTATCAAATTTCATGTAGATGACCATGTGGTGCTGGAATCAGGAGCTACCACATATCTGATGTGTTGCAGTTAACCCTTTCTGTACTAGTGACGTCTTTTCAACTTTATTCTAGTTATATTTATACCATTTTGTGCAGTTTAAGAAGGACATGTGGTAGTTAAAATGGTCAAGAGAGATAGTTCCAAGCTTGTTAATTATTGGAGGCCCCTTTTAAATTGAGTAAAATCGTCTAATAGTAGCCAGTATAAACTTAAAATGACGTCGCCGGTACAGCAGGGGTTAAGGATTCCCCCTCTCTCATTCCACCACAAAGAAAGCCACCTCTGGATAACCAAGGCATACACAGGCACCAAATTCAGTAATGGATGCATTTATCTAAGCCTTTTTTTTATTGTATTCCTTCATTCAATACTTCAACAGTTATTCACAACTTCACTCTAGTTCCATTCCCATCATTCATCCATTATTCACCCATCATTACTACTTTACCCTAGCTCCATACCCCCTTTCACCCATCATCACTACTTCACCCTGGCTCCATTACCCCCTTTCACCCATCATCACTACTTCACCCATTCACCCATCATCACTACTTCACCCTAGATTCATCCCACCTTTCACCCATCATTCACCCATTTTCAGACATCATCACTACTTCACCCTAGCTCCAATACCCCCTTTCACCCATCATCAGTACTTCACCCTAGATTCATCCCACCTTTCACCCATTTTCAGACATCATCACTACTTCACCCTAGCTCCAATACCCCCTTTCACCCATCATCACCCATTATTCACCCATCGTCACTACTTCACCCAAGCTCCAATACCCCTCTTTCACCCATCATTCATCACTTTACCCTAGCTATAATACCCCTTTTCACCCATCATTCACCCACCATTCACCCATCATCACCCGTTCACTCATTGCAATAAAAGTAGACTCAAAGGGAATAAGTCGTGTATTGCTAGATGATGTAGTAGTAGTAGTAGTAGTAATAGTAGTAGTAGTAGTTGTTGTTGTTGTTTTTGTTGTTGTTTGATTTCAGAATAGTTTTGTTCTTTGGAAATTCGAGCTTAATTAAGACGAAAAAATAATGGTGTGTATATGTGTGTGTGTAAGATTATTTGTGATATATGCCAGAAATATTAATATTAGTCAATCTATCTATCTTCTCGATATATCTGTCTGTCTATCTGTATATCTATCTATCTATCTATATATCTATCTATCTATGTGTGTCTGTGTGCATGTACTGTAATTAGTGTAGCATGCGATATAATGAAGGACCTTGGTATCTAAGGTGAGTACGAGTAATCTGGGCCGGTGAAATCTGTACGAGAGGGAGAGAGAGAGAGAGGTGGGAGCATTATTGTGTGGTGGGAGAGAGAGAGAGAGAGAGAGAGAGAGAGAGAGAGAGAGAGAGAGAGAGAGAGAGAGAGTTAGAATTATATAGCTACATTGGCCACACTTACCTTACAATCCAAGCGGGGTAGTCAGGAATGCATTATCAGAGAGAGAGAGAGAGAGAGAGAGAGAGAGAGAGAGAGAGAATGGTAGGTAGGTAGGTAGGATGACAGATATGTGATACCTACACTCTTGTAGGTGGAGAAAGAAGTGTAGGTAAGTGGATATTGTCAGTAGGTAGGTAGGTAGGTAGGTAGGTAGGTATGTATGTACGGTATGTAGGTAGGTAGGTAGGTAGATAGGTAAGTAGGTAGGTAGGTTAGTAGTTTATAATTGGACATTACACACACCATTTTTAAGCTTGGTACTGGTACATAAAATTGCCAATAATCGAGTAATGTGTTCTAAATTATCAAGACAATACACACTGTTTCTCACTCTCATACTCGCACATTTTCACCCCCCCCCCCTCTCTCTCTCTCTCTCTCTCTCTCTCTCTCTCTCTCTCTCTCTCTCTCTCTCTCTCTCTCTCTCTCTCTCTCTCTCTCTCTCTCTCCCTTATGAGAACAAAGGTCGATAAGTACAGATAAAAGTAATTTATAGGTAGATTAGTGTAAGTACGAAACGAGACTACGAAACTATTGGGGTAGGTGTAGAGATGAATGGATAGAATTCTTATAATGCATGACATATATATATATAGATAGATAGATAGATATAAATAAGCAAACAGTTAAACAGAAATATAGACTGATAAATTAACAATAAAAAGATAGATACCTAGCTAAACAATACTGTAAGGTAGCTATAGTTAAAGAAGCTAGAGAACTGTAGTGGTGACATGTAGTTGGTTCCCTCTGAGCTGTCTTACGGTATGTGTTACAGCTAACTCTCTATATACTGTACGTGTGTCTGTTTGTCTGTCTATCTATCTATTTATGTATCTATCTCTATCTATATATCTATCTATCTATATATCTGTCTCCTCCCTCTCACCATTTTCTTACTCTCACTCTCACTCACACTCTCTGTCTCTATTTTTCTCTTCCCTCTCTCCATATAGATACTGCGTAGAATAGAAGAAATGCTAATAAAAACTTAAGCAGTACATATATACCTTTTAACGAGAGAGAGAGAGAGAGAGAGAGAGAGAGAGAGAGAGAGAGAGAGAGAGAGAGAGAGAGTTACACAGTTACACAGTTACACAGTTACACAGTTACACAAATACTCAGACCACACAGACCCTTCGGTCCCAACTAGGTGGTCCGGCCTTAATACTACTAGACAGGGATAGTGGAAGAATAGGACAGTAAAGTAGAAGGCTCTCTCCCCACCCTCTGCACCCTCCGGTTAAAAATCCGTACCGGAAAATAGGATGAAGTGTAACCTTATGGGTCAGGAAATGCCCACAAGGAAAGTGTTTATATCGAGTATAGAAGGAAAATGGTTTGAAAGGGAAATTACACATGCCTACTGATTAATTACACATGCCTACTGATTAATTACACATGCCTACTGATTAATTACACATGCCTACTGATTAATTACACATGCCTACTGATTAATTACACATGCCTACTGATTAATTACACATGCCTACTGATTAATTACACATGCCTACTGATTAATTACACATGCCTACTGATTAATTACACATGCCTACTGATTAATTACACATGCCTACTGATTAATTACACATGCCTACTGATTAATTACACATGCCTACTGATTAATAACACATGCCTACTGATTAATAACACATGCCTACTGATTAATAACACATGCCTACTGATTAATAACACATGCCTATTGATTAATAACACATGCCTACTGATTAATAACACATGCCTACTGATTAATAACACATGCCTACTGATTAATTACACATGCCTACTGATTAATTACACATGCCTACTGATTAATTACACATGCCTACTGATTAATTACACATGCCTACTGATTAACTCATATTAATCCAATCTTCATTAGATGATCGTCCAGTCTTTTCTTAAACGTATCAAGAGAGAGAGAGAGAGAGAGAGAGAGAGAGAGAGAGAGAGAGAGAGAGAGAGAGAGAGAGAGAGAGAGAGAGAGAGAGAGTAGCAGATATCCAGAACTCGTACCAAATTAAAGGGAGTAATGTGCTTGTATGAGAACACTTGTGGTTTAAGTTTCTAATGTGTGTGTGTGTGTGGGTGTGTGGGTGGGTGTATGTGTGGGTGGGTGTATATACTAGATGCTACTGTATTAATGTTATATACTGCACATTAAGGGGGGAATATACATGATCAAATTGATAACTAATTTATATACCATATACAGTACATTGACATATGATGACAAATAAATATATAATTAGCTATAAACATACATTGTGCTGTAGATAGATAGATAGACATACTGATAGATATATAGATAGATAGACTGATATATATATAGATAGATAGACTGATATATATATAGATAGATAGATAGACAGACAAGCACACATACTCATAAAAAGTCGGACGATGACGATATAGAACGATTGTCTTGGGAAACTGGTGGTAGTGGTGCAAGATTGGTGGTGATCGTGGTGGTGATGGAGGTAGTGCTTGTAATGATGATATTGGTAATGATGGAGCTTGTACACGATATCTGTTGGTGGTGATGTTAATGGTGGTGATGGTGGTGATATTAAAACTAGATGATTAATATACAGAACGGTTGTCTTTGGAAATTAACTATGACCTGTTTCAAATAAGTAGTCTCCAGAACTCGTGAACCCTAACCTCTGTAAATGTCCACACTTATTTCCTGGCTGACCTTTAGCCTACTTACTTGAAACAGGTTATAGTGGTTTTGGTGATGGTAGTGCTGATTATGAAGCCTTAATAATGAATATATATAGAACGATTGTCTTTTTGTATGTGTATGAAGGAGACAAGAGGCAAAACTGTCTGTCACAAGTGTCCCTCCAAATTGAAAGTGATAGTGAACCAAATTCAAGGTACCGGTATGGACACAACAAGGAGCTTGAAGGAGTATAAGTCATAGGATGAGGGGCAGATAGATGGAGGGAGAGAGTTCCAGGATTACTTGTTGAGTGGTGATGATGGTGATGGAGATGGTTATGATGAGATTTAGATATGGAATGTTGGTGCAAATCTAGTGATGATAATATTGTAACTGGGTTGATGGTAAAAAAAAAAAAAAAAAAAAAAAAAAAAAAAAAAAAGGAAAAAGTGGGGATTGGGCCTGAGCATATACTGTAGATAGATAGATAGATAGATAGTGGTGCAAGATTGGTGATGATATTGGTGATTATTATTGCTGTTGTAGTTGACATATTGGTGGTGGTAGTGGTGGTGACAGTGGTGGTAATAGTGATAAAAATAGCTAAGATGGTATTGGGAATTATAATATTTATAATGTTTATGATATATATATATATATATACATATATATATATATATATATATATATATATATCCAACTATCACCATCAAAATCATCTCACAAATATTCCTAGGAAAATAAAAGTGTG
>CM064493.1:44264710-44282210 GCA_032716605.1 Paralithodes platypus
TCTGCGTGTCGTAAGATGCGACCTAAAGAGGTTGGGTCGTTGGGCTTTGCGACCCCCACCCGTAAAAAATTGCGACGCAAGGAAAAAACGACCGAACAGCCTCGGATTCGGACGGAACCAACGTTGACGAACCATCGACCGACTAAGGACATGCCTTCGGACATTCCTGAGAATGGCTACGTGTAATGTTATGGGCATGAATGATGGCACAAAAGAGAGAGAGGTTCTGGCATTGTTAGTGAATGCCAGGCTGGATGTATATTTACATGACAGAGACCAAATGTAAAGGTTCAGATGTGCGAGAGTGGGAGTGTGGAATGGGTGTGCGTGACTGGAGTGAGTGAAGGAACAGCGAGGGGGGGGGAGAAGGTGCATGTTTGTTTGTAAGTAGCAAATGGAAGGAATGTGTAAGAGAGTATGGGTCTGTTATTCAAGGTTTGTGTGGGTGAGAATGAAAGTAGGAATACAAACGTGGGTGATTGTATGCGTGTATGCCCCGACAGAGGATATACTTGAAAGAAAGAAAAGGAGGAGTTCTGGATGAATGTGGAGAGCGTGCCTGGAGCATGTTTGAACAAGAACGAAAGAATATTTCTGATTTGGGATATGAATGGTAATGTGGTTGATAGGAAAGTTGAGGGAGTGGTGGGAGGGTGGTGGGTACCATCAGAGGTGAATGGGAATGGTAGTGCACTTGTAGGACGTATGTGTGGGTAGGAGGCTGTGGATAGCCAACACCTTTCTTCCGACACAGAATGATCCACAGGTACACGTGGAAACGGATGTTGACGAGTGAAGGATAAGACAGTGGTGGAACGAAAGTCCTTGATTGAGTATGTAGGTGTGGATGAACGAATGAAGAAATCTGTGATGGATGCTAGGGTGTATAGGGGTCTTGGAGGGGGTCTGTCTGATCATTATGGAGTGGTAGCTAATGTTAGGATACAAAGAAAGTGGGTGAGGAGAGCGGGAGGGAGGCGAGAGGAGGGTGGAACGGCAAGGAGCGTGGAGATGTTGCAGGAGGAGGAAATCCAGGAGGAGTACAGGAGAGTCATTGTAAAGACGACTAGGTGGGTTCGACCTGGAAGGTATGGAGGAAGTGGAGGAGATGAGCAATGTGTTTAAGAATGAGATCTGTGCAGTCTGTGAGGAAGGTGTGTGGAGTGAGGAGAAGAGGGAGGGGAGTGAAAGGTACATCAGCATGGTGGACAGAAGAGGTACGAATAGCTGTGTAAGAAAAGAAGAAAGCATATAGAGAGTGGTTGGGTAGGCAGAGGGAAGGAAGATTCCGAGAGACAGAAACGAGCGAGGTACGTGGAGAGTAAGAGGGTGGTGGAAGAGAGTAGTGAAGGAAAGTAAGAGAAGAGTAGATGAGGAATTTTGGAAGGAATCTGAGTGTAAAATGGAGTTAGAGTAAGAAACTTTTGTGGAAAGAAGGGAAGAAAGTAAGGGAAGGAAGCAAGGGAATCAGTAAGGGAGTGAAAGACAAGAAGTGGAGAATGGTAGGCGAGAAGCATGAGAGAGTCGAAAGATGGAGGGAGTCCGTCAGTGAGGTTGCTAAATGAAAGGAAGGAAGAGCCAGCAAAAATAGCTGGATATGGTATGGGGAGGGAGAAGAAGAGAAGTAGTGGAGGAAGGAGGTGGGGATCAGGAGGTCAGAAGTGTGGGAAGCCCATGAAATGAGTGAAGTTGGGGGAAAGCAAAACCAGGAACAGATGGAGTGGTGTGGTGGAATGTTGAGGTATGGTGGTGCGATAGTGATAGATTGGGCATGGAAAATGTGCTAATTAGCTTGGGAGAATGGGAGTGCCCCCGATGACTGGAAGACTGGCATAATAGTCCCCCTATATAAAGGGCAAAGATGAAAGAGGAGTGATGTGGTACACCACCGATAGGAATATGTCTTCTAAACGGCGTAGTAGGGAAGGTATACAGTAGGGTAGTGATTGAGAGAGTGTAGAGTGCGAAAAAAAACCCGGAGAAATGGATAGTGCGACGAGCAGGGTGGTTTTAGGAAGGGGAAAGGATCTGTAGAGCAGATTTTTACCCTGAATTTTGTTGTTGAGAATTATCTGTGAGAGAAACAAAAGGTGTATGTTGCCTTTATGGACTTGGAGAAGGCCTATGGCAGAGTGGATAGAGAAGGTTTGTGGAAAGTACTGTTAGAATATACGGAGTAGAGGGCAAGTTTCTGAACGCAGTGAAGAGCATGTATGGGTGGGCAAAAGCGGCAGTACGTGGGGAGAGTGAGCAGAGCGAGTTCTTTGACCTGAATGTTGGTTTGAAACAGGGGTGTGTGATGTCCCCGTGGTTTTGTTTACGTGTATATTGGGATGGAGTTATGAAGGAAATACTATCACTGAGTCAGTGGATTTGTTGGTGTATCGCTGAAAAGGGAGGGAATTGAATTGTGGAAGCTACCTAGAACTTGCCTGTTGTGTTGCGGATTGATACAGTTCTGATGAGTTGATCATGAAATGGGAGTTTGCAGGGTTCCTGGTAAATGAGTTTTTGGAAACAGTGTGCGAAAAACGTAATTTGTAAAGTAAATACGGGGAAGAGTCAAGGTTTAATGGGTCTTCGAAAGTGGTGAAAAGTCACAGAGTGGGGTGAGGTGTAAGCTGTAACGGTCAGGCTATGGATATCGTCCAAACTCTTTTTTAAAGTATCTGGGGCAGTGTGGGAGTAAAGATGGACGGGGGACTATGGATGAAGAGATGCGGGTAGAGGGTACAACAGGGTAAGAGGGTTTTGTAGGAACGCTAAAAGCAGTAACAAGAAATAGGGTGGTCATATGGAAGTGCAGAAGTCCTTGCATGACAGTGTGGGTAATTCCCGACCCCTAAAACTTACGAAAGCGAAGCAGTGGACGTTTTTGGTTGAGAAGACTCAGACCAAGAGGGAGAGCATTTGGAAATGAAAATTACTTTTAATGAGTGTCGTGCGGGGAGTTACATGGAGGGATAGACAGACTAATTGAAGGAAGGTTAAGAAGGAGGGATGGGTGTGTTTGGAGGTAGATAGTGCTGGAAAGTGTGAACAAGGAACAACTTTGAGAATGGTTTTCGGCCATATGGAACGTAATTGGAAAGCGAGAGAATGACCCTAAGAGGGTAATGAGAGGCGAGGTGGAGAGTGAACAGAGGGGGAGATGTAGAAACCGAATATGAAAGGTGGAAGGATGGAGTGAGGAAGTAAATGATTACGAAGATGCTGGTTGCTGGTTTGGGGAGGGGCGGGATTCCGACTGACTGGGGACAGAGGTGCATGGTTGGCGGTTCGTTGTTTTCCGTGGCCCCACCCCTTCGGGGATCACGAACCAAGCGTCAGGCAATAGATCTAATGATAGATAATTATAAGATAATTACGCTTCCCGCGGGCGTTGAAATTTCTTTCTCGCCTCTTATACAAAAACAACCCAAATATTTAATTAATAACAACCTAAAGTAAAATAATTTCATAATTAATTGGAAAAAACCTTGAAACACCTTTTGACAGGTGAGATAAATTCAGACGATGAATGTTATAATATATTTTTAAAATTTATTGTTGTTTAAAACTGAATGCAACATGAGGTCGAACACATTAATTGAGATAAACCATGCCAATATTATGTTATCGTATATATCGATTAATTTGATTTATCATATATACAAATCATTAGTTAGATAAGTATTATTCCATAATTATATACTTCTGCCGTATCAAGCCTAGTATTTCACAAACCATAAGAAAAACGTAAAACATACAAAAACATGTAAGTCACGCCTGGCAACATCTTTTACGTTTTCTTTTATATAATGACGAATATTTTTACTTTTCCTAATTTTTGTTTGTATTTGACTTTTACAATTTGTTCAAGCCTTGCAAATAATGAGTATGAATTATCTGCGGGGTTTGACTCGGAAGAGGTAATGTTGTGGGGGATGGGAGAAAAGTGAAAGGATTGGTTATGTAGATCGGGTATTGGTGGGTAGGTAAGGTTCCGGGAGGGTAGGGAGGTAGTAGGTAGTGGGTGTTGGTGGGTAGGAAGGTAGGTGGGTGGGTTGGTGTTTAGGTATTATATGTAGATAGGTGGTAGGGTGTGTAGTAGTAGGCAGGTGGTGTGGTATGGGTAGGTTTAGAATAGGTAGGTCGTGGGTGTGTGGGTAGTAGAAGGGAGGTGGTAAAGGTGGGTGGGTGGGTAGGTTGTAAGGTACGTAGGTGCGTGGTTGGGTGTGGGGTAGTAAGGTAGTTAAATGTCTAGGTAGTAGATAGGTGGGTGGGGGGTAGGTAGGTAGTAAGGTAGTAGGTTTGGGTGTGGGTGGAGTAGGATAGATATTAGGTAGGTAAGTAGATACTAGTATCAATCCAGATAGATAGAAGATGATAGAGACAATAAGAGTGAACAAAATAAAGACACTGACCAATGATATATGATACGTAGACGATAATGAATGAAGATTAAAATATATATTCACAAAATGTACACCTTTTTTTAAAACAAAAAACATGTAAAAATCGAATCAAAACGAAGATTTTCTTTATATCGACCAATTGCTAGTTTTAGTCTATAAGAAAGATGGAGTTGTAAACATCGATATTAAACAGAAATACAATAATTGTGTAGGTTTCTGATGGATAGAAAGTATGTTGAATTGGGTATTATGTTGTGCCAAATTTCTCATAATGTGTGGTTTTGTTTTTTGTTTGTTGTATTGTTTTTCTTTGTGTTTATGTTTGTCCTTGTTGCGGGTGCTGGGTCTGGTTCGAGTCGGCCACCCCCCATAAAAAAAAGAGAAAAAATGGGGAATGGGCCTGAGTAAATAGATAGATAGGTAAATGTACTACAACCGTATTACAGCTGGTAGTTCTATTAAATATCGATGTCTACAGCTCCAACTTTCTTATAGCCCGAAATTCGCAAGTGGTTAATTAGAATAAGTACATACAAATATGAAAAGCGAAAGGAAGACTGACAGGAGACATGGAAGGAATGATAAAAATGACTGATATGGGGCTTGACCTGTTTTGTGTGTGTGTGTGGGTGTGGTGTGGTGTGGGTGTGTGTGTGTTTGGGTGTGTGTTGTTGGTGTGTGGTGTGTGTGTGTGGTTGGTGTGTGTGGTAGGTGTGTGGTGGGGGTGGGGTGTGTTTTGGTTGTGTGGTTTGGTGTGTGTTGGGTTTTGTGGTGATGTGTGTGTGTGTGTTTGTGTGTGGTTGTGTGTGTGTTTTGTGGTTGTTGGTGGTGGTGTGTGTGTTTGTTTTGGTTGTGTGTGTGTGTGTGTGTGGTAGGTGTGTGGTTGGTGTGTGGTTGGTGTGTGGGGGTGTGGTGTTGTGTTGTTGTGAGTGGTGTGGTGTGTGTGTTGTGGTTTGTGTGTGTGTGTGTGTGTTGTGCTGTGGTGTTTGTGTGTGTTGTGTTGTGGGTGGTGGGTTTGTGTGTGTTGGGTGGTGGTGTGTTGTGTGGTAGTTTTTGGTTGGTGGGGGGGTGTGTGTTGTGTGTGTGTGGTGGTTGTGTGGTTGTGTTGGTGTGTGTGTATGTGTGTTGTGTGTGATAGGAAGAAGACTGACAGTGAGTGAACAACAGTGATAGACCGAAAAAAAGTGATAATGATCACTACAATTCCGGGGGGGGTGGGGGAAAATGGATTGACTTGCCTGAAGATAAGAGATAGAGAGAAATAGAGAAGAGGGAAGAGAGAGAGAGAGAGAGAGAAGAGAGAGAGAGAGAGAGAGAGAGAGAGAGAGAGAGAGAGAGAGAGAGAGAGAGAGAGCAATAGAGAGAGAGAGAGAGATAGAGAGAGAGAAAGATAGAGAGAGAGAGAGAAAGAGAGAGAGAGAGAGAGAGAAGGGAGCATGACAGAACACACACAGTAACATACAATTATTTATAATACGTAAGTGTGAGAGAAAGGTGGGGTGGAAGGTGGGGTAAAAATAAAAGCAATGATCTGAGTTTTTGAAAGTGAAGAAAATGCATGACAAGAAAAGTGTGATAGCTACAAGTATTCTTTATAAATATATATCACACATATAAATATAAACATACCCAACAGCATTTGTAAACAAAAGCATATGCATAGCTTTGATGATATAAATGTTAAAGGTTTATTAACAACAAAAGTTAGAAGGCAATACAAAAGAAACTATGACAAAAAGTAAAGTAAAAATCGAACCCATTATGAAACCAGTACTATATAATCGAAAGATAAAAAGAAATGTTAACATATATAGCTATATATACTGTATACTGTATATGTATATATATATATATATATATATATATATATATATATATATATATAGAGAGAGAGAGAGAGAGAGAGAGAGCGAGAGCGAGCAAACAGACTAGACAAATGAGTGACAAAATAAAAACAATGCCCTTTCAACTCCAAAATCCAGATTATTTTACGTTCTATTTTCTTCTCGAGTGTCTCCATTATTTTAAAAGGAAAATACATCATTTATATCCCTCAATTGATTTGCCACAGTATTGACGCATCCGAAACCCTGAAGTGGCTGTAGATTCGGCTACGTTTTTGTTCTAATTAGGTGAAAATAATAATAGTATACACAAAAATAGGCAAAGTAAGTAATAGGTAATATGCTCAAAAGGTGTGGTATACGTCCCTAATTTCAATGTTAGCTCTCTCTCTCTCTCACTCACTCTCTCTCTCTCTCTCTCTCTCTCTCTCTCTCTCTCTCTCTCTCTCTCTCTCTCTCTCTCTCTCTCTCTCTCTCTCTCTCTCTTAAAAAGAAAAAAACACACACACGAACACGTATTTATAATCAGGCTATATTTCACATTCATTTGATCTACTTTTAGGTATTTCCAATTGCTCCAACATTATAACAACATGGAGAAACACGTAGATTAATTGTAAGACCATAAATAAAACTGTGAAACTACAAATGATATTAGCCACATCTAACAACATCATTACAAAAGAGGAAACTCGTAAAATCACACCATAAATACTGTGAGACCATTAAATCCTGTCACCCCTTCACACTAGACCCCCCCCCCCCCCCCAGAGTAACAGAGAGTGTGTGTTCTGTATGCAGCTTAGGAAGGATCTCTGGGAATCACAGTGGTAAAAGCTATTTCAGTTAACTCTCTAGCTCCCATAAATTGTTCCTAAGCTTAATAATATCGTCTAATAATAACTGTTAAAACGCGTCATAATCCTCAAGGGGTTAAGATAGGAACAAGACCATTTCCAACCAACTAAGAATACAATTACTATAGTTAAGGAGGGGGGGGGGGGTTCTGAACCCCCTTCTTCCTCATGCTTAGCCCAATTTGTGTTTAGTATTGTAGGACGTTCGCCCCATTAGTTTAGCAATTATAAGACATATCACCCTATTTCTTTGTCAATGTTAAGACCTTTCACGCCATTTAGATGTCGATTTTTTCCTGGCGAGCGATAGTAAACTTGCAATAAATGATGGAAGCATTTTGTACCGAAAAATGCAAAAAATTATCTAGAAGGGGGGTGCTGGGAGCATTTATTAAAGTTCTATGCAGGTCCAGGGAAGAAACTGAAAACAGATAAATATATATATTACTTAATACAACAAAATCTCCCCTTAATGCAGAATGCTTAAGGTAATAAAGTCGAAAGGGCAAGGATTCGAACGCGATCATCGAAAGTGAAAGGCCATGTTGAACTGAGAAGCTTCCAACGGTGACTGGTCATACGGTTTCGGACGACTGGCTCTGTTTTTATCTCTCTTTTTCACTCTCTTACTCTCTCTCACTCACTCTATCTTTCTTCCACCAATCTCTCGCTGTACAGGTAACTCGTGAAATTAGAAATAGTTCACGGGACACGAAATGAAAGTCGCGAGGAAGGGATGCGGAGACGTTGATTTCAGTGGCAAATGCGAACGTGGGGAGAGAATGTAAACAAGGTGTTCGGATGCGTGGCCAGTGACGAGAGGCATTTTTTTCTTTCTTGTTTAGTCGTGATCAGTTTGTTTATATTGCAACACTTATACTTTACTAATGAAGCATTACCTAAACTAAACTCACCTAGTTTAACTTAATCTAATATATGGATGATATAATTATATATATATATATATATATATATATATATATATATACAGTATATATATTGTATATATGTTGACTAGTATAATTATGAATCTTAATTGAATATCCACAATAAATAAGAAAATACATAATTAAGCATAGAGCCTATATATTCAAACCACACTAATAAGATAGGAGCTTTTTCAACAACTGTACGAGCTGACCCTAGCCTTTCCATAAAAAAAAACTTACTGACCAGCAGTTATTAAGTGCAAAGGAGTAAGACAAAAATAGACTCCCAAAAAAACTATATTTCACAATGGAGCATGGCGTAAGATGTGGTGTTGTTGCTCTTCTTGTTGTTTGTGGGGTGGATCGTGAACAGGGGGGGGGGGGGGGGGCGTAATTTGGAATACTTTAATGGTTGTTCAGTCATTGTTCAGGGTATTATTAACTCTTTGGATGAGAGAGAGAGAGGGTTATATATTCATACACACTCACTCATACACACTCACACACACTTAAATAACACTATGAATAACTCGTTTTTATATTTTGAGCCTTTTGCTGCCATTATAAATTAATCGTTTACTATTATTATTGCTGTTATCATAATTACTACAGACTCACACACATGAACATATACAGCATTTACCCATCTCTCTCTCACACACACACCCACACACACACACACACATTCACTCTCACTCTCAAAGGTAAATAGCTACGTTACAGTATAATCAGCGTTACATCCGTGAATATGTTGGCCGTATAAGAAAAGGTTGTGAAAGTATATCCTGTGAGAGTTATTCGATCATATAAATTATTAGAGTATATTCTGTAGGTAAAAATCTCATTCCACCTTCTATATAGATATATATATATATATATATATACGGTATATATATATATATATATATATATATGACTTAAATTGCTACACACTCCGCGTGTCCAGGCATTTTGGCTCGAACGTCAATTGATTTTGGACCTGTCACTCTTTCAACTCTGGGGGAGCCACTCGCTACAGGCAGTTCTGCCTTATGTCTCCCTCACTCACATAGAAAAAAAAATATATATATATAATTATATATACTGTATATACAGTATATATGCCGTATATACATATTGTATATTCATAAACATATTCATTTTGCCATAACTATTGTAATCAAATCATGAAGATAAATCAATACACAATATTGAATTCCCATAAATAATCACACAATATTGTTCACTACATATTTTAGAACGAGTGAGCTCAGATAAAAGTAAATTCTTGAATGTCGAAGATAATTTATGCAATAACGAGAAATATATCCATAATCTGAGGACAATCCAATAAGCATCACCTTTGAAATCAATATATATATATATACATTTTATCCAAGTGAACCCTGCTATAGGTCATAATATGTCAAAGTTAAAGGTGGTTGTATGTCGTTGTCACACGGGCGATTTTACCGGCAATTATAGATGAACATATTTTTAACATCATTCTTAACGCCAATGAAAATTGAAATTAATGAAAGCATGAGATTCTCCCAGGATTCGAACGTAGGATATGACATACAGACCTTACACGCTCTAACCATTACACCATCAAGACAGTTATAAGTACAGCACATGACCACGATTGATATCCATATATCGAATACTGGATATAAATCTTATCATGTACTGTACCCAACTGCACTATGAAATAGCTTAATGCTTAAGAAAAGTTTCGATGAAGTTGTTCTAGCAATATTTTGGGTTTCTTTTGCATTGGAATCGTCCATTATACTGAAGCTAGATTATGTTAAGGGGCTGAATTCTTATACAACTTAAATTTTGATGCTGTCAGACTACAATTGTCCATAACAATTGACGGAAAAATAGCTCGTGTGACACCGCCTTTACACGAGCAATTTTCCGGGAACTTATTTATGACATCTCTGATCTAATGGCTTCTGAATTGTATTTCATATTAATTTTATCACCAAAATTAGTCTGCCTGCAGTCTTTTGTCGCCGAAACCAAAGGAATACAGTTCTCAAATATTATCAGATTACGTTGGCAATTGACAAAATTACACTAATCTATTTTTAGTTTAGTTGCCGGCATAAAACAAAAAAAAAATCAAAGAAAAGATGCTTATATTTTAAGAGCATCCCCCCAAGTTTTCTACCATCAGTCTAGTTGCCGATACGGATGCTAATAGAACTAACAAAACGTTGCCAATAAAGTTTGCCGATCTAGAATTGCCGAAATAAATAGTCATTCAACCCAAAACGTTGCCAGAATAACGTCGTATATGGAAGAAATTGCCGAAATCTAAGCACTCATATAATACAGCCATAATCTGAGGACAATCGAATATGCAAAGGGGACCCGGTGCACTCCTATGAATAATAAACAATAGCTATAAAATATAGATATGTGCCACCTGGTATATGTCACTATATGAGGTCACAGTTAGTTGGTGTTGTGTAAGTCGGCCGCTAGGGGCGTTGTGTGTCAATGAACTCTAGAATGGGGTTGTGTAGTGGACAAAAACATCAGAAAGAAAAACATGAAGAGAGGAAAGGTTACTAAAGGTAGCACCAACGAACTTGACAATAATCTTGATCCCAGACCTCTCTGTAACTCAAAAAGGCATAGAGCAAACTGGCTGTAAATATGCACACCTATTTCCTGGTGGACTCTTCCCAAATGATAGAAACGTCAGCCCGATGGCTTTCATAAACTTCGAGAAGTTAAGGGGTCAAGATTATTGTCAAGTTCGCTGGCGCTACCTTTAACAAAGAATATATTATAATGAGGAAAGGAAAGAGTATGGAAAAAGAGGATGGGATTAAAAATAAGAGGAAGTTAAGAGAAAAGTATATACTGTGTAAGTGTGTCAATGAACTCTAAAACAGGGTTGTGTTGTGGATAAGAACGCAAGAACACAAGAACTAAAATAGTAAACAAAAAAATACAGAACCTAAAAAGGGATAAGTCATACAAGAAGATGACAACGTATAAGAAGGGCGGATGGGGATGAAATGGATGAGCTAAGAAAAGATAAATATGTGTTGAGTAAATGTGTCAATGAACTTTAGAATAGGGTTTTGTAGTAGAATATATACAGCACAGCACTAGCAAAAATAAAGAATGAGTAAAGGCAAAAGGAATATATGAGAAGAAGAAACAAGAGAAGAGATGAGATAAGACCAAATTAAATGAGAAGGAAGAACAAAATATTATAGAAGTTAAGGTGAAAGGAAGATATACAAGATATTTCCAGTTAGTCGGCCTTTAGAAGCGCTATGTGTCAATGAGCTAATAAACGAGAGAGAGAGAGAGAGAGAGAGAGAGAGAGAGAGAGAGAGAGAGAGAGAGAGAGAGAGAGAGAGAGAGAGAGAGAGAGAGAGAGAGAGAGAGAGAGAGAGAGAGAGAGAGAGAGAGAGAGAGAGAGAGAGAGAGAGAGAGAGAGAGAGAGAGAGAGAGAGAGAGAGAGAGAGAGAGAGAGAGAGAGAGAGAGAGAGAGAGAGAGAGAGAGAGAGAGAGAGAGAGAGAGGAAAACGGAGAAAGAAGCATGCAGTTCTACCAAAGCAAGATATGTAAGAATGAACACACACTGTATATATATATATATATACTTTCAAGTTAAATACCGGTATGGGAGGAGTAGCTGAGTGGTCATAAAAATGGACATGTGCAACGGAAAATCCACCATCTACCCATGTAAGCATATGGTGCAAAACCGAATTAGCCTACAATATGCATTACCGGGACATTTGAGGCATACTTTACCAACAGTAATATTTCTTACACCTTTACAGGGATCTGCCTTGCTTGGGCCAATCGGCTTTCTGCAGACTCCCATTTTCTTATGTTCTTATAAATACAATATATTCGCAACACACAAAGAAATAACATCATATAATCATAATTGGTAGGCCTATTTATAATTGACCAACATTGTTTATTATGACCTAGGCTTGACGAGGTTATACTGAATATAGGCCCTATAAACCGTTACCCATAACAATCCCACCCCACCCTCAGTTAGGTTAGGCTATGTTAAACACCGTGAGTTATTTGATATAATATATAACGCAACCTTACCTTGTGTCATGCAAAGGCTGTAGGCTACAAATATAGCAAAACAAAATTCTGATTATGGTAGCCTGTTACGTACGTATACAAGCATTGCCTAAAACCCAGCTAGGCAGCAACCGTGAACGTATTTGGTTACACATTATAGACGTGTACAATTGTATAGTTATTGTCAGAAACTAACTAACTTGCACTGTCATTCATTCAATATCCAATTAAATATCTATAGGGTTGCTTACTTTGGCTATACCGGTACCTGTTGGAAAATACACACAAGGTACTGTACTCTAGATTACTACTACTGTTTTAGCCTAGCATTTAAAAAAAAAAAAAAAATACAAGCTATATAATCGAGTGAGTTGCCTCGGCACATGGAAGCATATGAAGGCGATTCATTCACGTCCACGCCCTCTCAGGGATTACAACGTCTGGCAATTAGATAGACTATATAGACATTTAATCATAATATGGTAGGATAGATCTTTTAGTTTTCTACCAAACGTTAAGCAATTGTATTCAGCTGATGAAATTAAACTGGTCAAGGGTATATAAATAGGCTAAGCAAAACTTTTCGAGAAACGCATACACATACGGTAGCTATTTTGTTAACTAGGCTACTTTTGTTAAAGCTAGACGTGTTTACTCAGTTTAAGAAAGAGCTCTCGTATTCCCGGCATTAGTCTATATCTTATTACAAATGTAAATGTGCATAAAATATTCGCAACTAGGACTCAACAACGAATAGTTTCTTACCAGTTACGACATTCCACAGCAAGAGATACAGCAAATCACGCTGTTTATTGTCCATGTTACATATCTCCTGGCGATAATACTGAGCATTTCCACATCCCATCACGGTTATTAAGGCTGTTGTAATAATTGAGGTAAGGAATTATATGTGTGGAAGTGGAAATTAGCAAAACTATCACACGAAAATACAGCCTGCCTGCCCTCCCAGAAATTAGGCCTACTCTGCGCAAGGCAGTTTCCAACTTTCCCGCCTAAAAGTCATGTGACTCACAGCTCGTATAAATATCGCCACACATATAGTTTATTGATACAACAACACCTACATGTTGTCAAAATGAATTCCAATGATTTATATAGAAGAAGTTTCATGACATATAACCTGAAAAAGATGCTTGCAAAGTTTCATATATAGATGAAAGTTATAGAAGTATCCGGCAACTCTGGTGATAAATTATTGCCTCGTTTTCTAGATACGTTGCAAGAGTATAAATTGAATTTGACCATTATATAAACAAATATTAAGTATTTAGTGAACTTAATATATATCAGTGTATAGGCTGCTACAGTTCATAAATAACAAATATGGTATATAGTCAGTATTTCTATAGTTATTCAACACCATGGTTTTACAGTCAATGCCTGTAATATACAATGCAGATATTATCTGCATTTTAAGTTTACTGTGAATTTTCTGTTGATAAATACAGAGAAAAACATGTAAAAATACAGATATTTTTGACAGTGTGCCCAACTGTTACATAATACCAGTGATAAGTATTTTATGGCCAAATTTAATAGCATAAGCTTTACATAGGCATTTTATCGGTATGGGAAACACTGAAGGAAAGTGCATTAGGGAGTTAGAGATATTTAGAAAGTTTATAGATTTAGATGTATTGTATATATTATGTGAGTCATCAAAATATATAATAAAGGCAAGAACAGACAAATTAAGTTGACAAAGACAGAACATTAATTGACTGAAAGGCAGGAAAAGACGGAAACGAAACACACACACACACACACACTCACGAATAATGAGTAAACATTCATCATGCATTACGAGCAAAATTGACAGGAAATTTAGAGGAAAGCTAGAAGAGAAAACTGTGAGAAAAATAAAGTTCCTAACGACACAATGTAAATATAATACGATGCATAGCCTACAGCCAAAAAGATGAGGAGAGCAAAATTAAATAGGACACAGGAAGCATAAACTACAAATTAATTAGACAATTAATAGATCTTGAACTTAAATAATGGCAGACGAAAATACAACAAAAGACAGCAAAATTAGAACAAAACATTAATAATATAAGACAGAAATTAACTTCAGTAATGGCAGGTATACATATAATAAAATACAGGAAAATGACAAGAAAAAAACATTAAGAATATACTAGATATAAAATGCACACAATTAGACAGTCAATGAATCCTACTCCCCCCAAGAAGGACACTCTATGCATCAGCAGTGTTACCAAGTCGGTTCTTTGTTTACGTTTACACTCAAAAGGTTGTATCCCACATTCACAGCTTTCGATGCATTTTTTCTCTCTTGATTTACAATTCTAACATAACAAAAAACAAATATTATATGCTCTCTGTTTTTTTTTTTTATACTTTAGAGAAAAACAATGTGGCACTTATCGAGGAAGAACACGGCTTTTTAATGTGATTGTGCTAGATAGCTGACCTCTTTGTCTCACTTGGTAACACTGGTGAAAGGTCTAAGAGAGAGAGAGAGAGGTGGGGGTGAAAAGTGGATAGGGAAAGATTAAAGCAAAAATAAAGAAAAACAAGCATAAAACAAATGAGAGAGAGAGAGAGAGAGAGAGAGAGAGAGAGAGAGAGAGAGAGAGAGAGAGGTAGAGCACAACCAGGTGTAAGGATAGACATATTATAGCCTACCTGTCTAACCATCAACCTTATAAAAAAAACTTATACAATATTCTCGTAAATGATTAGGTTCGCTTTCAGTTTTTATGTATTATATATTGTTTGTAACAATAAAACTCAAGTGTATCCGAATTCAGGCGTAAAAAGTTTTGAGTTTATATTTCAATATATTTCTTCCCTTTTTACTAATTTATTTATATGATTTTATACTGTTGGCTTCCTTTATGATTATTTATCTATACAGTTTATTTTGCGTAAATTGTCAAACGAAGTTTTTGTCAATATTAAGTAATTTACTATTCATGAAACTACTTGATAGATTTTTCATATTGTTCTGGTAATATATATATATATATATATATATATATTGTAGCTCACTTGCATGCATATTTTACTTTTAAACTTAGCTTGATGACACAATAGCCTATTATATCCAAAAGTGCCATAAAATATCTTCCAAGTCCATTTTCTTCATATTTCCCTCCACGTCCATAAAGATTCTAAGCTGCATTCTGCATATCCTTCAAAAATGAGAATATATTAATAGTATAATTTTTGTTCTTCCAACAGCCCCAGCAGAGAACCAACGCAGACGTTCTCGCTTCCGTGTCCGTGGTGGTCAGCAAGTGGCAGCCTCCGTGCAGACCGAGACGGCCGTGGCCAACACAGTGGGCCGGAGACGCCAAAATTCTGGTACCAATTCAGTCGCTAGGAGAAGACTTGCTGCGGGTACCTCCTCTTCCACTTCTTCGTCCAGGAAAAGAGTCAGGGTACGTGTCTATGATGTTAGCATATAGTCGTTATCTTCTGCATTAGCGTCTAGGACTCTAGAGTTAAGGTAACAATTATGGATGAACTTTATGTAATAGAAATAGAATTGGGGTATGTATGATGGCTTAAATACAAGTAAAAGTCTAAGAGGCACTAGAACCATCAACAAATGGTAGCTTCCGTGCAGACCGAGACAGCAGTGGCCGACACGGTGGGCTGTACAGTAAATGGCAAACATCTTGAATCCATTCAGTCAGCAGGAAAATACTCCCTGTGCGTATCTCCTCTTCCACTTCTACATCCAGGAATAGCGTTAGAGATGTTGGCATAATGTCGTTAGCGTAATGAATCGGTTTTTGTTTTTTTTCTATATTCCAACTACTCCCTCTCGGGCATAGGCTGAGAGCCTGTACATTCCACCGCTCAACACGGTGAAACCCGTGAGGTCTTGTTCCAGTCTGGGGAGTGAGACATGTAAAGCATCCATCATGGCTCGAAGCAGCTCCATCTCTGAAGCGGCTGGTTGCTTCGCTCAAGTGCTTCACCGTCTCACCCTCCAGACTCAGACCCTCACTCTCAGAACGCCACCTATTGAGCAGTGAACTCACTAGGCATTGTCCCCCTGTAACATATTTTGAATATGGAAATATTCATACAGTGTTATTTAATCAGGGAACAATGAGGGTATTTTGTTGGCATTTCGGTGGGCTTTGTGGTAATGCACTGATACTAGGTATAACACAAATTCAATCCCAATAATATCTTCCCATTGACATATCGGGATTTGAACCCGGGTCCATTGGATTACCAATCCAGTGGCATGACCACTCCACCACACCTGATGATGGCTTAGATACATGTAATGGTTTATTTCAAATGAAAAAAAATAAAACACTAGCGCTATCAGCAGCAGCCTCCGTGCAGACTGAGGTAGTAGTGACAAAAACAGCGAGCCGAAGATGTCAGAGCAGAGGACGGCTTTGAGTGCAGGGAAAAAATAGTCCAATCTTCAAATTCCACAAAAGTACAATTGTAGACAGATGGTGTGTGAAAATGTGACTGGATAAGATATTCTTACCAATTTGTGTTTAGGTAGTGAATGAGTTTTTACATCCCTTGTCTCTACTTCATCTGTCTACAACTGTATTATGATATATTTAATAGACTCGCTTCTCCTAATCCACAAAAATCTATATACAGTACTCTTTGTTTCCCTCAGATTCGTCCAAATCGCTTGAGAGCTGCGGCTGGAGGAGCCAGTAGAGACCAGGACACTGAGGTCGCCAAGGAAGGGTCCTCGGGAAGCAGTGATCTGAAGGTGAGTAAGACAGAAAAAGTTCAGAGAGAAGGAGAAATAGATCAGGAAGAAATAGTATACATTACTATTTTTTATTTATTTATTTATTTTTTGAGACATTAAGATTCTCCTGATTGAAAAGGATAAACATGTTTTCTTGTAGGCACACCCTTAATGGGCAAACGTTAAACCAATCACCATTGCTGTTAATTGCTGGCGTTAGCGAGGACACTTGGCTACTTAGAATTTGTCCTATAAACGATCCATAATTTAACTCTTCTTTTTCATAACATATTTTCATCTATACATCCAGCTTTATAGCTACTGTATCATGTATCATTTATTCTATTTCATCAGCTCGTCTGTTACTACACCAATTGGTCGCAGTACCGCACCAAGATCGGCAAGTTCCTCCCCGAGCACATCGACCCGTTCCTCTGTACCCACATCATCTATGCCTTCGGATGGATGAAGAAGGGCCGCCTCACCTCCTTCGAAAGCAACGATGAGACCAAGGACGGCAAGACAGGTTTCTACGAACAAATCAATGGCCTGAAGAAACAGAATCCTAAACTCAAGGTCCTTCTTGCTTTGGGTAAGTTGATAGATTGAGATTTTATAGCAATTCAATCTCCTCAGAAAACTAAATTCTAAGCTATACTGTATGTATTGTTGGTTTAAG
>CM064493.1:44287210-44369181 GCA_032716605.1 Paralithodes platypus
GTGGAGTTTTAGATGTGATAGGTATAATTCTAATGAGGTATCGTAAGGATCAGTGAGGGGACTCTAAAGCGTGTCTAAGAAGGATGTTTTGGACGATAGGGTGAAGATAGTTGGGCGGAATGTAGGTGGAAAGTTAGAGTGTGTGTGGGTAGGAGTGGGTGAGGAAAGTGTTAAAAAAATATACATATAAAACTAGTAACAATAAACAGAGAGATATAAAGGAGAAATCGAAGAAGAAGAAGAATAGAAAGCTCCCTGTTAACATCATGTCAGTGAGACCACCATAGGGGTCCAAGATGTATGTAGAACAATGAGTTGACAAAATTAATGCAATATACATAAATCTCTTTACATGACTGCATTCGGCATAGCAATAACAGTAATTATATATATATATATATATATATATATATATATATATATATATATATATATATATATATATATATATATACACAGATAAATAGATAGATAGATAGATATAAATCTAGATATGAAAATGAATTTCTAGAAGTTAAGAGAATGGAATGTTCTTCCTCAAATGGTGTGTCTATAATCTGTGTTCTCATGATGACGAGGTAAACAAACCTTCTTCTTCTGTGTGGTTTAATCTGTCACGGTCTGTTTCCCGCCATAACTCTCTTTTTCTCACTCGGGTAGACTCATTGTGAAAACCTTGTGCCCTACTGTGTGTCCATTATTTCACACACTTAAAGATTATATACAGTACATATTATAGCATAATATTTCACACACACACACACACACACACACACACACACACACACACACACACACACACACACACACACACACACACACACACACACACACACACACACACACACACAACACCAACCCTCTATACTTCCCCAAATCAGCTTAAAAGAGAAGGCCATATCCACTCCAGGAAAAGTGATGGAAAAAAGTGAATTAGTAAATATTATGAAGATCAACAGACACAGATGAACGGAACAGTGTAGACTAGACTCTCTCTCTCTCTCTCTCTCTCTCTCTCTCTCTCTCTCTCTCTCTCTCTCTCTCTCTCTCTCTCTCTCTCTCTCTCTCTCTCTCTCAGACACACAACACAGGCAAGCTCAAAACTCTTGTTCTGCTCCAACTATTTCAGCTTTGGATAGGTTTTTGGTAAAGAGTTATATTACCTATGAGAGAGAGAGAGAGAGAGAGAGAGAGAGAGAGAGAGAGAGAGAGAGAGAGAGAGAGAGAGAGAGAGAGAGAGAGAGAGAGAGAGAGAGAGAGAGAGAGAGAGAGAGAGAGAGAGAGAGAGGTAGTCTAGTTTACACCGTTCCGTTCTTTTGTTTCTGTTGATCTTCATAATATTTACTAATTCCCCTTCCATCACTTTTCCTGGAGTGGATATGGCCTTCTCTTTATGCTTATTTGAGGGAGTATAGATGGTTGCTGCTGCTGCTGCTGTGTGTGTGTGTGTGTGTGTGTGTGTGTGTGTGTGTGTATAGGCTATGTGTGTAGGCTTAGGAGTGTATTTGTGTATGTTTATTTGTGTGTGTATTTATTCCTAACTCGATACAATATTGGATTCAAGATTTGTATTAGATACAAGATTTGTGTGTTTTGTGTTTTTTTTCAGTTATAGTTTTCCCCTAACTATAAAAATTCACATACTACATAATTTAAAAGAAAGTAAATAGATAAGTACATCACATTTTGGCTCGAACATTCCTTGATTTTGGCTCTGTCACTCTTTTAACTGGGGGAGGCACTCGTCACAGGCAGTTTTCCCTTTTGTCTCCCTCATCCACATAGACAAAAACAAAAAACAAACAACAAAAAATTAATACTATAATTAAACTCCCTCTCCTCCCCACAGAACTGTTTGGGGCCTTTGAAGCTGAAGCCAAGGAGATGGTTCTACCTCGTCTGTTACTGACTGCTGCTGTGCCTGTGGGTCCTGACAACATCCGTGGTGGTTATGATGTCCCCGTTGTATCTAGGTGGGTTCATATCCTATGATGCAGATTTATTTTTTCTACTTAACCCTATAATGATTCTATTACACACTTGGCTTTATGACGCAGTATAGCAAGCACGATCCACGTATTGTACTCACACTCCTACAATATATTTGGCTTTGTTACGCAAATATTGTATTCAAGACCCCATGAGGTACTTGGTCCGATGACGTACCTATGATTCAATGGCCACCGCACCTTTGAATAGTATTATATTAAACAAAAATATGTTTAGTACATAATTTAAAAATTGGTTCCTTGATAACATTGTATTGTTGGTGAATTTACCCTCTCACAATCCCATAATGCACTTGGCCCTATGATGAAAGGTTTACTCATATGCACCTTTGTAATGAGATCAACAAACTTAACCTCTCCTCTCTCCACAGTTACTTGGACTTCATCAACGTTATGGCTTACGATTTCCACGGTAAATGGGAGAACACGGTTGGTCACAATGCTCCCCTGTACGCCAACTCTGAAGACAGCGAGTGGAGGCAGCAGCTCTCTGTCGATCACGCCTCTAACCTGTGAGTTTTCTATTAGACGATTTTAATTACCTCGAGCAATATTAAGGCTTCAAACTACCTCGACCAACCCTCTAAACTACCACCGATCTTATCTAAGCTGCATAATATCGTCTAAATATAGCTAGAATAAAATATAACACACGTCGCTGGTACTCAAAGGGTTAACTCAATATATATATTTATATATTAATTATTATTGTTGTTATTAATTTACGTTATTTATATATATATATATATATTTGTTTTTTCTTCAGATGGGTGAAGCTCGGAGCCCCCAAGGAGAAATTGATCATCGGTATGCCCACGTACGGTCGATCCTTCACCCTGGTCGACCAAGCTAAGACTGCTGTCAACTCTGCTTCTAGTGGTGGTGGAGAGGCGGGAAAATACACTGGCGAAGAAGGCTTCATGTCTTATTATGAGGTGAGATTGATGGTTGATTAGTTGATTGATTGATTGATTGATTATTTGATTGATTTATTGATAAGCAAGTAAACAGAAATTTTAGTAGAGGAAAAGTGTTGGCAAAACACTAGGGAGGAAGGCTTCATGTCTTATTATGAGGTGAGATTGATTAATTAATTGATTGATTGACTGACAAACAAGTAAAACGAGAATGAGTAGAAGAGAGGTTGCAATACACTGGTGAGGGAAGATTCATGGCCTATTATGAGGTGAGGAAATAGGGAGATAATTATAGGCATACATAGGGTTATCTGAAAACATAGCCCCATTAGTTTGGCGATTTTAGCACATTTCTCCATATTTTGTTGTCAATTTTAAGACTTTCGTGCTATTTAAGTGTCGATTTTTTCACTATAGTCTATTTTTTTTCCAGCTGATCATAATTTGAAGCCCCTAGTAGTTGATTTCTCGATATTTAATTTAACAAATAGGAAACTAGTGTGTCGTACTAAGGCTAAGTTGTCATAAGTAACAACACATATCGCCACAAAATCTACTTTATAGCTGAGTAAACCAAGATAGTAACATGGCAATTTACCCTCAGCTGGAAAGAAATAGCCTATTTCAACCAGTAAATCTCGATCAAGTGTCAAATCAAGCATGGCTGACTAACCCGTTCAGTACCAGGGACGTCCTTTTCATCATATTCTGGCAACTCTTAGACAATTGTTTTCAGCTTAGGAAGGACCTCTAGCAATAATAAAACTTCAAACTATCTCAACCAACCCTTTTAACTACCACAGGTACTTTCTAAGGTGCATAATATCGTCTAAGTATAGCTTGAATTCAATATAACACACGTCGCTGGTACTCAAAGGGCTAAAGTCCTAATTTATCTTAGCTCCTAACCTAACCTAACCTAACAGCAATGGTTGATTTGCCATGGGCTGAGAGCTTCTGGTAGAAATGGTAGCAATAATTATAGCTTGCCTCATTTAACACAGCTAATCTATACTCCTTTTTTTTTCAAGGGAGCCCACCTCGCCTTTTTTCTCTTTCTCTTCCTCTCTCTTAGGGTTGTATCCATTCGGCCCCATTCTGCCTACTGTTTTAAGACGTTTACCCCCATCCAGGTGTCAATGTTTTCCTGGTGAGCGGTAGTGAGCCAGCATATATAATATTATATATATATTTGTTTTGAGAACAAGCTAAATTTGTACATTTTTCGATAGAAAAATTTCTCCGGCGAAGCCGGATTTCTCCATACAATGCTTGCTCGCTAGGAAGATATCGACACCTGGATGGGGATAAACGTCTTAAAACAGTTGGCTGAATGGGGCCGAATGGATACAAGCCAGAAAAAGAGAGAAAAGGAAAGAAAGAGAAAAAAACAGGTGACCCCCCTTAACTTGGCGGATATTTTACTCCCTTAGCAGCTCATTTCTCGATAACTAATGAACAAATATGAAACTACTACTGTATGTCTCTGCGTTATTTTATTGCCAAGTTTTCGTAAGTAACAGCACAATTGTCTATACAAACATTGTCATAGCCGAGCATCATCCACCACCAGGTATGCGAGCTGATGAATACATCTGGCGCAAAGAGATGCAAGTCCCTTACATGGTGAAGGGCAAGCTCTGGGTGGGTTTTGACGACAAGCGGGCCACGATGAGCAAGATTATTATACCTTACCTGTTCTTATACCTTACCTGTTCTTATAGCTAACCTAATCTTGTCTACCAGGTATGCGAGCACCTACGAACCGGCGGTGAATACGTCTGGCACGAGGAAATGCAGGTCCCGTACATGGTAAAAGGAAAGCTCTGGGTGGGTTTCGATGATGAGCGAGCCACGAGGAACAAGATGAAGTGGATCAAGAAGAGCGGCTTCGGAGGGGCCATGGTATGGACAGTGGACATGGACGACTTCACCGGCACGGTCTGCGGAGGAGGCGTTAAATATCCTCTTATGGCCATCATGCAGTAAGTTGAAGATATGCTAGGAATTCGATTTTAAGAACTTTCGCTCCATTGGTTTGGCGATTTTAAGACCTTTCGTGTCATTTACGTGTCGATATTTTCCTGGCGAGCAATAGCGAGCCTGAAATTTAAGAGTAGCCGGCCTTCGGCCGAGACATTTTTCTACCGAAAAATTTACAAATATATCTTAAAAGGGGGTCTAGGGGGTATGATTTTATGCTTGATGGAAGTCTAGGGAACAAACTAAAAACGTCCCCTTAAACCCTCTTCTCCCATCCCACAGAGAGGAGATGCTTGGAATCCCCCGCGGAGGCAAAGATGTGGATTGGGCTGCCATCACTCGTACTTCGATAGCCACACGCACGACTCCCAGTTCCATCGACACTACGAAGGTCGTCAAGGATAACAAGCAGAGTCTGGCACAGGTGGACAGAATTGATATTATTCCAAATGCGCCAAGTAAGTTGTTAACCCTTTCTGTACCGGCGCCGTCTTTTTAACTATATTCTGGCTATTAGATGATTTTATTCAGTTTAAAAAAAGCCTCCATCAATTAAAAAGCTTCGAACTGTCTCACTTTATCCTACCACAGATCCTTCGTAAGCTTCACAAAATCGTCTAAATATAGCAAGAATATAATTTAAAAGACGTCGGCGGTACAGAAGGGGTTAATAGAGTCACCTTATATAATATAACATAATAGTGTATAATTGTAATGAAAGCGCAAATTTAAGAAGTAGAAGGTTGTATTGTATATCCCCGTGATGCTCAGAACGCGATTCACAATATATTTAGATTTAAAACTTTTAAAAACCAAGATGAACTATGAATATTTTAAACTTAGTTACCCCTAATCTATTCCGTTTTCTTTCAATAGTGTTTAAAGAGAACTATTTTAAAGGACTAACTTTAGTAAAATGTCCTAAATGCATACTGTATACTGTAAGTATAAAACAAAATTAACTGGCGTCTATGAACCTCAGAGGGTTTTAAGAGTAATGGATTATTATAGAATATGTCATGAGTAATGTTTCCTCTTGATCTCTTCCTTTTCTCAACATATATTTCATTCCTTATCACCTAATCCCTCTCACTTTATATTTTTGTTCTTCCTGCCCACAGAGGACTCCCCTAAAGTCATGTGCTACTACACCTCCTGGTCCGTCAAGCGACCAGGCGCGGGGAGATTCGAACCCGAGGCCATTGACGCGAACCTGTGCACCCACGTCATCTATGCCTTCGCCGGCATGGAGGATTACCGCCTGGCGCCCGGACAGCCTTCAGACATTGGCGACGGTTTTAAGGAGGGAACTTACACTAGACTCATGAAGCTTAAAGAGACGAACCCTGCCCTCAAGGTGTGTTAGTTGGGAATGGTTTTATTATTATATGTGATTCAGAGGACGCAAATTTAATTCCTGCTCTAGTTATAATGAGCTTCACCCCTTCTGTACCAGCGACATCATATGTATTTTAATATAGCTACATTCAGACATTATACAGCTTAGGAAGGATTTATGGTAGCTAAAAGGATTAATTGAGATAGTCTGTAGCCTTTTAATGAGTAGACGTCTTTCCTAAGCTGTACAAAATTGTCTAATAGTTGCCGGAATATAATGAAAAGTACATCACCTTTACAGAAGGGGTTAAATTTCTGAGGAGTCCTTTAATCATGATGTTAATTGCATATCTGTATATAGTAGTCTGTAAGAAGGTTTAAGGGGAGATTTACACTTGGGGGAGTTTTTTCTTCACGCTTTTCTCCCTCAGGTTTAGCCAGATTACTCTTGAGATCGTAAGATGTTCGCCCAATTATATTTCTGTCAAATTTAACATCTTTTGTGCTATTTGGGTAACGGACACTCCAGGCGAGCGATAGCGAGCCTGTAATTTAAGAGGAACCGGCCTATTGTCGGGACATTTTTCTATCGAAAAATGTACAAATTTATCTTGAATGGGGGTCTAGGGGGTGTAATTTTAAACTTGATGGAGGTCTAGGGAACAACTAAAAACCAAAAGGGGGTCAAGGGGGTGTAATTTTAAACTTAATGGAGGTCTAGGGAACAAACTAAAAACCTCTCCTTAAGGTAACATATCTATATTTCTGAACCATTTCTCTTGCTCCCACAGATCATGCTAGCCCTGGGAGGATGGGCGTTTGGCTCCAAGCCCTTCCAAGAACTTGTAGCCAACCAATTCAGAATGAACGGCTTCGTTTACGACGCCCTGGGATTCTTGCGGACACACGAGTTCGATGGTTTGGATGTCGATTGGGAGGTTAGTTGACTTCAAAAGCTACTGAAATATAACTTTTGTCCTAGTGTTGAAGTATTATAAAGTTATAACCTTTAACTGTGTTGGTGGTGTAATGGTTTAGATGCTTATGTTCTGGGTGTGGTGTCCCGAGTTCGAATCCCGGGATGATCATAAGCTTCATTAGTTTATTCAGTGCATTGGGGTTTGTAATGGAAGATTAATGTTAAGAATATAAATAGGAATAAATTGCAAGCATAATTGTGTTCTAATGTGTGATACAGTACTATGATTCATATTAGGTACTTAACTAGCAAATTGTCAAAGAAAACACGAAAGTAAAATGCTTGACTTGGCCAACTCATCCTTACAACAATACCCTGTTTATGATAGGTAGGCCAGAAATCGTGACCAGAAACCACTGTAACTCAAAACTCGGCTAAAGTAATCGAGCTACTGTTTCTACCTTTTGGGAAGAGTCAGCCAAAGATTCGGTGTGGAAATATACCGCCCATTTGCTCTAGCGCTTTTTGAGTTGCAGAGGTTAGAGGTCACGATTTCTGGCATACATATAATAAATTAGCTATAATCTAATTTATTAATTTCACTCCCAACATCAAACACCTCTCAATGAAATTAATCAAAGCATGTGATCCTACCGGGATTAGAACCTGGGTTACCACATACAGATCTTAAACACTCTAACCATTACATCATCAAGACAGTAAACTAACCACCTTTCCCCCACCCACCAGTACCCCAGGGGAGCCGATGACAAGGCCAACTACGTGAACTTCCTCCGAGAGCTGCGACTGGCCTTCGAGGGAGAGGCTCAGAGCACCGGACACTCCAGGCTCCTTCTGTCAGCAGCCGTACCTGCATCCTTCGAGGCTCTGGCTTCTGGGTGAGTTGTTATGGAGGGATAGTGACTGGATGTTGGAAAGGATAATTTGAAGCTTATGGATGTCAGGGGAAGTTAATTGGAGGCTGTTTAGAGGCTTAAAAGAGTAACTAGGTGTTATGGGGGTGTCTTGGAGAGTAAGAAAATGTATACAAGAAATAATGTTTGGATGTTTGAAAGATAATTTGAGGCTGTAAGGATATCAGGGAGGATAAGTGGAAGCTGTTTAGATGCTTAGGAGAGTAAATGGAAGTGGGAATGTCTGGGAGGGGTAGAAAATGTCTGAGAGCTGAGAATGAGATGCAAGGGAGAGGCTCACAGCACCGGACATTCCAGGCTCCTTCTGTCCACAGCCGTACCCGCGTCCTTCGAGGCTCTGGCTTCTGGGTGAGTTGTTATGGGGGGGATAGTATCTGGTTGTTTGAAAGGATAACTTGAGACTGTTAAGGATATCGGGGAGAATAAGTGAAGGCTGTTTACATGTTTAGGAGAGTAAATAGATATTATGGGGGTGTCTTGGAGGGTAAGAAAATGTATACAAGAATTAGTGTCTGGATGTTTAAAAGAATAATTTGATGCTATAAGGATGTCAGGGAGGATAACTGGAGGCTGTTTAGATGTTTAAGAGAGTAAGTAGATATTGTGGGGATGTATGGTAGGGTAAGAAAATTTCTACGAGAGCTGGGATTGGCCATTGAGGGAGAATCTCAGAGTACCTTCCTAAGCTCATTAAAATCGTGCAATAATAGCCAGAATAAACGACCATACAATTGATGTCTTTCTATAAATTCTAAAACAAATTTCTTTATGCTATCTTCCAGTTATGACGTACCAGAGATCAGCAAGTACTTGGACTACATCAATATCATGAGCTATGATTTCCACGGCATGTGGGAGAATCAGGTTGGACATAATGCTCCCCTCCTACCCTTGGAGACTGCTTCATCCTACCACAAGAAACTCACTGTGGTAAGTAGAGATTTATATAGATAGATAGATTAACACACTCACACATACACATAATTCTCACCTTCTACCCTTTGAGACTACTTAATTTTATTGAAGCATTGTATTCCTTATTGCAATGTAGACCTAGTGCACATGAGTTGTTTTAATGAATATTACTGAATGAGATACATGTATTGATAGGATGATTGATTTCATTCCTTAACTGATTGATTGCCTTCCCCAGGACTACAGCGTTAGGGAGTGGAAGAAACAAGGCGCCCCCGGCCAGAAGATCATGGTTGGTATGCCCACCTACGGCCGATCCTTCACCCTCTCTAACACCACCAAGTTCGATATCGGCGCCGCGGTTACCGGAGGAGGCCATGAGGGTCGCTACACACAGGAGGAAGGATTTATGTCTTATTATGAGGTGAGTGCAATTGAAATACTGTATAGATTGCTTTGTTATTGTTTAACTACGACAAATATTCACAACCACCAAGTTCTACATTGATGCCGCAGTTACCGGTGGAGACATTGTGGGTCGCTACACATAGGAGGAAGGATTTTTCTTACTATGAGGTTAGTGTGCACTTGGTGACTTTCTTTACCAGGACAATACAACCATGTGTGAATATCGATCTTAAAGCCAATCTACCTGAACTTCTGACTAATCAATCACCTTTCTAATTATACACTACCTGATCATACTAATAATCTAGAAAATTAGAAAAGATCTTCCGCTATCTTTATGGTGGAGACACGTTGATTGCTGTTTTGGACATTACCGGTATTTCTAGCTGAATTCTGATAAATCTCGAATTTAGAATTACCAAGAGTTACCAAGAAGAATTAGAGGCCTAAGTTATCATGTCTTGATGGTGTAATGGTTAGAGCGTGTAAGTTCTGTATGTGATATCCTAGGTTCGAATCCTGGCTTTCATTAATTTCTTTTGGGGTGTTATTGGTGCTAAGAAAGATGTTAATAATGTAACTCTCTCCTTTTACTTTGCAGGTGTGTGACTTCCTATTTGAGGACAACACTACCCTGGTGTGGGACAATGAGCAACAGGTTCCCTTCGCCTACAATGGTAACCAGTGGGTGGGCTTCGATGATGAGAGATCACTAGGAGTTAAGGTAAGCAAGTAGATAAATACTATTCTATAAGTAAGTAAAGTTTTTTTTTTTTTTTTTTTTTTTACCTGTAGCATCAGTCTATATTATCTCATAAACAGCAATTCATAGTTCTTCAGGCATAATAATCTGGAGTGTTGATATGTACGATTTTGGGGCAACTGCGGTACGAGAAGATACACCTTCTCAGCTTTTTACTTTCATATTAAAATCAATCTCTCTATGTTAACTATATAATCAAACCTGAGATCATTACTTCAATAAGGTGATTGGATAGTAACGGAAGGACTCGGAGGCATTATAATCTGGAGTGTAGATATGGACGACTTATGAGACAACCGTTGCGTGGAAACATACCTCTCGCAGACACCATCTTTTCTAGTTATCGTTAAGCTATCTATAAAATAAGATGCTAGTTTAACCTAAAATCATTACTTCAACAGGGTGATTGGGTAGTAATAGAAGAAGTTGGAGGCGTTATAATCTGGAGTGTAGATCTGTACAACTTCTGAGACAACTGAGGCGTGAAAAGTACCCCTCGCAGACAACTTCTTCCCTAGTTATCGTTAAACTATCTATATAATAAGATGCTAGTTTAACCTAAAATAATTTATTCAACAGGGAGATTGGATAGTAACGGAAGGACTCGGAGGCGTTATGATCTGGAGCGTAGATATGGACGACTTCCGAGGCAACTGCGGCACGGGCAAGTATCCCCTTCTGAACACGCTCACCAACGCCCTCTCCAACTACTCCGTGGCACTGACCTACGAGGGACCCTATGAAAACACTGGCACCCTTGACGGAACTAGTGCCAAGAAAGATCGTGAGTATAGTTATTTACTTTATATTTATTTAGGGTATATCATTATCTTTATAAACATGATATAAGGAGGAGCACTTTATTGACAACGTTTTGCATGTAGCTTCATTTTCCTAATGAAGCTATTTGTGAAACGTTGTCAATAAAGTTCTCCTCTTCATATGGTGTTTATATTCATTCTGTCTACATTTCTGAATATACTTTTATCAAAATATCATTAATATTTTAATTGTTGTCTGTTGTGGCTTGAACATTCAGAAGTTTAGGGAGGCACTCGTCACAGGCAGCTCTACCTTTTGTCTCCTTCATCCACATAGACAAAAACAAAATCATCAACTTCAATGGTATTCATTAACGATACCATTATCACCATTTTCATCCTCGTCTTAGTATCATGTTAATTATCAGAGTTATCATCAATATCACGGTCATCAGTATTCTTATTAAGGGTGTTATTATGTGCACACTACTAAAATTAAAGGCATATATAATAATTGATTGATATTGTCGGTTTATTTCCAGCTGATGGCAAATTGAATCCCTTAGCAGCTGATTTCTTGATATATGAAACTATGAAACTACTTTGTCTCTACAAAATATTATTGCCAAGTTTTCACAATCAACAACATATTTCGCTACAAAATCTTCGTTATTGCTAAGTAATTAAGATGAAGATATGGCAATTTACCATCAGCTGGAAAAAAATAGACTATAGTGATTTGCTCTTCTGTCCTTATGTTATATGGGTTTATGACTCACACTAGATCAATATACCCAATGATTGTATATATTTTTGCAATACCCTTGATTGCGTACAGTGTATAGTTATCATTGTAAAATAACCCCCATAATGTTGTCAGAAAAATAGTTGCTCGGAAAAAAATTGCTAGAAGAAACGTCCATGTGACATCCCCTAATGCAGTATTCATTCCACCATTGTTGTCAGAAAAATAATTGTTCGGTAAAAATTGCTGGAAATAGCGACCGTTTGACGTCCCCTAAAGCCTGTATCACACGAGCGCTTTTTCCCTCAACATTTATCTTCAACACTCGTCTGGCAGCTAATGAGGTCAACATGTCAAATATTTCAGTTATCATAATTCATCAGTCTAGTTTCCGATACCAGTGCAAATGATTTCATATTTTTTCACCAACCAACTTTACTTCTAAACTCAATTAATGAAATCAACGAATACATGTGGCACTCCAAGGACTCGAACCTAGGATACTTACACCGAAATTCTGCTCATTTATGGTACCAGAAAAAAGTTGATCATCAAATGTTGACTATAAAAGCTCTCGTGCGATACCGGCTTAATTCAGTATTCATTCCACCCTTCATTTCACCAACAAAGGGAGATGAAGACAATTGAGCCACATGAACCCCGTCTGACCAATAATTTACCCTACGATTATCCTTCCTCAATTTCCCTTTCATTCAGAGGGCTCCTTTCGCCAGACATAATCTGTCAACGTTGTAAATCCTTTCACCCGGTCTTTCTGGCTCTGGCGGTCTCTCTCTCTCTCTCTCTCTCTCTCTCTCTCTCTCTGTCTCTCTCTCTCTCTCTCTCTCTCTCTCTCTCTCTCACACACACACACACACACACTTTCTCTCTCTTTTCTCATTATTTATATTGTCTTCATCATCACATCCTTATCATCATCATCATCGTAGTTAATCATGTTCATAATCATTATTAAAATATTCCTTGCAATCATTATGGTTAAAGATCACAACAATAAAACTGAAGTAAATTCACATTGGCAGTCAAAGAATTATTACTATATTCCAAACATTTCTCTCTCCTCCAAGGGACTGGGGTTCTCGAAAAGGGCCTCCAGTCCTGAAAATGTACTTGACTTGCAGTGTGCTGGCTTAATAATCCAGAAGGGTTGATAGCCTCTGAAGTCCTATACTAACTAACTCTCTCCCCATTTTCTTGCACTGCCTCAGAAACTTTTGGGTAACCATATCCCTTACCTTTAACCACATATATGTTTTATCTTAGATAGTCAATGTGGTATACTGAGATGAAACGGACGGCCACTCAGCTACTACGAAGATTGCAACCATTATTACATTAGCAGCATAGAGTTGTCTAATCATAGCCAGAGTATAAAGTCAGTCAGTCAGTCAGTAGCCAAACCCACACTTCCTTAAAGGAGTAGGGAGGATGAGCAAGAAAAGGCTTGCTGATCCCTTAGTGGGAGTAAATACTGGAGGTGGGATTCTCAGTCCCAACCTCCAGGGGCTATCTGCGCCACAAAAGTGATGGGCGATGGGGCTGCTACATCCCTACACCTATAAATAATGTAAAAGATACAATTCCTACTACGCCCTTTCCATAACATTCAAAACTAACCACGTCGCTCTCTATCCCAAACAGCCAACGTCGTCCACTGCGACGAATCGGAAGGCCACATCAGCTACTACGAGGACAAGCTGGACTGCACCCGGTACTACATGTGTGAAGGTGAACGTAAACACCACATGCCCTGTCCCGTCAACCTGGTCTTCAACGCGGCCCAGACCGTTTGCGATTGGCCAGAGAATGTAGCGGGATGTGAGAACGCCATTTCTGGGGCAGCGGCCAAACGGTGAAGAGGGACCATATATGTTAATGTGATACCGGGTGTGTGATAGGTCCCTGTGCACTCTCGTAGCTCAAGATACCTGTCCCAAATTCACAATATATTAATATAAACAAAGGAAAAGTATACAAATCATACAAATATTGTAATAGGGTACATGGAATCATCCCATTGGCAATAAATCTTATAACTTACAAAGCTACATTCCAATCGTTTGAATCAACTTAAGGTTCATTCATCAAACCAACTGAAATTGGGAGGTGTTTAGTGTTGGGAGTTATATAAATAAATTAGATTATTATTTAATGCCTTGCTGTACCAAGAACTGCTTAGTTCATTGGAAAACTGTTGTGCATGAGAATATCGTACTGTAATTATTATTACTTCAACTACTTTCTGTTATTCATTGACCTATTTTTATTTTTCCTTGAGCTACAATACACAGGGACTTTTCAATCGCCTTATAGGATGCTTGTGGTTGTTTAGGTGTCTTACAATGTGGTGTTGAGACTAGCATTTGAGAGTATTGGAATTGTAAGAGAATTAGATCAGTGCTACCAGATAAGATTATGAAGTGATAATCCATGAGCATTTAGGACAATGTTCAGAAAAAAAAATTGACAAGTCTTTCTACTTACATAGAAATTGTAGTTTTTCATTCGTTTTTTCTAAGTAACGATGAAAGGAGCATGCTGAAATGACAGATATTTCGTATATTAGTAGTCAACAAAAATATCAAAATTATTGATTCATATATATATATATATATATATATATAAACTACACGGTTGTGTAATTCAACATTTATTTTAGGAAAATTCAATATAATTTGAACATGTGTGAGTAACAAACAAAAACATAAATATTCTATATTATATAGAAAGTAAAAGAATGCAGTTGGTAGTATTAGTAGCTCTATATTGATAAACATGAGAATTCTCCATAAGGTCCATGACAATAATATATCTTAAGTAGCATAGGGTCTATAATATTGTAAACATGAACTGCGAAAAGTTGACTGAATGAATATAAACACCATAATTGAGGAAGAGCACTTTATTGACAACGTTTCACAGATAGCTTCTTCAGAACCTGAAGAAGCTATCTGCGAAATGTTATCAATAAAGTGCTCCTCCTCACATGGTGCTTTATTCATTCTATAATATTTGCATACTCAAAGTGCCTTATAAAGTGTCTATGAATGATGCATAGTCCAGGTCTTGAAACAGTAAATAAGTTCCAAGTATAAATATGAAAACGGTTTTATAGTTTCATAAAGCTACAATATGAAATAATGAAAGAGGGACTAAATTCACATCTTTAGACAACAATGATTAATATGTATCATAATACCTTATTGAAAGTGCCTTAAGAAGTGCCTATAATTATATAGGCCTATATAATTATATATATAATTATGCAAAAGTATAAAACTTATATAGTTTCATAATTTCACAACGTACGCTAGAACGATGTTACAATATAAGGCGGTAATAATTTCAGTTATAGACGACTATTTTATCGTTAAATTTTCAAGATGTAGATAAAACGCAAGAATATCTGAGCTTTTCACTGCACTTTTATAATACGATGTTGTAAAAAGCCATACTTAAATAGATTTGGTCATAGATTGAAATTATTAAAATAAACATACATGAATTTATCATTAGGTAATACTACATTATGAAAATAAAACTGACCAGGTTTTGATAAGGTCAAGTATGTTTAATATCCCTAAATTGGTCATGATTAGCATTTACAATATAAGGACTCGATTTGAAATTTGAATTTGAATAAAAAATTTATGGTCTCATGAACAGAAAGAATTAAATACATGACCTGTAAAAAACAAAACATGAAATATGATTGAGTACACTGCATATAGTTCAACCCTTTGAGGATCGATGACGCATTTATTTTCTGTTTTCTGGCTATTATCAGACGATTTTATGCAGATTAGGAATGGTATATGGAAGTCAGAGGAGTAATTGAGATAGCCTTTACCCTTTCAATTCCCATAGATCCTTCCTGGGTTAATTGAGATAGCCTTTACCCTTTCAATTCCCATAGATCCTTCCTAAACTATATAATATCCTCTGATGATAGCCAGAATAAAATGCTAAAACGCGTCATAGCCTCAAGGGGTTAGCAGTGTATTAATGAAGTTATTTATTGTGCTAGTAACAATGATCTTTGCCCAGGGTGTCAAACAAAAGCCGATTCCATTATATTTAATCTATATTATTGTATATAGAAATGATAATAGAGCAGAAGTGGAGATGGGCAGGACATGTAGCAAGAAGAGAGGACAATAGGTGGAGCAAAAGACTAACTGACTCGACCCCCAGAGAAGGAAAGCTCGACAGGAAAAGACCAGACAAGTGGAGAGATGAGATAGAAATATACTGCGGGGGTAACATGGCAACTTCTGGCAAAATCTCGGAAGTTCTGGAAAAGCTTAAGGGAGGCCTTTGTCCAGCAGTGGACTCCTAATGGCTGATGATGATGATGTGAAGATAAAATGATGGTTGATAGTTCATATTTTGTCTTTGGAAGGGATATAATAACCATGAAGAATGCTATTTCATATTAAATTTCTTGTAATAATTCACATAATCATTCAAATCTTCAAACAAATTTGGTCTTCTTTGGCACCCTGGTACTCTTTCCCCGGTCTCACACCTAAAGGACTTCTATCAAATAATTATATACGCTATTTTAGTGAAGAGAAAGTGTTTAAAAATATATATTAGCGATATTTTGGTACTCTCCTGATATATTATGCATTATTTTCGATTATGTATGTAAAAGATTAGGATGTGTTTTTTTGTATCAATGGTTTCAAATATCAATACTCTATGATTTACCTCTCTTTCCTTCTACTTCTAACTCTTTCAGGATATGTAGGCCTAGACGCATTTCTTCTCTGCTTTCTGGCTATTATTAGACGATTTTATACAGTTTAGGAAGGATATATGGACGTCAGAGGGTTGTTTCAGATAGTTTTTACCCTTTTGATTTCCACAGATCCTTCCTAAGCTGTATAGAATCGTCTGATGATAGCCAGGATAAACTGTCAAAACGCGTCATGATCCTCTAGGGGTGAACATAAACAATTGTGTGCATTCCTTGTCACTTTATATATATATATATATATATATGTATATGTATATGTATATATATGTATATATATATATATATATATATATATATATATATATATATATATATATATATATATATATATATATATATATATATATATATATATATTTCCTTTAAATGTTACTACTTCACTTTCTTTTAAAATTGTCTACTTTCTTCTTGTCATTTTGGTCCCCATTCTCAAACTATTATAAATATTGTATTTACTGAAGATAATTGTTTGATTTCCATATCAAGTACTTTATATATAATTATGTTTTCATCTACTATTGTTCTTCCTCATTCTTCTTCTTCTTCTTCTTCTCGTTTCAAATATGCCTTATAGTACGTAAAAGTACTCAAGAATATTATATCCCATATTAAATACAGAGTGAGAGAGTAGAGGATATATAGAAAGCCAAATAAATAAACAGCTTAATTCCCTTCAATAATTAGAAAACTAAATTAATACCTGTATACATCTTAACTTCCCCCTCAAACAATAGAACACGAATTTAACATACGTCTTAAATTCCCCTAAAACGATATAAATCTTACTAATATAAATCGTATTTTCCCCCAAAAAAACAATGAATCTACCAAAAAGTATAATCCACAGAGAAAAATATATACATTTAAGGTAATTGTGAGTTTTAGACTCAAAATCCCATTGGCCTATTCATTAGAATTATTATTATTATTATTATTACTTATATTTAAATTTTTAGTATTACTTATCATCATTATTATTATATGATATTATACTTTATTGCCAGACGCCTTACTCCCCTTAATGAGGGTGGCCATACACAGAAGGCCCCCAAGTGGACCTATCCCCTGAAAGGGACAACCCATGCCAGTTTACTAAAGAACTTACAGGATTGGCCACTCAATTTAGGACCCGTCCGACCCCGAGGCCCTCTATGTATCTTTTTAGCCCTGTTTTTCTACAGTTGTGTTCGGCTAGTCCACCAACTAACCTGCTTCACCATTATTTAGGCAGCACTGATTTGTATCAGGTTTATTCCCCTAGATGATGATTAATATTATTATTATTATTATTATTCCTCTACTCTCCCAAGCTGTGGTGTCTGTGTCGGTGTAGTAGTGATGCTGTGAAATAAATGTACATATGGTTTGTAAGCAGGTGTTTTCATGAATATACCTTCTTTGGAATAAACAAAATAGAATAGGACACACACAAGAAAATAAAAATAAATAAATAATTGATGATTGGACATACCAAGAAACAAAACATGATAATTTCATCATTTTAATTCATATTCCTTGTTTGATATTTATACGTTACAGAAAGGAAATGGATACAAAGAAAGTGAATAGATATGACAGAAAATGGAGACGCAGAATAGAGAGAGAGAGTGTGTGTGTGAAAATCGAAGATATATTTTGTGATATTCATAATTGTAGGTTTGCATGTGAGAGAGAGAGAGAAACTGTGTGTGTGTGCGTGTGTGTGTAAGAGAGAGAGAGAGAGAGAGAGAGAGAGAGAGAGTAGGAAAGGGAAACTAAATGACCATTATAATACGCCATTATCTGAACCAGTCAACACAGGTATTAATGGTCTAGTATAATGGTTCCCTATTCTTTTCACACACACACTTACACACAGGTACTGTACGTACAAACACATACTGTAGATGCACTTAATAAACCAACAGTGTTATTAGTATTGTAATGCATAACTGTCTCTCTCTCTCTCTCTCTCTCTCTCTCTCTCTCTCTCTCTCTCTCTCTCTCTCTCTCTCTCTCTCTCTCTCACACACACACCAACCTAACCAATGCGAAGGGTAACATATACGCATTATCCATTGTTTGCGCACAGTAGCTCGGGGGTCATATCATTGTTGCGCAAATAGAAAGCTTATTGAGTTTGTTCAGGGTTGGTAGTGATTTGTTTACTTTGATTTAATTACTTGAGTTTATCATATATTTTCCTACTAACATTTGTGATATTCTGCTCTTATCCTATTTGTTTATTGCTTCGAATCCCTTTGATCAAACCTTGGTGACAAAATGGTATATACTGTATATATATATAAAGAAACAATGCAAAGGCACACAAGAGGGAGAGAGAGAGAGAGTTACAAGGATTTTTCGAGGAATAATTAGTATCTCAGAGACCTTGTGGTCCATTCCGAGGAGATAGCCTACTCGAAGTGGAAGGAGAGAGACTGTTTAGTGCACTACGCTCTTTACAGAGTGCAGAATACTATCTACTCTCTTCTTGAACTGCTCTACTGAAGAACTATTTACAATTTCTGAGGGAAGTTTGTTCCCATTTGCAAATGATGGTAGTGATGGTGCAACGGAAGATGGAAATGTCGTTAGAAACAAAGGTAAATTAGGTATAAAGAAAAGATATAAATTGAGAGTATATTACACAAACTGTAGGACTCTATGTAACAAAATGAACGAACTTAGAGCCCTTGTTAGCAAAGAAAATATAGACATAATAGCGCTAACTGAAACGTGGATTAATACAGAAACCAGGCATTTTTTAGCAGAATTTGATATATCAGGATATAGTTTGTTTAAATATGACCGAACAAGTAAGAGGGGTGGCGGTATAGCAGTGTTTGTCAGGAGTACATTAAAAAGCTGTATTAAATCAGGTATTAGACTAAATAACGATAATGAAAGTGTTTGGGTAGAGGTTAACGAAGGTAGTGAGACCATAGTTATTGGAGTTATGTATAGACCGCCAAATATGAGTAGAAATGACGGAACGTCATTATGGGAGGACATTAAAATGGCATCAAGGTTTAGCAATGTGTGCATTATGGGGGATTTTAATTTTCCGAATATAGATTGGCAGCATCAAATAGGAGACTCTGATTCTGAGGAGTTTATAGAGGTAGTACAAGATAGTTTTTTATTTCAATTCATAGATACGCCGACTAGAGGTAATAATATTCTCGATTTAGTTTTCAGTAACAATGAACATATGGTAAATAATGTAGAGATAGGGGACCACCTAGGAAATAGTGACCACAATTCTGTGTATTTTAATATACAATGGAAAGGTAATACCAGAGAGAATACAACATTAATACCTGACTTTAGAAAAGCCAATTATGGTGGGTTAAGAAGAGCCCTACTAGCTGACCCTATGGTCAAAAAATTAAGTCGATCCAGGTGTCCAAATGAGTGTACCCCTTCTCAGGCACCTGTCATCTTAAGTCAGGAAGAGACGTCAACCTTGGTAGATACATACGATAATTTTATCAAGTCAGTATTCAATGCACAAAATAAATACATCCCCAAAAGAAAATTTAGATCAACACAGAACCAACCCAAATGGATGAATAATAGACTATTAGATCTTCTAGGACAAAAGAGAGGAATATATAGAAAAATTAGAAAAGGCGAAATTCACCTACTTGCTTACTATCAGAATCTATCAAGACAGGTAAAAAAGGATATTAGGAAAGAAAAAAGAAATTATGAAATTAAGGTTGCCAATGACTCAAAAAATAATCCTAAAGCTTTTTACCAACTATATAAATCCAAGGTTAGAGATGTAATTGGTCCCCTTAAAACTTCGATAGGAGAAATGACAGAAAATTATTTAGAAATGTGCAGTACATTAAATAGTCAATTTCTTTCCGTTTTCACTAATGAAAATTTGGCACAGTTTCCAGAAGTCCGTAAGGTATATAGCGATAGTATAGAAAATAGGTTAAGTACGGTTACTATAAGTAGAAATGATGTGCTTAAGGAAATTGACAGACTGAAACCTGAGAAATCGCCTGGTCCTGATGAGGTATATGCTAGAGTATTAAAAGAATGTAGGGATGAGTTAAGTTACCCATTAACATTTTTATTTAACAAGTCATTGGAGACAGGTATAGTTCCAGAAGCTTGGAAGCTTGCAAACGTAGTTCCGATCTTCAAAAAAGGTGACAAATCAATAGCATCCAATTACCGTCCCATTAGTCTTACATCAATCATAGGAAAGCTACTAGAGTCAATTATTGCTAGTAAAATTAGAAACCACTTAGATACATTTAATTTAATAAATTCTTCTCAGCATGGATTCACTCAGGGACGTTCTTGCCTTACTAATTTGCTTAGTTTTTTCTCAGAGGTATATGAAGCAGTAGATAATGACAAGTCATATGATATAATATATTTAGATTTCAGTAAAGCTTTCGACAGAGTCCCCCATGAGAGATTGATGAGAAAGGTTGAGGCGCATGGAATAGGTGGGGCGTTGTTGGGATGGATTAGGTCATGGCTAATTGGTAGGAAGCAGAGAGTCAGCATAAATGGTACTAAGTCAGAATGGGGAGCAGTCAAAAGTGGTGTCCCCCAGGGATCTGTATTAGGTCCTCTGTTGTTTGTTATATACATAAGTGACCTTGATTTAGGTATAACTAGTAGGATAAGTAAATTTGCAGACGATACCAAAATGGGGAGAACAATTGATTCAGATAGAGATATAGAGTGCCTCCAAAGGGATCTAGATACCTTACACGAATGGTCAGTAAATTGGCAGATGAAGTTTAACATTGACAAATGCAAGGTATTAAAGATAGGGAAGATGCATACAAATGTTAAATATAAACTAGCTAATGTGGAATTAGAAAACTCGAATTGTGAGAAAGATCTAGGTGTGTTTGTTAGCAATGATTTGAAGCCTAGACAACAGTGTATAAGCGTTCGAAACAAGGCAAACAGGATTCTCGGGTTCATCTCAAGGAGTGTGAGTAACAGAACTGCTGATGTTATCTTAAAACTTTACTTGTCATTAGTGAGACCCCATATGGATTATGCTGTTCAATTTTGGTGTCCTTATTACAGAATGGACATAGATTCATTGGAGAGAGTACAACGTAGAATGACAAAATTGATCCATAATATTAGAAATCTTCCGTATAAAGAAAGGTTGAAGAAATTAGGCTTACATTCGTTAGAGAGACGCAGAGTTAGAGGGGATATGATAGAGGTGTTCAAGTGGGTTAGTGGGATTAACAAAGGGGACATGAAAAATGTACTAAAGCTCAGTGATAGCGAAAGAACTCGTACCAATGGTTTCAAATTTGATAAATTTCGTTTCAGAAAAGATATAGGCAAATATTGGTTTGGTAACAGAGTTGTAGATGGGTGGAATGGACTACCAAGTGCTATAGTGGGATTAAAAACGATAGGGAGCTTTAAGATAAAATTGGATAAGCATATGGACAGGAAGGGTTGGGTGTGAAGGGGGATCAGCAGGGTTGGGCCAATCAGCGCTCTGCAGACCCCCGTAATCCTGCGTTAATCTCTAACCGTTTTGGTAAGATGATCCTCAGGGTATTAGAGTGTTGAGCCTATAATTGGGCTTTGTAATTGGGGTTGTGTGGGACAGGGATCTGCCTTGCTTAGGCCAATCGGCTTTCTGCAGACTCCCATTTTCTTATGTTCTTATGTTCTTATGTTCCAGGTAGAACAAACCTTATAAATTATGTGAAAATGTTTCCACAAATACTAGTGCTGAACCTTTCAATTCTACTTTCCAGCCATGGTTGTGTGTTGCATTCATATTGAGGCTAAACATTTTGCCATAATCCACATTGTCAAGCCCATTAAGTATTTTAAAAACTTCAATGAGCTGACCTCGTAGTCTGCGTATCTCCAACGGGAAGAGATCAAGAGCTCTCAACCGGTCCTCATAGCTCATTCTTTTAAGCGATAGAATAAGCTTTGTAGCTTGTACTCTTTCCAGTCGCTCTATATCTTTCCTGAGTGCTGGAGACCAGAATTGAACAGCATACTCCAGGAGAGGCCGTATCAGAGCGTTGTAAAGTGTGAGGACTATTTCCTTATTTCTATACTTAAATTGCCTCTTAACTACAGCCCAATAAATCATGAGCTTTCTTCTCTACTGCAATGTACTGTTTGGAAAACTTTAGGTCACTGATAATCAGAACACCCAAATCCTTTTCCAAGTCAGTCACTTCCAGAGGCATTCCCAATAGCGAATAGCCTGAATTGGGGTTTGCTTGGCCGATATGCATCACCTTGAGAGAGAGAGAGAGATTCCAATCCCGTGCATGAGTGAACACCAGTCCCCTTACATAACAAAGCCAAACAGACAGACGGATAATTGCAGGGAAAGGACAGGAGGGGCAGATAATTAAGGTTATTAAGTCCAGTCAAGTCTTTCTCTCTCTCGGTGGTGACGTCATCGCTGTCACTGGTACATAAGGCCGGTGGATCGAGCAATTGGACACAGTTGCAATCGGCACTTCCCAGCAGGAGTATCTATTCAATTATCTGATCGGCGTAGCTGAGGTAAGAACTAAAACCATATTGTCAAAAATCAATGTATAAAAGATCTATAAAATCATTGGATATATTGATAGTGATTTACATTTGAGTTATATGCTTATGGTAATGGCTATAAAGAAGATATATATAATCATTGGGTAGATTGATAGTGATCTACATGAGTTATATGCTTATTATAAAGTGGTATATCTATATTTGTTTATGTTTGATAATGATTTGCCTATCTCTACTTATATTTAGATGTTTTTTTACTGCCAATATACCTTTATAAGAGTAGTTTATAGTGGAAAATATAATATACTTTTCATACCTTCCTATGCCAATTATATTAACTTTTTCTAGTTTTACATATATCATTCATTTTATCCATCCATTTTTGTGTATTTTGGTATCTTTTTCATCAGGAGTCACTAAACAACCATGGGAGGAACCGGATATAACCAAACAGCCATCAATACGTCTCCGATCGGTGGAAAAATTTCGACTTACGCGGCTCTTGGACTCAACATCGCTGCTATCCTCGCCGCTGCGCTCGGCAAGCGGCGCAGACGCCATGTCACCGGCTTCGAACACTCGCACCCCCATCCGGAACCCACCGAACAAATCATGCACGAGGTGCTATATAAGGTACGTTTAGGTTTATGATTACATTAAACCCCCTGAGACGCAGAACGTGATTTGCGTTATTTGTAACATATTTCAAACCTAGAAATACCTTAGTTGCACCTATAAACTTTTATTAGAGGACTAACTCAAGTATATTTTCCTAAGTGCCCATAATTAGATAAATATATAAAACTGGCATCTGTGTGCTTCAGGGGGTTAAACATTTACATAATTACAAAACTTAAGAATGATTTGAGTATCCGAGCCTTGATGCTTAAAACGGCGCCGGCGGCATGTCACTGGCTTCGAACACGCACCCCCATCCGGAACCCGCCAAACTTATTATGTATGAGGTTTTATACAAGGTAAATATGATCTAGAGACAGGATTTACATTCACGACATCACATAACTTGATATTCGAAGTGGCACAGTCACTATATCATGGTCTACGGACATTAGTACCCACTTCTAGACCCCACTGAACTTATCATACACAAGGTTGTATAAAAGATATGCTTATGACATCGCAAAATCACGCACCATGAAAACATCATTCCGAATGTTTCAACCCATTAGATGCAGGTTTTTGATAGCCTGTACCTTGAAGTAAAGTCCAGAGGTTTGTATGTGTCTCCTTTCTGTGTCTCCTGCAGGTAGTGAACGACTTGGACGACCCCTCCTGCCTCGCCCTGGCCCTCTGCCACGCCATCAGCCTCCCCCAGCAACTGACAACTCCTGCCCACCGCTCCCTCATCAACATGCTCACGTATGATAAACACATGTACTCTGTTCATTATAGGTAGGCCAGAAATCTCGACTCCAACCTCTCATGACTCAAAAAGGACTTCAGTAATCGAGCTAATATTTCTACCATTTTGGAAGAGTCAGCCAGGGAATAGATGTGGAAACGTATATCCCATAATTATGCTCTAGCCCTTTTTGAGTTACATAATTTAGGAGTCATGATTTCTGGCCTACCTATAGTGAATGGATTATAGTACACTTCAATTCATTGCGGGATCCGTAGAGTGCAATCCTGGGTCCCAATTGGGACCTGGGGCTTTAAAGTGAAGGTCATAGGAGCTCTTAGAGGAGGGTAGGGATTAGTGTGCAGCCTTGTTGATCAATTGACCACTAGAGAGTTTCAGGCTATAAGGCAATTGGAGCCGAAACATCAATATTCAATAAAAACTAATAATAGTGTAAGTTTCTAAATGTTATTTTATGTGTGTGTACTGTATATGCACTACAACCGTATTTTAGTTGGTAATTCTGCAAAACTTTTTCCACTCCAGCACTCAAAACCCCACTCCCTTCCGATTGTCCGACGTCAACAAACCAGCAACTAAGTACCAGTACACGGCCCTCGTTGAAGAATGGAACCGTATGACCGACCTGTTTCTACTATTCTAATCTAATTTTATCTAACTCTGCTTAATCCAACCTAGTCTAATCTACTTTCTATTTCTTTCCCCTCCAGTACCCATGACCCCACCCCCTTCCGATGGTCCGATGTCAACAAACCAGCGACTAAGTACCAGTATGCGGCCCTCATCGGAGTATGGACCCGTGTGACCAATGCCAAGGACCAATGTCGCCAGGTCTTCCCCTCCTGCTTCCTCTCCCCCGATGAGGTGATCAAAGCCCTGGCCGATAAGAAGATCACTTGCGTCGAAAATTTTGAGAATGAGAATGTCTAGTGGCGCTGTTTTGGTGTGCGTGTGCTTAGGTGTGTATCGTTAACTCTTTCAGTATGCCATGACTTATTCTTTCCTTATATTCTGGCTATCACTAGACGATTTAATTCAGCTTAGGAGGAACTATGGGGGTTCAGAGGGTTACTTGAGATGTAATGTACTCCTCTGATTCCTAGAGAACTCTCCTAAACTGTATAAAATCACCTAAAGGTATTCAAAATGATGTGTGAAAATCGCATCTTAGGTACTGAGGGAGTTAACATCCGAAAGACAAAATTCTCCTCCATATATTGAAAGCTTGAGCACCTGAGCAACTGTAACCTTTCTACCTCCCTTATTTAGTTAGTTAAAATAGGACTTCAGAGGCTATCAACCCTTTTGGATGATTAAGCCAGCACACTGTAAGTCAAGAGCAACGTCAGGACTGGAGCCCCTTTTTTAGAACTCCAGTCCCTTCTCTACCTCCCTTTTGATGAAGTTGTTCAGGCATTTCAAAATTTCAATAACCATTTTTGCTTTTCATTCAGAGTAATGGTTGGAAGTAGTTTTGGATTTTGACTGTGCAGTTAAGTCTCGACAACATTAGAGTAATATATATATTTGTTAGAGCTATATTTATTTAACTTACAGATCAGATTTATTTACATTTTCATAGATTATATCTTCTTAATGGTCAGGGATTGAAAGCCTTATATTGATCAAAAAAAAATATGAATATAACTATAAATATGCTTAGAATTATATTGGAGTAGAAATATATTTTTGATAATTATTGACCATCAGATGTAAAATTAAATTATATGATTAAACCATGAATCTCAAAATTAAATTGAAAACCAAATCAATGTATTTAGTAAACTGAAGTGAAATTGTATGAAGTAATAAAATTGAGCTCCCTTTACACCACATGTATTTCTTTGAACCCCTAAACCCAAATTCTGAAGCATTTTGGCTTATGATATAGCATTGGTTTGTCTCGTTTGGTTTCGATACAGATTCAAATGGATCTTGGACTCTCTCTCTCTCCTTTTTGCATGTCAAGTGCTTTTCACAATTTAACACTCACTTAGCCCCTGTACGCGATGATATAGACAACGCCCTTCATTTATGTTTAAGACTATGTTGTGGTGTAATGCATAGTAGGTTCTGTCCCACAACCGGATGATCCTATGTTCGATTCCCTATGAGGATGAGTCGGGTGGGCAGTCTCCTCTCGCACTACGCCTCTTCTCCTAACAGTAAATGGAAAGCTATAATGTAAGTAGACTTTTGTGAAGTTTTGTCAAAGGTTAATTTGATAGTTTGTCTATTTTATATATATATATTATATATATATATATATATATATATATATATATATATATATATATATATATATATATATATATATATATATATATATATATATATATATATATATATATATATATATATATATATATTATACAGTATGTGGGTGTGTGCAATCATGAGCGCTAGTAAGCATACACCCATTTAAACATCTGAACTTATTTATAGATTGGTGACCTGTAGTAAAACTTAGTAAGTAAAGAACAAATAATTGATAATAAAAGAGGATATTAATAAGTCTAATAATTAAACCAATGACTGTTTTATTTCAAGATAGTCTGAAAGGAAAGAACACATTGTCAACATCAGCAAAAAAAGTATAATATATAGATTACATGAAAATTATAAAATAAATTGAAAATATAAAAAAATAGTATGTTTTTTATCGAGCTTTTCTCCTCGGTGGCAAAATTGGGGACAAAAATGAGGGAAAATCACATGAGTTTTTTTCCAGGCATTATTTTGTTTGTGTATTGTTTTAAAAGTATTGTTCTTATAGTATTCGTGTTAGCATTGGACTGTTTTAAGCAGCTTAGGAAGGTATCAAAGGAGTAAATGAATATCCCAATGAACTCTCTAATCCCAACAAGTTCTTCTTAAACTGAATAAAATCGTCTATTAGTAGCCAAAACAAAATGAAGAAACACGTCCTCATACACTGAAAGAGTTAAAATAAATTGCTGATAAATGAATGCCTGAAAATAGCTGGTGTGACTCCTCCTCCTCTGACAATTTGATAACGTGAGATATAATGAAGCTGAATGATAAATGGAACGTATGGAAAGCGAGAGAATGACTAAGAGGGTGTACAAGAGCGAGGTGGAGGGACAGAGGGAGAGGTAGACCGAATGAGAGGTGGAAGGATGGAGTGAGGAAGTACATGAACGAAGGCGGTGCTGGTTGGGGGGAGGGGCGTCGACTGACTGGGGACAGAGGTGCATGGGGGCGGTTCGTTCGTGGCCACCCCTTCGGGGATCACGGCGTCAGGCAATAGATAGATAGATAGAATGATAAATTGTATGTATTATTGCAAAGTTTATTTATGTGAATGATACTTATCGTGGCTTAGTGTTTGCATTAAGTTTATACTGGGTTATGTATTAATTAATTATGAACTAACCTGATGATTTATGTCCGACTCAAATTACTCAATGAAAAATTGCCCTCTTTGAATTTTTGCATCCCCTAATGTGAACTAATACAGTAGTACTATATGTGAAAAATTGCTTTAAATATTAGAGTTTATATGAAAATGGTCCTATACTGTATATGATAACAAACAACTAAAATATGTCTATAACAAGTACTCATGTTTGCCAGAGTCCCCTATAAAGTTAACCCCTGAGGGTGGATGGGATGCCAACCCCGACCTTGTTATACCTCCAACTCAGTGTGTGTTTTGACATTTTAATGGCAACAAGAATGCTCCTTATTCTTCTTCAGTTCAGTTAGATTTATTGAGGGACCTGTAGAATGCCGATCTTGGTAGCATAATGTACGGGGTTTTGGAAGAAATACTTTAAATTAGCTGTAAGATTAAGTAAGTTGTACTATATCACTTTCAAAGTCCCGATACAATCCTAATCTTTTGCCCACATACTGTTCGGGGGAAAATACTTAAAGTTGGATCTGGAGACTTGGAGTAAATATACCAATACCTTACTTAGTATTAAAGTTAATATGTATTCCTCACATAGATCCCACATATGATGCAATCTAAGAACAGCCCTATGTGCGTCCCCTATGAAAAGAACTGAACTTTCACCAAAGATTAAGTGAGAATCTCTAGGTACCCAACCAACCATATTAATGTCAACTGCCATCTCAAAACACACCACTGAGAGGGAGGGTTACCTGCTTCACATACAGCCATGGTAGGTCACGTGAGGCCAGCTAGGAGGTCATTTAGAGGTCAGGAGCAGGTCACTCTTCAGGCACTTCCATCTCCCCAGACGTAACAGCCTCTTGGATTTCTTGGGGGGTTTGGCCTTCGATACTGCAGCCGACACTTTGTGCCGTTCCCAGAATTTCCTTGACTGTGCCTATATAAAACAGAAAGGTGGTTAGTAAAGTATAATAATAAATGATGGACAGGGTTCTAGATTAACTATGGCATATATTGAACAGTATTAACCTCAGCTTGTGATAGGTAGGGCTCTAGGGGGTATGATATATAATGATTAGGTCAGACCCTCTTGAACTTACGTAGGGATTTGTCCTTCGATGCTGCAGCCGATACTCTGTATTATGCTCAAAATTTCCTTAACTGTACCTATATATATATATATATATATATATATATTAAAGGTATATTAGGTTATACTAGGTTAGCTATATCATAGGGCAAGGCACCGCATCAACAAAGTCATTATGAGACTTACATAGAAAACAGAAAACTATGAGATAGAGAGAGAGAGAGATAGATAGATAGATAGATAGATAGATAGACATATAAATTAATAGATACACATACCTGTTAGAGTTTGAGACATAGATCTAGGCCTCATAATTCTAGCAATGTTGATAACCTCTTCAATGTCAGATAGATAGATAGATAGAAAGATAGATATACAGATAGATAGATAGATAGACAAATACATAATAGATAGACTTACCTGTTAGAGTTTGAGCCATAGATCTAGGCCTCATAGTTCTGGCAATGCTGATAACTTCTTCAAAGCTAATATTACCATTATGCTTCACGTGCTTAACCTGTAAATAAAGAGACACATGTATAAATAAGTGACACATACATACTTTTAAGTTCCATAAGAAGTAAACTACCTAAGTATCTAACATGATCTACCTTCAATCTAGTTTCCGATGCCAGTGCGAGCGAGCCTCAAAATAGTAAGAGTTAAAACTTGTTTTTTCGAAAATTGCTGGAAAAAGCGTTCGTGTGCCATCAGCTTAACTACTACACTACTATTTAAACTTCTAAATTAATCATACTATTTGTCCTTGCATATTATTTTTAACATCGTTCTTAAAACTAATAACCCCCAAATAAAATTAATGAAAGCATGTGATTCTCCCAGGATGCGAACCTAGGACATCTCATACAGAATTTACACGTTCTAACCATTACACCATCAAGACAGAAGAAATCATGTAGTGTCCACAACTTCATGTGGGTAACTGTACATTGACCCACCTTCTTCCTGTCCCTATGGGGTTCCTTGAGAGCTCTGATGAGAAGGGCTGCTGCGGTAGGGATCACCTCCACTTGGGCTTGACGATTTTGGATAGTCAATTGCACGGTAACCTGGGTAGAAAGGTATATATTGATTACTAAATATATAACTAAATAGATAAGTAAATATATGAATAGATTAGATAATATATATAAATTCACATTTTTCACCAACCAACCAATTAACTTACAAATAAACCTAATGAATTAGATAAATGAAACTAATGAATACATGTGGTATTCCAAGGATTCGAACCTAGGATACTCACACCGAAATTCCGTGAACTAACCATTACGCTAGCAAGACAGTAAAAACAGATGGGATTATCGGTCACACGGATATTGACAAAGTATTCACCACAATCAAGGATCTTCTTAATAGATTGGTTGTAGGCTTACCTTAAGACCCTTCCAAGCACTGGTAGCCTTACAGATGTCCTCACCGACCTTCTTAGGGGACAGACCAAGGGGGCCAACCTTAGGGGCCAGGGAGGATGTGGCTCCTACCTCTCCTCCTATAGCACGCAACTTCACTGTAATATAACACGGAGTTAAGTGTGGACCTGCAGAGGGTTGATATGTGGCTTGTGTGGGATTTTTTTTTCTCTCTCTCTCTTTCCTGAATAATAGTACTCTACTTACCGTATTATTTACTCTAGAATTAAGACCCAACTATTTATATGGGGACGTAAGGGTTATCTATGTAACTCTCTCTCTCTCTCTCACACACATACACACACACACATACATACATGCACACACAGTTACCTCCCCCCCCCCCCCTCTCTATATCTCTACACACACACGTAAGACATCCCCTCCCCCCACCCCCTCACACATACCCCACCCCCACATACCCGTGCCAGCACCACCACCACCACCACTACCGCTAAAAATACCCCTTCCAAAGCACGCACCACCCCTCCCCCACTGAGATATAGCACGTGGGCATCTATAGTACATCTATTACTAACAATCACATCATACATATAACCTATTCTCTAACATATATTTATCTTTTGTAATCGCTTAAACGCAAAGAATAAACGGTGTCACTCTCCAATCGACCGAGTTTCAGATTATAAAGAAGTTGTAGCTGTAAACATTGATATAGACAAACGCATTGATAACGTAGGTTTCTGCTGGATGAAAAGTATGATAAATTTGGTTGTATGTATTTATAAACGCACTACAACCGTTTTTTAGTTGGTAATGTTGTTACATATCGATGTCTATAGCTCCAACTTCCTTATAGCATGAAACTTGCAAGTGGTCAATTTCAATACATTTTTCGACGTTTTTTTCGGCAATTTGATTATTTAATCTTCAAAATTATAGTTTCCAAATAATTTAACTACGTAAGATAATCTACTTTTATTCTAGATGTCGATACCAAGGAACAGAAAAAGTAGCTACGAAATGTCAACGAAAGAGTTATAAGAACATAAGAACATAAGAAAATGGGAGTCTGTAGAAAGCCGATTGGCCTAAGCAAGGCAGATCCCTGTTATATAATATATAATCGAAAATTGCCGTGAAACACTATTATTAATTAAATCAGCTTATGAGGACATACTTAAGCGTACGTTTTCTCTTATTTCGAATAATATTAACAAATCTCAAGCACCATGTTCCTGGCTATGAACAGTTTATATATAGATATAATTCTTATGTTAATTCATATACTGTACATTAAGACTAAGTAAGGGAATTCTTAACTAAATCAATTCTCAGTAAAGAAGTTCAAGTAGTATTAAATGTGATAAGCGATTTCGCTTGCAGAATCTGATGAACCTGATAATCACTGACGAAAACATAATACTGATTATAATAATATAAATATATAGCCTACATTGCCTCAATATTATACCTTTCTTTTTCTTTCTATAGGTAGGATTTTGAGGCCGTAAGTTTTCGAATCACTTTTTCCAGTGACAAAATTAACACCAAAATGAACAAATCTTACCAACTTTAACCTCGGTAGGATCAAATTTGGGCGGCATGGTGGCTAGGTATGTAGAGTACAAAGGAAATCAAGCAACAACAGGTTTAGAGGGGCGAAGGTGTGCACTGTGAGAGAGCCCGGTGTAGAAAGACTGATTTGGCACTCACCCTGGCACTGGGGGCATGGCTGGGGTGGAGGGCTACGTGTGGGGCATGGGAGAAAGAGAGAGAGAGAGAGAAGGGAGAGAGAGAGAGAAAAAGGGAGAGAGAGAGAGAGAGAAGAGGGGGCAAGAGAGGGAGAATAAGGGGTGGGGGGGTTAGAGAGAGAGTGGGGAGAGAGAGAGAAAAAACAAAATTGAGAAAAAAAAGGGGGGAAGAGAGAGAGAATAAGGGTGGGGGGTTAGAGAGAGAAAGAGAGAGAGTGGGGGGCAGAGAGAGATAGTATTTGTGTATGTTACATTGAATGATGACGTAGATACACTGACAACACAGACCTTACGGTCCCAATAAGGCTGTCACTTATGGAAAACTGTCATGGTTAACACACAGGTTGACTGTATTTTATGTTTAGGCTACATGGAAGGCAGCCTTTAAACGACCTAACCATATCATGATTATAGCATAAATGTCTTTATCCCTTTCATTATTAAAGCACGATTCATTATTATATTCAGGCTTTCATTAGACGAATGCATTCACTTCAGCATAAGATGGGCCTTAGGATATAACAGTTGTTAAATATTTTTTCAATTAACCAGGAGAAAATCAACACCTAGATAGCAAAAAGATCTTAAACTTTACATAGATATGGAGTGAAAGGTCTTACAATTCACTAAACTAAGGGGGGTGAACGTCTTAATTATCTCAAAACTAAACATCTTCTTCTTATTATTATTGTTTAAATGTGCAGTTTGCTTGGAGGGTTGTGGTGTCTCCAGATTACTGCACAGGCGTTTTAGGAGGGGTGAAAAGAACAATTGTTAGTATAATAGGGGTTAGGAGAGATAGTAAAGGTGGATTTTATACTACTGTACTGTATATGGGGGGTAAGTTTGTCGTTGTCTTTTGAGGTCAGGGTGATTTAAGTCTAGGTGAGGGTGAGGTCAGAGATGATGATGATGATGATCAGTTGTAGTACAGTACAGTACTGCTCTATGTGTACTGTGTGATTCAAGTCAAGGTGAGGGTGAGGTCAGAGATGATGATGATCAGTGGTGATACAGTACAGTACTGCTCTATGTGTACTGTGTGAGTGTGATTTAAGTCAAGGTGAGGGTGAGGTCAGAGACGATGATGATGATGATGATGATCAGTGGTGGTATAGTACAGATTCAGTTGGATGGTAATTTTATATGCTTGTGACATCACTTATACTGTAACTGGAATCATAAGTTATTTGTTTCTCTTATGTAGGTCTCTTATAGGTCTACAATGCAGTATGCATTGAAATATCTATGATTCATGTTGATGAATTATGATATTACCTAAATACCTTCTAGCAATTACATCGTGTATAAGAATTAAACCATTTGAGGAGAACATCTTACCAATCATGGAAGTGAAACACTAATGAATGATAGCAAGATTCTAGCTTACATTAGGATCAGGTCAGGCATAGAACTCCGCTAGTCCTATCCAATCTTAATCGTTTCATCATAATCCCCGTTTATCATTCTACTCATGAGTAACTGTTTGCGGGTCCCCCACTGAACTCATCGGGTACAAGAACGCACTCACATTTTGTGATCTGCGGTTGGGTTTATAGACACGCTATATCTGTATTGCCTTCAAATTTCACAGCCCTTTAAAAGTTTTCTTCGAGTTTCTTCGGAATATTTTTGTTTTAGCCTATAATTCCTCTCTAGATACTTAAGGTGAACTCATTTATCAATATATTAAAGTGAGATAATAGGACTTGTGTTATCAGAAGTGTTTATCGATGTTAATAATGCCATAACCGAGCAGAGCCGACACCCAAATGTGGCAGGTCTCGGGAACCGGGAATCTCCACCTTTATTTCCCGGTGAAAGCAATAGGGATATGGTTTAATTTGTACCAATTCACTTGTTTGCTGATAATTGGGTAAACCTGACTTTTTGGACCGACAGCGATTTCAGTAAGTTTTATTTTGTTTTTTGTATTTTTTCCTTCAGATATAGTGTTGTTTTATACTGAAGAGGAGCGGAATTGCTGCGGAAATGAGTATTTACCCATTATCCAACAATCTAAAAACACGCCCCTATTATCCTAGACTTTTTTTTTTTTTTTTTTAATGTTCTAGGCTATTAGCCTAACCTAACAACCTTACCTAACCTAACCTAGTATATGGGTGGGGGCTGCCGCCCCCACACCCCCGCTGATTGGGTTACTTTTTTTGTTTTTTGTTTTTTTTCTTTCTGTGCCATTAGCCTAACTTAACAACCTAACCTAACCTAGTATATGGGTGGGGGCTGCTGCCCCCACACCCCCGCTGGTTGGGTACTGGCTGAAAAACTTATTGTTTTACAGTAGCCTAGGCCTATACATGTATTTTAGCGTTTTTTTGTTTCTCCCTTGTAATACATTTCAGCTCTTAATGCCATATACAGTATATAGCAATGATGTATATGCTCTACCAGACCTATTAGGCCTAAACAGATCGATGGGCTAACTGTCGGTCCAAAACATCAGTATAACCGATAATTGACTCTAAATACTAGGGCCTAGTTATATATTAGTCCTAGGTTATCAAATTTGATTCGGTCAATATTTACGAGTCACTTTGATTCTTATTAGGGTAGGCTAGGCTAGGCTTGGCGAATTCTGGTCACTAGGCCTATTTGTCTTTTTTTATTAGGCTAGGATTGAGTGGTAGACCTAAACTTCCTTAAGAGTTTGAATGTTTGATAATATTAAAGGAGACTAGGCCTAGGCTACCACAGCGATATTCGCACGTTCTACGCGTCAAATTTTACCTAGGCTATTTTGTTTATTTTCATAAATAGGCTAGGCTAATCCAGGGATAAAATGTAGAGTTTGGGCGTACCGCTAGCCTTGTTTACACTACGTGTAGACGGTAGTGGCGTCGGCCCTTTGCCATCATGTTCCCGTCTATTTTGACTGTCTTTGGATACAATAACCCCCCCCCCCCCCTCACTCCCCTATGACATAATGTCATCATCATGTATATTGCCAGCAGGGGGCAAATTACCGAAAAAATCGCCGTGAAAATAGGCTAGATGCGAACTTAACCACGGCGATCAACAAATGTAAACATGACGGCGGCGGCGGCGGACCTTTGCAATCATGTTTCTGTCTAGGCTATATTGAATGCCATTGGATACAATAATATGTTGAGGGGGGCTTTGTCCCCCCTCACCGGGTCACCCCTCCATGACTTAGGCCTATTGTCATTATCATAATCATATAGGCCTATATTGCCAGCAGGGGGCAAATAACCGAAAAAATCGCCATCAAAATAGACGCGAAGTTAACCGCGGCGATCACCCTATGTAAACATGACAACCGTACACCCAGAATCTACATCCATCCCTAATCCAGTGGTTAGTTGCCTTGGTAGTCGGTAAGGATGTAGTACCGGTATCTGAGCGTACCGGCACCGCCCACCTTGTTTACACTACTCGGCACGCTCGTCACTTCGTGATAATTTTCCCGGCTATTTTGACTGCCATGAGATACAATAAGGCAAGAATGTTAGGTGCGGGCGTACCGCCAGCCTTGTTTACACTCGCGTAGTGGCGTCGGACCTTTGCCATCATGTTCCCGTCTATTTTGACTGCCTTTGGATACAATAATATGTAAAGCCCCCCCTCACCCCCCCCCCCCATGACATATTGTCATCATCATATATATTGCCAGCAGGGGGAAAATTACCGAAAAAATAGACATGAACTTAAGCACGGCGATCGACAAGTGTAAACATGATGGCGGCGGGGGAGGCGTTGGACATTTGCAATCATGTTGGATACAATAATATATTGAGAGGGTGGGCTTTGCCCCCCCTCACCCCCCCATGACATTTTGTCATCATCATACATATTGCCAGCAGGGGGCAAATAACAGAAAAAATCGCTGTCAAAATAGACGCGAAGTTAACCGTGGCGATCGCCCTATGTAAACATGACCGTACGCCCGGAGTCTACATCCATCCCTACAATAATAGCTAGAGGACTTGGGCTATTGTCATCATCAATGTTATTCATCATATATTGCCTATTGTCAGCAGGGGGAAAATAACAGTAAAAATAGCCGTCAAATTAGACGGGAACATAGGCTATTTTATAAGATTTGGTAGATCTACAAGCCTCCCTCACTATATGATGCCCAGATTTACGATATTATTATTGTTTTTTTGGTGTTTGGGTTTTGGCTGGTCCGAGATCGCATCCCCATTTACCCCTTTAATTTTACGGTTCGCTACAGTATAAGATTTTTGATAATTATCGCGAATAGACTCGCAGCGTTATTATACATAATTTATTAGGGAAAGTGAAGCTCTATGGAATCCTTATAATATACTCACATAGATTCCGTTGTGGTAGAATAGTTTTGATGTGTCGATATAAATAGTCCCGCGCGTAAACAAACTCAGTCCCGCAATCTTGAGAGCTCTGCTACGGACGTGTTCATGTTTACAAAAAGTTTTCGAAATGGAGTACACTCGCTACGGTAAAGTGTTATGTTCTACAAAGATGTTATTGTATGTCTAATATATGAACCCACAGTAGCTGGCATGCAACTTGCAAGGGCTAGTGTTGTATCCCACGTACTGGGTCTAGGGCACTCTAGGGTTAGGTTAGGTTAGGTTGTTTGGTTAGGTTAATATACTAGGTCTCGGAAACAAGATTCGTAGTTGCGGTAGTATTTACATCAAAACTATAGTTAACTATCAAAACTATTCTTCCACAGTGGAATCTATGTGAGTATATTATAAGGATTCCATAGAGCTTCACTTTTCCTAATAATCATGTATAATAACGCTGCGAGTCTTTTCAAAAAAATTACCGATTTTTCTATTTAAGATCGGGTTTTCAGGAACGTAACCCAATCGTATATCGAGGGAGACCTGTATTTCAAATTTAGATGATACAGGTCTCCCTCGATTTATATTTGGGTTATGTTCTTGAAACCCAATTTTAAATAGAAAAATTGTATAGCTAACCCAAAACTTAGTTGGGTAAATGGGGATGCGTTCTCAGACCAGGCAAAACACAAACACCTAAAAACCTATACAAATACAGTCAGGACCCCCAATTCGCGAGAATAGGGGTGACAGGAGGCATCGCGTATTGTGAATTCGTGTATTGTGGAACTAACTTTAAATGGGAATAATTAGATTGGGTGACATCTCTCAATTATGGCCTATTTTCGACATTTTTGGCTCTACAGTACAGTCTATATCTTATATATAAGAAGAACAATGAATAAAAATATGAAACCTTACCTTAAAATTAGTAGTAGATAGGCTAGGACTAGGACCGTAGGACTTCACGATTTTCTCCAACTTCTCCCTCCCTGACCAAATCGTACGAACAGTTTACTCTGACAAGCCTATTGCACAGTTTCCTTCTCCTTTTTTCTTGCGATTCAACACTTCTACCTTCATTTTGTGTGTTATCTTCTTATATTGGTGTGGCATGGCGAAAAAAGTGGCAGGCACTACAAACATTTGGTCACTCCGCACGGCTATGAGCGCTTGAGCGGGACTGTGGGAGGGAGGGTAAGCGGGAGGGAAGGCAGGCGTATGCCCGTCTTCTTCTCTTTTCGGAGCTACGCCTGGGCCTCGCGAAACGTAGACGTGCTCGCGTATCAAGCGGGAATAGCGGATTTGGCCCCTTCTTAGCTCTCGATTCGTGTATTGTGGCACCACCTCGCGTAATTAATGTTTAATTAATTAATGTTATTTTCGAGGGGTAACTCGTGTATTAGGGTTTTCGCGCATTGTGGAATCGTGTATTGGGAGTCCTGACTGTATTGTAAATCGGGGCATCGGATAGTAAGTGAGACCTGTACTTTCCCAGACATCTTATTAGACTTCTGTTTTTGTTTGTTGTTTTGTATATTTATAAGTTCTTTTGTCTTTATATTTTGCACTTCCTGTTTTGGTTTGTTTGTTTTGCAAGTTATATAATTTTATTTTAATATTTGCTAACCTATGTTTCTTATTTCAGATTTTTAGTTACTGACTTACTCTCCTGTTTATTATTATTTCAGATTTTTAGTTGCTTAGGCCTATCTATACCAGTACTTGTCCTTGGTGATTTTTGCATTTGTGTATATAGTTCTAAGTTCTAACCTATATTATATAGGTAGCCTAATACAGTAGGCTACAGTACACATTTGTGATTTTATTTTGTCTATATCCTACTTATAATTCAGGGATATTCATGTAAGTGGTTGATAGTTTAATATAGTACCGGTATAACGGCGGTATTCTCTTCCTCAATCTGTCTTTCCCTTATCCTATGACTTAAACTGCTTAAAGCTCTGTATGTCCAGACAGTTATTTTATTTTTATTATTTTACTCCAGTATACCTTGACTTTGGCTCTCTGTCACTCTTTCAACTTTGAGTCATTGAGTGAGATACCGTACTTGTTTCAGACAGCTTTGCCTTTTGTCTCCTTCATACACATAGATAAAATCAATTGTGATTCAAGAGGTATTATTTATGAACGCTGTTACTTATATAGTTTATATATTATATTTGTTTTATTACAGTGCAGTACATAGGCCTAGTTGCTAATATATACTTATAATTTCAGGGTCAAAGAAAGGATAAATGCCTGGCTGCACCCTTCAGCTAACTGCCACACATCGCCCACGGATCGCCATACTGCTCTTCACAACTAGTAACGTGACAAATCAGCTACAGAATGACTTACAGCTCCTCAGGACTTAACAACTCCCCAATAGAACTACAGTACGGTACCTACATCCCTTCACAACTACTGTAGTTCACAGCGGATCTCGTCAACGTAGCAAATCAACATCACTCAAGAGAAAGACCAAAATTTCTTCAGTGTAATAAACTACCCACTGAGAAGAACTTTTCACCAATCTCTACAATGTAAACAAATCACTTGCAGAAATGCCTAGTATGTACTGCAGCCGGTATTCATTTTCTAGTTGAATCATTTGAAATTTTGATTTAAGTGAATGTTTCTGACTGTTTGTGCCATACCGGTATCCATTTTCTATTTATATAATTAAAAATTACTCACAGGACAATATCTTTACTAACTAGATTGAACACTATGGAGGCAAGAATTAGATTATTAACCTTACAATTTACTCGGACACATTGTACCAAATTTAACGGCAGAAGAAGCTTATTGAACAATAAAAGAAGCTTAGTGGATGGTAGAATAAGCTTAATAGACAGTAAAAGTTCCTTATCAGACAGTAAGCGAACCTTGGTCAGTAACGGATCTGAAAGTAAAAGAAGCTTCCTCATAACGACTCCCATTTTCTACGTCAACGCCCAACCCCACCTCGGCCATTTGTACTCCGCCCTCCTCGCCGACGCCGCAGCACGATTCCAACAGCTTAAAGGTGTTGCGAAGAATCGTACCATTTTCTCGACCGGTACTGACGAACATGGGCTCAAGATCCAACAGGCAGCTATGGCAAATAAATCTGATACCCTCAAATTTTGTGACAATGTGTCGGAGAAATTCAGATCGCTCTTTGACTTGACGGGGATAGCTTACACCGACTATATACGTACTGTTGAGGAGAGGCATAAAAGAGCGGTTCAGCATGTATTCCAGACTTTAGTGGATAGAGGTCATGTATATAAGGGTAACTATAGTGGGTGGTACTGTGTGTCGGACGAAACATTCCTCACCGAGTCACAGGTTAAAGAAATAACGCTATCAGCGGGAGAGAAGCAGATGGTCAGCGCAGAGAGCGGACATCCAGTTGAGTGGAACTGCGAGGATAACTACATGTTCCGGCTGTCAAACTTCAGAGACGACTTACTGCACTGGTTGAAGGACGACAAACGAGTGCGACCCAGAAGATTTCAAAACCAGCTACTACAATGGTTAGAGTCCGACTTACCTGATCTCTCAGTCTCCCGTCCAAAGTCCAGAATATCCTGGGGCGTTTCAGTCCCCGGAGACGATCTGCACACCATTTACGTCTGGGTCGATGCCTTGATTAACTACCTGACCGTCGCGGGCTATCCAGAGTTGAAAGTCTGGCCTCCCGATGTACAGATATTAGGAAAGGATATTTTACGATTCCATGGTATTTATTGGCCAGCTTTACTCATAGCAGCTGGATTAGAACCCCCTAGATCACTCTTATGTCACTGTCATTGGACTGTGGAAGGAAGCAAAATGAGCAAGAGTCTAGGTAACGTTGTGTGTCCTGTGGCAAGTATTGAACGGTATACCTCCGAAGGCCTGCGCTATCTGTTGCTCCGAGGGGGTACCCCACACACCGACAACGACTGGAGTGAAAAGCATGCCATTCAAACCTTAAACGGCGAAGTGGCGGACATGTTGGGGAACCTCCTAAATCGCTGCACTGCTCCTTCTCTGAATCCAAAACAGCTTGCCCCTCCTCTAAGTCCCGGCTACCTTCAAAATATGCCCGATGCTGGTCGGAAACTAATTGAGCAGCTATCCAACCTGCCGGATTTAGTCGACAGGCACTACACAGACTTTAACTTCTACCACGGACTCGAGGAGATCATGGCAGTTGTCCGTCAAGCTAACGTCTTCGTACAAGAGGAGAAACCGTGGGAACTGAAGAACCTCCCTGACCGAACAAAACTAGACTCTGTGTTGCGGCTTGCTCTCGAGGTTGTGCGAGTAGCGGGAATAACTTTGCAACCCATCGTGCCTAAATTATCAGCGCAGATACTTGATACCCTCACAGTACCGCTTGAAAAACGATCTTGGGACAGTCTCGGGATTGATTTTAGCAACCGTGATGCAAGCGGCTTATGTGAATCACGCTCTCTTGGGGCCCGAAAGAAACTTTTTGATAAGATTAAGAGTTGATTTTAGTATGTACAGTACTGTATATAGTTATCGTGGCAAACCAGGGCAATGTTCTTTTAAGACTGAGTTGAGTGCAGTGTGTCTAACCAGAGACCCATTCCCTTTTTTTTAGTCATCAGTAGCCTACTAAATATGCAGTTATATTTATACTTCACAGGTCTTATGATATCCTTGGCTATGATAAATTGACCAATATAATGCAACTTTTTGTACCGGTATAAATTCTCCTGTATTCTTTCTCATGTTCAACCAAATTGTCCCGGTTTCTCACCCTGGTTGAGTGTGAGAGGGAATACAGGAAAATATGCATCAAGTTGCATTGTTGTTGTTGTTGTTGTTGTTGTTGTTGTTGTTGTTGTTCCCCAAGATGCCTGGCCGTACAGCCCCAAGGTCCCGAGCAAGGCCAAGGCCATAACCGAGCGCCCCCACAGAACCCTCCCCGCCGACCACAATAAAGCCTGGGTGACCGAAGCCACTCCATGGCGGGGAGCTTGAGGAGGGTGCGGAAACGCCCGGGAAACCAAAGCCCCACCCAGGGCCCTGTGCCCCTCAGCAATTATGAAGAGAAAGTTGAGGGGCAAGGGGCATTGTTTGGGTCATTTAGTAACTTACAGAGGCATAATGAAAACAGTGAACTTGGTACAGTACCGTATAATAATTATTGATGATTACCGCGAGTCGTGGCATGGTCGGTAGCGTGACTGACTTCTGATCAAAGGGTCGGCAGTTCAATCCCACCCTGTGCCATTGGTAGACATCAAGAGTTTATACATTCATGGCAAATGTCCAGTAAAGTCCTTGTAACAAGGGCACGCCCTGTCAATTAAGGGAGTGTACGACCCTAAAAACTACATCATCTGCATCATAAGTGTCCAATTCTGTCTCTCAATGAAGCCCTGCAGATCCATTCCAATTATCTTCATGGGTTAAGTAGAATTGAGAACCATTAAGAACCACTTTCGCTTAATAGAGATATTTTACCAACGTGACAGAAAATTGTTTCATAGTAATGACGCGTCAGTTTGGACTCTAAGGAATCATCTTCACACCTAAAGAGGACTCCAGAGGGTATCCAAATTGTTATGTCTACAGTATTACAAGTAATGGGTTTGGCAGGCATTTCAGTGAATCAGTTGAGTTCTTAAGTTTCTAAAATTAAAATTAAAATGTAAAACTTGCAAACAATTAATGTTCTTACAATAAACCTTTGTCAGTCATGTGGCTATAATTTCTCCGTTCAAGTTTTCATTGGTCTATAAATTTTCTTTCAATTTATGATTAATAGCTTACTGGAGATTTGTAACTAATATGTCATATTTCTGTGTTGGTATGACAGGGGTTGCGTTCAGCCATTATTCGTTATGTAAAACATAAGGCAACATATTGCTATGTACCAACATGTCAGACTATACATACATAAAATTTTAAGACTGAGTGTTGTTGTTGTTGTTGTTGTTCCCCAGGCTGCCTGGCCGAACAGCCCCAAGGTCCCAAGCAAGGCCAAGGCCATAGAGCGCCCCCACAAAACCCTCCCTGCTTACCACTAACAAAGCCTGGGTGACCGAAGCCACTCTAAGGCAGGGAGCTGAGGAGGGCGCGGAAATGCCCGGGAAACCAAAGCCCCACCCAAGGCCCTGTGCCCCTCAGCAATTATGAAGGGAAAGTTGAGGGGCAAGGGAAAAATGTGACGCTTTGGCTCCCAATCTGCCAACTTTTAGGTTGGCAGTAGGGAGGTCGATCCACGGAAAAGACGCCGTCACTTGAGATCTAGAAGATATATAAGTAAGAGGAACAGTCAGAGTAAGCTATGGGTATGGCAGAGATCGCTCAGCTCTCACTCTGATAGACCAGCCCATCACCACTGAGTGTTCCACACATAGATAGATAGATAGCTAGAATATTGTTTTGCTAAATCTTCAATACATTATTTCCACATAGTTATATTTGTAAGTTCGTTCGTCTTTATATTGTGTGGTTTCTGGTTTTAGTTTGCTTGGTTTGCAAGTAATTATGGTTTATAGTTCAGATTCTGTCTTTGGAAGAAATGAAATACTGTACATACATAAAATTTTAAGACTGAGTGCTCCACACATACGTGCAGTTTCAGTCTCTTGTCCTAATGGCCAAGACTGCTATTTCATGTAAAAAAAAAATTATTCCTTCTCATTTAAGTCTTCAAGCAAAATTGCTATGGGAGTTCTATTTGGGAACTCAGTAGTCTGGTTAAACTAATTGTATATAAATAGATTACACCTTGCATAAGTTGCATGTATACAGTATATGTTATTATAATGGTTAATTAAAAGTCAAAGCACCATACAAATATCTTTATTAAAGACAAAAACTGCAGTGGTGAAATATTAAGTGATAATAACCCTACTTGCCATGAAATAATGAAATGAATGGAACATATAAATAATAGATGCAAATGAACCGGTACGAGATACAAAGGAAATAAATGAATAGGGGTTGAAACGAATTAACACGAGAGCTTTTTCCGTGAACTTTCAATCATCAACTTAAATCTTGCAAACATTTTGAAGTAATTTGCTGATATTTTGCCTTCGTATGTCATTTATTAATCTATATCAGTTTTAATTCACTATTTTTCATTTATTATCAGTTACTAGACTTCTTTTTATCATTTTTAAGCCTAAATAATTAACACTGTCAGTTTTAAGACAATCATCTTAATTTAGAAGCTGCCAGATCAAAGTTGCCTAAAAATCTTGATGGAAAAAGCTCCCATGTAAATCCGCTTCAGATCCAACAGAATAAAAATGTTCGGGAAATTGGCGACGAGAGAGAAAATATGTCAAGGCGGTGTGACACGACCCAATTTTTCCGTCAATTCTCTGCGGGCAAGATTTTTCCCGTAATAGTTCAGGATTTTGTTGCACTGGTATCGGCAACTGGGCTGAAGGTAGATTTATGTCAGACGGCTTAATTAAGATCCAACGTCAATTTTGAAGCTGCCTGACCATAATTGCCCGGGAAAAATGGTGGAAGAAGCGCTCGTGTGACTCCGGCCTAACACACAAGGGGACATTAAAAGTGCAGAAGAAAAGTGATGGTGTCTTAAAGGGTATATTAACCCTATGAGTACGGTGGCGTCATTTACCGTTGGTTCTGGCTGCCGTTAGAGGATTTTATTCAAGTTAGTAAGATTGTAATTTGAACTTACTTATAGGAATCCTTACCTAATCTTTCGAGCCAGACCTATTAGAGTTCAATTTTGAGCTTGGTGGTCTGGTTAAGGTATTTCTAAATATAAATAAGTAAGGCCTTGTGTATTCGGAAGCTTATTCAAGATAATTTTTACCTATTTGATCCATATAGATCCTTCCTAAGCTGAATAAAATCACCTAACGTCAGCCAGAAACTAAAATAGTGCCAACCTACCCGAAGAGTTGAGGGCATAAACTTAAACATCATCCTAGATTAGAAAATTAAAAGTAGTCTTGCCAATTGGTGAAGACTAGAGACCCTTCAGTAAGAGAGAGCGCCCTTTGGACGCCATTTTGGGGACGTAATTATCAAAGAATAGGGCGATATTTTGTTTGTGATCATTTAGAATTTACAGCCGTATTCTTAGACGTGTGGGGTGGGTGTCATCCATCCCATACTGAAAATATAAATTGGAACTGAGTGTTAATTAATGAAGAGAACTTGTAATCTCTCAAGTTTTAAAAGCTAACAATTTTTCTTCTTGTTTGTTTTGCAAGTTTTACACCTTAATTTATATGAAATTTTTATCCGAAGACCCAACTAAATATCAGGTACAAGTATTGCCGAATGTTTATCACGGGTATAGGGGTACATGTATTTTGGTGGCACCGAAATGGCGTTGGTTGGCCGATCTCTGCCACTATAAAGCCTCTAGCGAAGACATGCCATAATCTAAGATCATGATAAGTAAGACAGAGTTGTATCCTTCAAAATGTTGTCACCAAATTAATTATGACGTATAAGTTTTTGTTTTTTCCACACGATCACTTCTATGAATCCAATTCGCTCTCTTAATACGAGTGCAGTAATTCCTCACTTAATTAAAGTTCAATATACTTTTTGTGTCAATTTTTTTGCATTAAGGCTAAAATGTCCTCCGTATTGTAGAACTGCAAATGAAGATTGAGGGAAGAAAACAGAATTTATCGGGTAGAAGAATTTGGTACAGTATTTGAATGGAGAGGTGGCGGCAGTTTCATTGCATACTTAATATCCTAATTAATGAACAATATAATAATTAAACCATTTAAACTTAAACTTTGAATAATTTCTAGTGAATATCGTTTCCTAATTAGTGAACTTTTAAGCGAGGAATACCTTTGCAGAACATAATCCATCTTTGGCGGAAATTAAGCACCCTTCTTACTGATCACGACCTACCACATCCCTTGCTTGACGTTCTGTTCAGACCAGGGTGAGAACATAGACCTAGTGGAGTATTTTACCATGGTACCGGATGATGATGATGGACTGAGTTTATTACCCAGAGTCACATGAGCATTTTAACGGCTGATATCCTTGGAGTCAAAGAATTCAAATACAGTACTGTAGTCAGACTAGTAATTTAGAATCAATATCAATGTTTGTTTATTTTGCAAGTTTTACATTATAATTTAAATAGTACCGTACTCTGGTTAAGTCTATTATATGACAATTTTCTCTTAAATTTACGACAGAATTTTGTGCCTTGTAATCGTAAGCCTGAGTTTTCAAGGTAAAGTCATAATTACAGTGCAGTACGTGTATAAACATCATCATAGGTTTTTAAAGGCTTGCATGTGTTAGCCTTGTTCATCTTATAGTGACATTCCTTGTACATGGTGAAATACAGAGCCAATTTTCAGTCCCATTTCCTCTAATTCCTCTCGAAAGACCTCTTCCGTGTCTAATACCTTAAGTTCTTTAGTAATTTATATCAACTTTACCGATACAAATGCACCACTAAGACTGCTCAAGCGACCCCAGATAAATATATTTTTTTAGCGTCTTTTGTTCTGCACCCTTTCCGTCTGTGAGTGAAGCAAGTGAGAGACACAATACTCACTTGTCTTATGGCAGTGTAGTAGCGCGTTGTGTCAGGGAATAATTCTTCCACTTTGCTCCTCTCTCTCAATGTATACACTAAGTCATTTACAATACAGTACGGTAGAGCCTGGTTGTAAACACAGGTTTTTTTTATGACATTCTCGTTATAAAAATCTGGTTTTAATTCTTTTAGTATAATGATAATAATAATCTTGGGTCTCTTACTAAGCGCCGTTTCTCTATTTTCCGCTCCGAGATTCATGACACATTCTTTCAGTTTTTCTAGCTATTATTATTAGGATTATTAGGGATCGATGATGGTTGAAAGATCAATTGAGATCAATTTTGCTGCTTTGAATGCTAAAGCTTCCTAAGAAGTATTCAAGTTTCATTCAAGTATGTTGAGTACTTTTGCTTATATCAAGAGTAAAAACAAAGTTGAATCAGTATTGATAGGGTAAGATTTTGAAGCAAAGGTGTACAGTAACAAGTTGAATGATGTTATTACAAGAATATTATAAGTGACGGCATCACAACCAGACTTTACCGCACATTACAATACTAACAATCACTAGCGAGTTTGAGGTTTAGTCGCCATGAAACTCATATGACCTCTATATGATAATCCAATGCTCAAAAAACATGAATGAACACAAGGGAAAAATCAAAAGGAGAACGATAGCAATTTGAGGCAAGTATTATCTTCTCTCCGTGGCCTATCCAGATGGCAACGGGTCAAAAGGGCTACACTCATAAACGGCCACAACTTAAAATGGCACAATCCTAAATGACAATGCCTGTAATCATAAATAGCCACAATCCTAATCAGCCTACAGTCCGTTTTCTTCAAGCTATCGTGAAATTGGCTCATCTCCATATTAATTACTTGGCTATGACAGTGTTTGTAGCCAAATACGGTGCTAATTGTGAAAATGTGGCATTAATATGATGCAAATATATAGCAGTTTCTGATTTGTCCATTAATTATCAAGAAACCCACTGCTAATGGAGCAAAAAAATAGACTGTAGGGATTAAGTTAGATTAGGCAGGGTGAAGTAAGGTTTGGTTAGGTCTGGTGTAATGTTAGAAATTATAGTCGAGTTTAAATGGAAATGCTGTAAGATGCGGAAAATCACTCAAGGTATCAGCCCAATATTAGGTTAGGTGAGGTTACGTTAGATTAGGTAAGGTTAGGTTAGGTGAGGTTTGGTTTAAAAAGTATAAGATTATATTAGAAGACTGGCCGTTCTGGTTGTGGACGTTTCGGAGTGTGGCCGTTTGGACCTGAAACCGTTGAGATCTGTTATAATAAGGTTTGTTAATAGGAGCCTTTATCAATTCAAGTTAGTGCCAGATATTCAAACAGATCCCTTGTATCATATATATTTTTTTTTTTATATTTTCTTTGGTTGGGCGTTAGACTACGTTTACAGTACATGAGTATTATATGCAGTGCTTGTACGGTATTTTATTCATTACACCATACAGTATATAACCCATTTTTGCATGTATATTTTGCTGTTGAGTGGTCGCTGTTAATGTACTATAGACAGTATTCAAATTTATCACGCCATATATCGTCTTTCTACTTATATTTGTGGTTGAGCATTATAATACCTTTAAGTACGACATAAATATCATAGTACAGTATCATAGCATTCATATTAATCATACTTATCTCTTTTTATATAAAGTTTTTATATTCCATTAGACCATCTACAAACGTCTGGCAGTTACTTAAATTGTTGAAGGCTAATCAATTATCTCTCAAGCTTAACCTACACCAAGCCATCCACGTTCACATTGCACTCACTTTGGGTTTGTCAGCTAAGAAACATTTACTAATACCAAGGATTGAATTTCGTCAGACTTTATTCATCATAATATACTGTAGGTAGCTCCAATGTATTGCTTATAAAATATTCTTTGCAGTATAGAGACTTTTTTCCAAGAGACTCTGGAATTTGAAGCTCATAATTGTTTCAATCATCTGTGGTAGAATAAAGTGCATGCCTACATCAGAAATTATTGGGATTGGACGTTCAATAATTTGTTAATACACAGACACAAATGCATGATTTTTCAAAGTTATACCATGTACAGTAATATAAAATTATATTCACAGAAAGTACAGTATCACGGGCACGATAGTTAAAAAAGTAATAATCTTGTAAATAATTCAAGTATCTAAGCTTAGGATAAACTCCCTCACCAAATTATTCCATTGAAATATCAAACCTGGCATCAGAAAATAGAGTGTGCTAACCTACAACCCCAAAGCACACATGTTTCTGTGAACGTAGATGGAGTTGGTGTCCTGCATTTTAACCTATACCAAAGAACTGGGCAAACACAGACATTGGCAGGTGTCGCGGCCTAGAAGGGGATGGTCAGGGACACAATATTTTAGCTTGGTAGTACTGCTCAGTTTGACGGAGACATTAAATCAATCTTGCTGCTAAACGATTGGCGATGTCAGAGATCAGATGCCTTATATGTTTGTAATTTGAAACCACTCGGATTGATCATTACCTTTGTTTTTATTCATCTTCTTTATCTCATTAATTTTATTCATATTATTTTTTTATTTTTTATTTTTTTTATATATATTCCAACTACTCCCTCTCGGGCATAGGCTGATAGCCTTTACACTCTACCGCTGAACACGATGAGGCCCGTGAGGTCTTGCTCCAGTCTAGGGAGTGAGACATGCGAAGCTTCACGGCCCGAAGCAACTCCATCTCTGAAACCGCCTCGCCTCTGCGCTTCACAGTCTCATTCCCTCAGACTCGGACCCTCACTCTCAGAACGCCACCTATTGAGCAATTAACTCACTAGGCATTGCCCCCTGTAGCATATTTTTGAATATGGGAATATTCATACAATGCTATTTAATCAGGGAACAATGAGGTCTTTTTTTGGCATTTCGGTGTGCTGTGGTAATGCACTGATACTAGGTACAGCACAAATTTCATCCCAATAATATCTTCCCATTGACATATTGGGATTCGAACCCGGGTCTATTGAATTACCAGTCCAGTGGCAAGACCACTCCGCCACACCTCCCCTTATACCGTAGTTTTATTGTTTAGGTATCCAAGATGCGTTTTGTACAGAATTTTGTCTGTAACTACAATGAACTTTCATCTATAAGTGAGATATACAGTATTTCATCAGTAGCATTCCAAAAATTTGCTAATCTTTTTTACTAATTTCTTCATATAATTCATCAGTTACAATAATGAACTACCGGTAATCGTATTGACAAGTTTCTCTCCTCTTTTAATTTTGGATCCACGCATCAAATTGAGCAGACAACTTAAAAAATATATTGTGAACATGACCTCTCCCTCTGGCGCTATAAGTTGTTAGAGTAAAGAACCGTATAGTCTCGCAATAATACTTCTCTTGTTATAACTCCTAATGGCTGGTACAATCATGGACTAAAATATCTCCTTACTCAAAGCTACCTAGAAATAGCAGTGCACTCTGGCAATGAGATCAGAAATACTGTTAACTTGTATAAATTTGTACCCATTCCATTATTTTATGTATGGTAGTGAACATAGTATAGTTAACTTTCAAAAATAATTTGCTATAAAACCGTTAATTAATTATATGTATTAACCACTGTATCATAGCAAACTACACTCGTAATTCAATCCTCATGTTTCCTACCATACACATTTAACAACTTTCCTATCTCAATTTAGACATGGTTAATAGGAAGAGGTAGGGAAAGGAAAGGGGTAGAGAAACGCAAATGGCTTAGTACTAGATAGCTTTTAGTAGGAAATGTTCTTCATGGGTGTACAATGGAAAGATCAACAGTGTTAGAACAAGAGTACAAGACAGAGTTATAGAAAGACTCTACGGTATAGATCTATGATATATTACTCTCTCTCTTTCTTTCCGTCTATGCCTCCTCAGCGTGTTCCTCTTCGTCTTCGTATTCCTCCTCGGCTGTGGCGTCTTGGTACTGCTGATATTCGGACACCAGATCATTCATGTTGGACTCTGCTTCGGTAAACTCCATCTCATCCATGCCCTCCCCCGTGTACCAATGGAGGAAAGCCTTGCGACGGAACATAGCGGTGAACTGTTCAGAGATCCTGCGGAAGAGTTCCTGGATCGCTGTGGAGTTGCCAATGAAAGTGGCAGCCATCTTGATCCCCCTAGGCGGAATGTCGCACACGGCTGTCTTAACGTTGTTGGGGATCCACTCGACGAAGTACGAAGAGTTCTTGTTTTGGATATTCAGCATCTGTTCGTCGACTTCCTTCATAGACATGCGGCCTCGGAAAACTGCCGCCACTGTGAGGTAGCGACCGTGACGGGGATCGCAAGCCGCCATCATGTTCTTAGCATCAAACATCTGCTGCGTCAGCTCGGGGACAGTCAGAGCTCGGTACATCTGTGAGCCGCGGGACGTCAAGGGTGCGAATCCAGGCATAAAGAAGTGGAGTCGGGGGAAGGGAACCATGTTCACAGCCAATTTGCGGAGATCGGCGTTCAGTTGACCGGGGAAACGAAGGCAGGTTGTAACGCCGGACATTGTGAGGGAGACGAGATGGTTGAGATCGCCGTAGGTCGGAGTGGAGAGTTTTAGGGTGCGGAAACAGATATCGTAGAGGGCCTCGTTGTCTATGCAGAAAGTTTCGTCTGTGTTTTCTACCAGCTGGTGAACTGACAGGGTCGCGTTGTAAGGTTCTACCACAGTGTCGGATACCTGGAAAGAACGTTCTAATAAGCAGCTGAAATTTAAATAAAGATTATATAATTGAAACCTACATGTCTTTTAAAAGTCATTGAAACCTTGAGAGCCTTTTATAAGACATTGAAACCTAGAGAGCCTCAAGTTCAGTAAGTGAAATCTGAAGAGATATTTTCTAAGTAAGGAAACCTAGAAGATATTTCATTAGCAATTGAAATAGAGCTGAAGGAGAAGTGTTGCACTGTCTGGGTCTTGGTATGTGAGCGTTATGTCGTCTGCATAGGAAGCTATGTTTATTTGGGGTGTGTGGGGTGTAGTTATATCATGCATGTACAGATTGAAGAGTGCGGGCTACAGAATGGATCCTTGCGGGTCTTCGTTTGTGAAATTTCGGATGTTAGATGACTGACCGGCAAATGATATGTGTGCACATCTGCCTGCTAGGAAGTTGGCCAACCACCTTTTTGTATTACAGTATAGTATATGTTTGTGTCGTAGATTTTGTTTGTTATGTTGTCGCGGGGAATGGCATCGAAGGCTTTACTAATGTCGAGTGTGGCAAGTAGTAATCTGTGTTGTGGTCTGGCTGAGTTCATGCCGTCAAAATCTCTTTGTGTAAGGTCTGTAAGAAGAGTGTTTGTGGAGTGCAGTGGCCTGAAGCGATGTTGTGTTGGAGCTAGGGGTAACCTCTTACGATATGCAAGAGTTGGGAAGTAATCTTTTTCCTCTATACCTGTACAGTAGTCTATAAATATTTTCATTCATTTTAGGACTGGTCACACGGAGAAAGTGTTCATGATGTGGTCTGGGTATTCTTCATGAATTTTGAAGATGAGTAGAGTCCTCATACCCGAGTTACAAGCTCCTGATTTCATAGCTAGTACCATGGGGGAAAAAACTACTGAAATTACCTTATTTTAGGGTATTTTCACCTCCGGTTACACGATCGCTACAGGATAACCCGTGATCGTACAAGGATGATTCAGGTGTCATTGGAAAGCTCTATTATCGCCCTTTCACGGATATATACTGTAATTGTATTACGTTCTGGCTCTTGTTTATGCATGAAAAAGAGCATGGAATGAAGCTCGTTTTTGGTAAATATACCCGCCCAGCAGCATGGTCATGTTAACAAACATGCCCGTCATTAGGGAGTAAATGGGGATGCGTTCTCGGACCAGCCAAAACTCAATCACAAACACCTTAAAACCAATAATAATATCGTAAATCGGGGTATTGGATAGAGAGGGAGACCTGTACATTATCTTATCATGTAGCTATCCTAGAATATTGTCTATCATCAGTAAGTTAGACTATGCTTGATCTTATACCTAACTTATAATGATGGTCTCGTGAGTTAGCTGCCCACCGTTACTCACTTTAGGACTGGGCACGACGGAGAAAGTGTTCATGATGCGGTCTGGGTATTCTTCGCGGATCTTGGAGATGAGGAGTGTGCCCATACCCGAGCCTGTGCCACCACCGAGGGAGTGAGTCATTTGGAATCCCTGTAGACAGTCACAACCTTCAGCTTCCTTCCTCACAACGTCGAGTACGGAGTCTACCAGCTCGGCTCCTTCTGTGTAATGTCCCTTTGCCCAATTGTTTCCAGCACCACTTTGACCTGAAATATTATAATCTCAAAGTTAGAGAAGTTGGAAGTAACTTAACACAATAGAAATATTATTCATATTTATTCACCAACCCACCAATTAACTTACAAATAAACCTAATTAATGAAATCAATGAAACAAATTAACTGCTACCTCCGCCGCCAACACCGTGAACGACCGCAGCAGTGCAAGTACTGGTACTGAGCTGGATACACAGGCATAGTTTGCCTTTTTCCAGAGGATCTACTGTAAGAAAACTGTAAGAAAAACTGTAAGAAATTAATATATATGGTACCAGTACTCCGAGGACTTGAACCTAGGATACTCACACGGGCGCACTAAGCATTAGGCTACCAAGACAGTAAATTAGAAGTCAGAGTTAGTGCTAGTAACCTCATATTTTGTTTCATATTACTCATATGTTCAGGAAAAGACTACCACAAATATCGGGTTGAAAACAATAAACAATTAACGGTCCCAACTCACCAAATACGAAGTTGTCTGGGCGGAAGAGTTGGCCGAAGGGTCCGGAACGCACAGAGTCCATGGTCCCGGGCTCCAGGTCCACCAGGATGGCCCGGGGGACATATCTGCCGGGGCCGGGAGTGCTAACATTAACGCGAGGAAAGAGCAAGTGAAGTAGCAGATCGCCTGAGTCTTAAACCTAAAAGCTGGAGTCACACAAGTATGCTTAGTGGGGAATTTGTATCGTAGTCCCTGAATAGTCGTCATCCGAATCTTCATGATCACTATATTCTACGTAGTCGATGGGCCAGTTTTCAAAATCCCAAACCAGTACCATCCAAGGGGGTTAAATATTTACATAATCTCCAATAAACGGTAATAGGTAAACTCGCTGACCAAGGGTATCATATCGAAGCCAATACTGTTAGGTCCATTAATTATAGGTAGGCCAAAACATGATCACTATAGTCTATTTTTTTCCAGCTGAGGGTAAATTGTCATGTTTCTATGTTTGTTACTCAGCTATAAGGTAGATTTTACAGCAAAATATGATGGTAATAATGAAAACTTGGCATTAACACGACACACAGTCATAGTAGTTTCATATATTTCCACTAAGTATCGAGAAATCAGCTACTAAGGGATTTAATTTACCCTCAGCTGGAAAAAAATAGAGTATAACCTCTATAACTCATAAACGATCAAAGTAATCACTAATATTTCTATGTCCATAACAATCAGAAAAATGTCTTATAGATTATAATTATAAGAGCCCTCTTTGGTGATACTGATGTTCAACATGGCTCAGGGACTATAAGTGGACTCCTTTGTCCCCTCCGTCACCTTTACTATGACAGAGTTCATCATTTTGTAGCTCAAAATCACTGTCGTATGTAAATCAGATGAGAATAAAACAGATCTCTCAAAATTTTCAATGAGTCGAGAAGCATTTACGATGTACTCTAGTATGACTCCAATCTGTTGTTAAATTTCCCGATGTGACTCCAACTATACATTCAGCACATCCATGCATGCATATGCAGACAGGAGAGGGAAACGAGCCAGCAATTTCACCCATTCTGTTAATTGATATCCTTAAGCCAGTGTCACACAAGCTCTTTTCAGACTATTTTCCAGCAATTCTCATCTGGCCGCCTCTAAATTGCAGTTTGATCCTATTTTAACCATCTATCACAATCTACCTACCGTCTAGTTTATGACACCAACTTAAAAGAGCCCCATAATATCATGAGAAAAAACTTGCTCCTTCAAAATTGCTGGAAAAAGCGCAAATGTAACACCGGCTATAGTGACTGGACAACGCAACCACATTTTAACTATGGTGTATTTATAATGACACATTTAAGAATTGTGACCCACGAGTTTAGAAAGTGACCACCTGCAAGTTTCAGGTTATAAGGAAGTTGAGGCTGTAGACACCGATATTTAGCAGAATTTACGGCTAAAATAGGGTTGTAGTGCATTTATAAGCATGCAGGTCTCCCTCACTATCTGATGCCCCGATATACGATATTATTATTAGTTTTTAGGTGCTTGGGTTTGGGTTTTGGCTGGTCCGAGAAGGCATCCCCATTTACCCCATTAATTTTAAGGTTGGCACCGTTGGCTATATAATTTCTCAATTTATGATCGGGTTTTCAGGAATGTAACCCAATCGTAAATTGAGGGAGACCTGTACAAGTTCACCATATTTCTAACCATTAGAAATCTACATAACTATTGCATTTCCATTTATTTTCGATGTCTACAGCTCCAACTTCCTTATAGCATGAAACTCAAAAGTGGTCAATGGGCTCTGGATAATCTGGTACTTTCAGATCTACTGGTTGATTTGTCCTGGAACTGTTCATTTCAGTTCAGTATATTTAATTGGGGGAACGACAAAGGGTGGATCTCGGGCAGCAAAATATACAGGGTTAGGGAGGAGAGGATTAATAGAGCTAAATACACCACAACATTTAGCTATACTGTAGATAACATACTTGGAGAGGTACAGTCGAAATTCATAGTTCTCATAGCCTGTTCCTAGTACAGTACTATGCGTTCATGTCGTAGAAATAGGCAGTTGAGATTAAGCGACCCTCTCCCGTGAACAGGTAGGCTATAAGCTAGGTAATCAAGCGAGTTGCCTCGTCATATGTAGGCTAAGCATAAAGCATATGAAGGCGATTCATTCACAGCCACTTTCCCTCGAAGATTATGGCATCTGGCAATAAATAGATAAATAGTAGAAGTTGATGTCCCTTACTCTAGTTTTTACACAATTTATCATCGAGGATTTCTGTGAACTATTTAGGAGGGAACGTTTCGCTGGCATGCGAAGCAAGCCTATAAAGTGTGAGCCCAATAAATAATTTTGACTGTAGCCTACCATCCAAAAGACAAAATACCCTTACTATACAATATACTTGTCAAAGAATACTTCCTGTGTTGGTGGTGTAATGGTTTAGATACTTATGTTCTGGGTGTGGTGTCCCGAGTTCGAATTCCGGGAGGATCATATGCTTTCATTAATTTATTCCAATGCATTGGGGTTTGTAAGGGAGTATTAATGTTAAGCACAGGGTGTTTCTTAATATCCTATAATTACAACATACTAACTACTATATATTTATTCTACAATACCTTCTGTCATATCCTACAACTACAACACCCTAACTTCAAAGTATCCTATATCTACTGTTATATACAGTAATTGTTATAGAATATCCCCTGTGTAATCCTACAACCATACCATCCTAACCTACAATACCTCCTGTCATATCCTACAACTACAATACTTCAAGCATTGTTTTCCTATAATCTGTTTTATCTTGGGTGGCAGTAAATATTCATGTTCCCATTTTGGTTACTCGGCTATGAAGAGTTTGTAGTGAAATATGTTTCTAACTATGAAAACCTGGCAATGAGAATATGTTGTAGTGAAATGTGCTGTTTATTATGAAAACTAGATATTCGGAAGATTTTGTAGAGAAATATGTTGTTGATTATGAAAAGTAGGCAATCATATGGTACACAAGTAAGAAACCAGCAACTATGAATCTAAACCTTTAAATTTGCAACTAATGCTAAGGGTAGGCCTACATATCATCTATATTCCATGTATCAAGAACATCAGAGAACAAGAAGCGCACACACACTTCTACGAAAAAATATACTACATACAACATTTTGAGTATAGTTTACCATCAAAATTAATCGTTTTCTATAATGGGAGAAACTAATAATTTCTTCCCTCGATTATGTACGTTTTCTATTAAAGGAGAAACTAATCTATTTAACTATAATAGGCGGGCGGGTTGAAATAGGAGAGCTATCCCCCCGCCAAAGGCAGCTTTCTAGGGCCTTTCCTAGCTGATGCTGAGAGGATTGGGTTCTAGTCATGTGGTGATGGGCTGGTCTATCAGAGTGAGAACTGAGCGATCTCTGTCATACCCATAGCTTAGTCTGACTGTTCCTTTTACTTATATATTTTCTAGATCTCAAGTGACGGCGTCTCTTCCGTGGATTGACCTCCCAATCTACCAAGATTGGAAGCTAAAGCGTCACATTTTTCCTTTGCCCCTCAACTTTCTCTTCATAATTGCTGAGGGGTACAGGGCCCTGGGTGGGTCTTTGGTTTCCTGTGCGTTTCCGCACCCTCCTCAGCTCCCCACCATGGAGTGGCTTCGGTCACCCAGACTTTATTGTGGTCGGCAGGGAGGGTTCTGTGGGGGCGCTCAGTTATGGCCTTGGCCTTGCTCGGGGCCTTGGGGCTGTTCGGCCAGGCAACTTGGGGAACAACAACTATAATAGGCACCAAGAAAATTATGTAATTGCTCTTTACACTACTTTAGCTCATTAATGGATCATCAAAAGGCTGTCCTCATGAAACATGAAGTGTGTGGATTTGTTGGAAAGAATTACGGTAAAATCAAATAATTCATTAAAGGTTATATCATTAGGCTACATGGCTTATCCTACTTATATTTCGCACTAAAGTCACCACACCTAAACTATTTTGTAGTTATCCTAAACCACCTTCTACCATAGCCTGGTTGAAAACGAGATATTCTTTCATGCGATACTGTTAGAAAAGGGGATTCAATAAATTAAGGGAATTAGGGACAAGTAACAAGCATGCACTAATTACTTGAATACTTATACCAAATGTTAATGAACGTATGCATTCTCTATTATATCATGGGCATGGGGGGGAGGGGGATGTCATTAAGGGAAATGCAAAGGCTGGGAGATTTTAGCCCCTTGAGGATAAAGATCACGCATTTTGACAATTGACAGTTTATCTTGCCTATCATTAGACGATTTTATGCAATTTAGGAAGGATCTGTGGGCATCAAGAGGGTTAATACTATCGCAATTAAGTTCCATATTCCCATCCTGATCTGAATACAATTAATAGTCTGACAATAGCCAGAATAAACTGTCCAAATTTGTCATAATCCTCAAGGGGTTGATTTCATGAAATAATAGTCAATGATCATGTTTGCATGACAGAATGGTCCTTGGTGATTTTGTATTTCAATGTTTAGAGGACAAGAACGTACATTACATAAAGCTTCTCTAATTTTCTATACTCAGTGTAAATATAAGACTCTTTAAAAATAGGTTATATGTGTAAATATATCAGTCTTAGAAAATGGGAGGTCGTATTTTCTCAGTGCAGCATTTTAGTTCTGCAAACCACTGAAATGCGAAGACTTCAAGGATTCTTTAAAATGTTTAACACCTGATGATTGATCTTAACTCTGCATGACCAGCACTCAACAAGATCAGGTTATTTATTTATTTATTCATGTATTTATTTAGTTATTAATTTTATTTATGTATTTTTTCCTTTCTTTCTTAATTTATTTAGTTATATCTATTATTATTATTTATTATTGTTGGGGTGTGTGTCATTAATTAGAGTGCAAGGAGGGGCGAAATAGTTTCTAATCACAATCATTGGTCATGAAATACTAAGGGTAACTAAGTATGGAAGACTACTAAGAGAACAATAACATGGGGATGAAACTATAATAATATATAACAGTTTTCTGGTTTGCCTACTTACTTTCTTTCCGTGGCTCTAAATTATGTCATTTTCCATATATTTCTGGCCAACAAGACGTTATTACTCAACTTAGGAAGGACCTTGAGAATGTTAAGGGGGTGGAAGGGGTTGAAATCTCACGTTAATTTGGCGATTTTAAAGAAACTTCACCCCATTCAGGTGTCTATGTATCTTTGGAGAGCGATAGGTAGCCTGTAGATAAGGAGAAACCGGCTTTCAGCCAGGACATTGTTCTACCGAAAAATGTACAAATTTAGCCTGAAGTGGGAGCTGGGTGGTGAGTTTTTTTTTTTAGTATTAGGGGGGGTCTAAGGGGCTATTAAAGGTTACTAATGAGAACTATTATATACCACACAGGGAGGGAACTACAACAATAAACCATACTATAGTTTCCTGGTCCGCCGACTTACTTCCCCCCCGTGGCTTCATTGTAATAAACGTTGATGCGTTCTAGCTGGAGGTCGTGGTCGCCTCGGTAGTTGCCTGTGGGGTCGATGCCATGTTCGTCGCTGATGATCTCCCAAAACTGTTGAGCAAGAAAGGGATGTTGTTAGTGAATATCAACAAACAAATTATAATAATAAACAAATAAACAAAAACAAAACACACACACACACACACACACACACCGAGGAAGCTAAGATGCATGGAAAAGGTAGACAAAAGCAGACGTAAAATCTTAAATCAACCTAAAGGGTCGATGTAATTTTCATCACTTCTGATCTCCTGCTCTGCTTCACTCAGTTGTCCTCATCTATCCTCATCACATGATCAAACCACCTCAACCTGTTCATACATATCACGAAACAGACATCCTCAACACCCAAGATGAACTAGAAATTCCGGCTTTCAAAAATAACTGCACATCTATCTCGGTAAATGCATTTGTATTGTTGGATTTTAGGTGTGTGCCTGTCAAATAAAACGTGCCTACGCAGAGCATTGAACCAAGGTACTTGAGTTCTCGAAAAGGGGCTCCAGTCCTGACGCTCTTCTTGACTTACAGTGTGCTGCCTTAATAATCCAGAAGAGTTGATAGCCTCTGCAGTCTCATTTTAACTAACTACCTAGCATTGAACCTCAGACATCATGCCACGACAGCATTAGAAGGGTACTACCATTTAACTCCCCTACCCTAACACCATAAATTTGATGCATAGAAACAGAGCCTCTGGGCGTAATATATATAAATTGTATGCTATTTCTATACATACTCATGGACATTAATTTGCTTAAACGACCATCCGAAATGCCACAACCAGGAAGTGAATTTAAATGGAGGTTCGAGTCAGTATGGGATAGCTTCGAATGTTTAAGAAAAGCCTAAGTGACTGTGACCATGCATATATTTACAAGGAAGGGCGATGCGGTTGGTAGCTAGTTCGATCGCTGTTGGATAAATGTATTTGACACTAGGGCCTTCCAACCCCCCTTCGCAATGCCAGACATCAGAGGTGTAGTAAACTACTATCGTACTTTCAGTGTGAATGCTATACTCTGTACATTATTGGTAGGGCAGAAATTCAGACTTCAACCTCTTATAACTAAAAAACGACTAGAGTAATCGATCTAATATTTCTACCATTTGGGAAGAGTTAGCTAGGGAATACGTGTGAACATTTATAGCCCATTTGCTTCAGCACTTTTTGAGTTATGGAGGATAGCGATCACTATTTATGCCCTAACTATATTGAATGAACTATAGTACCTGAACATGTATGATCAGCCTGATGACACTGACAACCACAGCCACTTAGGTTTGTAATGCTCTTCTCAACTTGTAAGCAAACTTCAATATCGTAAATTCACCGTTTTCTTATGTTCTTGTATACGATCACAAAACCAACGAAGTAACTTTTAGGTAAACTTATCCAAAACTTTCTTATAAAACTTTTAGATTCGTAATGCTCTATATGACTTGTAAACAAACTTCATTATCATAAGTTTAACGAAAGGATAGCGTGTGTAACTTTTCTCGTAAAATCCATACTATCAGCAAGTCGTTCCATGACTTGTTCAGTAAGTGACAAAAGGCTCGTAATACTCTATTCAACTTGTAAACAAACTTCAATATCATAAATCCAGTGAAAGGGTAGCGAGTGTGACTTTTCTCGTAAAATCCATACCATCAGAAAGTCGGTCCATAGCTTGTTCAGTAAGTGACAAAAGGTAAAAATATGGTGAGAAATGTAAAGTTATATTTTAAAATCATGCCCTGTCTCAAGAATGTCAACTATTCTTATATTTACAGTGCAACAATTGTCCTAAACTATTTCAATAATATAACGCCAGTTTATGTTTCATGCTGACTACCCCCCTCCCCCCTTTGAATGTATTCATCCTAGGAAATCCTTTGGATTTGAAAGGCTTAGAATCTATCTTAACTGTGCCTAGGTGGTTAAGGTGTTGGAGTGCTGCACCACTGGCCTGGGTTCGAGCCCTGTAGGGGTCATATCACAACAATATTGACTAATGTGGAAGTTGAGTACAATAATTTGGAAGTAACTAGAAAAAAGATAGAAGGGTTATAAATAAATAACTTCTATATCCCAAAGCTTTGTTCATTATGGCTTAAGAGTGACGTTTCCTACATCAAGAGAATACAAAAAGTTGAAGTCGTGAAAGTAGGACAGGATTTTTTTGCATGACTGTGCCCTGCTACTATTGGTAAAAGTTGAAGTTTAATGTCGCAAGACGTTTTTTTTTTTTTTTTTTTTAAGAGACAATGAACGGAGGAAGGAAAAACACAGATAAAACAAAAAGGTCCATGTGCCTAAAGGCATCCTCCATTCATAAAATGTTTGTAACAACTGGATTTAAACATTTGTAGATTGTAAGTTTGTGGAAAGCAATTCGAGGGAAGTGAATTCCAAAGAGTAGTAGCTCTGGGGATAAATGAATTCTGATAAGCAGAAGTTCTGCATTGTGGAGGAGAAAGTGTAAATTCATGGGCGCTCTCAGCTGCCCTAGTTCTACGGGGAAAGATGTGGAGAGGCCACAATTGAAGCAAGTTCCTCGGAACAATTGCTGTGAAAATATCTGTAGAATAATGCAAGGGATGCAACGTTTCTTCGTATGGATAATGTAGAAGGTCCTGTGTGATTGCAGGGTTATTGATTAATCTAATAGCTTTATTTTGAATTTTGTCCAACTGCCTCAATGCAACCACTCCACTTCCACCCCACAGAGGTGAACAGTAATCCATCTGAGAACGCACATGACTTTTATATATCACAGCCAACTGCTCGTCAGTGAAGAATTCTCGAACTCTGTACAGGAGTCCCAGTTTTTTAGAGGCATTCTTAGCAATGCTTCTAACATAATGTGTCCAGCTCAAGTTAGTAGTTAATGTTACACCGAGAATGTCAATACTAGGGGAAGTGGGAATATTTACATCATTAAAAATATATGGGAGTCAGTGAGATTCTGTCGGTTAGAAAATTGAATGTATTTGGTTTTCTGTGCATTAAAGGAAACTAAATTCTTTTGTCCCCATCCATTAATTCTAGAAAGGTCCTGGTTCAGAGAAATTGCAGTGTTTATTTTTGAATTTATAAGATCGGGTTGGGTGAAAGAATTGGTAAATGTGAAGGAACTGTGGAGTGTTGAGTCATCTGCGTAGGAATGTATTGGATTATGAGTGGTAGATATGAGATCATTGATATGAATGAGGAACAGAATTGGGGCCAAAACTGATCCCTGGGGAACACCAGCATTTATTGAGTGAAATTGATTATCTATCTATCTATCAATCTATATGTCTGTCCATTTGAGCTTAAGTATGGAGTAAGGTAGGGGTAAAATTAAGTTGGGTAGGGATGAGTGTGTGTGTGTGAGAGAGAGAGAGAGAGAGAGAGCAAGAGAAAGAAGAAAGAAAGAAAGAGAGAGAGAGAGAGAGAGGGGGGGGGGGGGTTATCGTCATGTGCACCTCCTCCACCACCAAAACATTGATCCTAGGCCCAGGGGCACTGTACTCCCATGGCTGACACATACACACACACGCACACGCACACGCACACACACACACACACACACACACACACGCACTTTCACACACACACATTGTTTCTCCACCTAATCTATATAACCTAATCCTCTCTCTCTCTCTCTCCAGGTCGTCTAGGCCCTAGGGTATAATTATGTCTCACCTTGCCCAGGGGGAATACTGTATATGTAATTGTTTATGTAATGGTATATCGTTGTTTGTCTATCTATGTATTTACACCCCCCTCCCCCCCACACTAACCAACATACACACACACACACACACTCATACCAATACGCACTAACACAGACATAGACTCCAGAACCTCCCCCCCCCCCCATAACCCATGCTATGCCTCCCCTCTCCCTCCTTCAGACATATCATTCATAACATACATATATCCCTCCCCTCGCATGACACTAAGCCACCTGGGGTATATCACGGCTTGCTTACTCAGACACGAATGGGACAAAAAAACTAGAACAATATTAAAAGCAAGCTTACATGGAGTCACACGCATGTATTTGTAGTTAGTAGCGGGAACTAGACTGAAGGGAATTGACGTTAGGCGATGGAATTCTTATGGAAGCGTATTTCAGAAACTGACCGACCAGAGTTGACGAAAAAGAAATGCAAGTGAATGTGTGTGTATGTGTGTGTCTGTGTGTGTGAGAGAGAGAGAGAGCGTGTGTAAAATTATCTTCCTTGCTAAAAATCTTAACACAAAATATTTGGCTCAGTTAAGAAAGTAATTCGCTAGACGGACAGATTGGTAGGTCGTCTTTAATTATGCAGGTGTCAGGTATGTTATCAATTCCCTTCTCTAGGTCAGAATAGAGATCTTATAGTACCAGAGATTGGCCTATTTCGGCTATGTTGGTATCCCTGCACTTGAAGTAATACAAAAGGTATGTTGGTATCCCTGCACTGGAAACAATAACAACTGTATATACAACCATTGGGTATATTGATAGTGTCTGTTTTAGTTCACCAGGCGGTAGATTGCAAAGTTGCCATCTAAGTGTATCGGGTATTTTGAGCTTTTTGTTGTGAAAAATGGTGTTAGTTATTACATTTTGGTATTAATAAGATGAAGAGACATAGTAGTGTCATATGTTTCTACTAAGTGTCGAGAAATCAGCTGCTAAGGGATTCAATATACCGTCAACTGGAAACAATTACCAGAGTATAGTGATTTACCTTTTTATCCTTATATTAGATGGGCTTATTACTACCGATATATCTTTATAAGGTTATATTAATATGATGACTTTAATTACACTCTTCATACCCATTATTTATGCCAGTGTCATTAGTCTCTCTTTACTCTCATATACTGTACATCCATACCCATGATATGCATTCGGTAATACTGGTACAGGGTATATAGTTTGATAATTGGATATAAATTCTATATATGATAAACAAGTATATATATTAGCTTGTTCTTTAATACTTACAGCACCAATATGGCGTTCAGAGACAAAGCTGACCGTTCTCTCTAGGTCACACTACTTCCGGTATAGGGAACAAAGAGGTCATTCACTTGATGGTCTAGTACAGAAGGGGTTAAGGGGGGTGACCTCCTGTTTTTTTCTCTTTCTTGATTTTATCCATTCGGCCCCATTCAGCCTACTGTTTTAAGACATTTATCCCCATCCAGGTATCGATTTTTTTTTGAGAAATCCAGCTTCGCCGGAGACATTTTTCTATTGAAAAATTTACAAATTTAGCCAGCTGTCTAACTCAGTTTCCAAAATATGGTGACTCGCTATCGCTCGCCAGGTATAAATCGACACCTGGATGGGGATAAACGTCTTAAAACAGTAGGCTGAATGGGGCCGAATGGTTATAAGCAAGAGAGATAAAAAAAGCAGGTCACCCCCCTTAAGGATTGCATTCACTGTTTTACCAGAGAAATAACCCGAGTTCAAATTATAGAAGTGTTTTTTGAAGTGGAGTGTTTAATTTTGAAGTGGAGTGTTTAATTTTGAAGTGGAGTGTTTAATTTTGAAGTGGAGTGTTTAATTTTGAATAAGTACTGTTTATATATTGATATGTCTCGGTTTGGAATGAGTGGCGAGATATCATTTAGCCGAACTGGTTAACTATTCAGTGTTTTCCTCAGTGTGGAAGAGTGAAGTGGTGCCATGATGAGCTGGCTATATACGAGTTACACAGGTAAATATCGTATTATATTCTACTATATTATACTTATATAGTAACTAAATTATGTTAGATATACACACTATTTATACTTTAATTATAGTGTATTTGTTCGCTTGATGGGAAATATCAATATTTAATCGAAAACTATGAAACTACCCTGTATCTGCATCGTTGAATTGCTGTGTTTTCATAACCAACAATATATTTCGTTACAAAACCTTCTTAATATTTTGAATAATAAAGGGAGGGACATGATAATTTACCGCCATTTGACATAAAACAAACTATAGTGAATGTAGCCTTGTGTTTTAATGTGTGTATAGCAAACTATATTAGTTCCATGTACCAAGGTATACAGTCATTTATATTAAACATATACCACATAACTCCTTCTGTACCGGCGACGTCTTTGTTATTGTATCCTAGCTATATGTAGACGAATGTGTCCAGTTTAAGAAGGATCTGTGGTAGTAAAATGGGTTAATTGAGATAGTTCGAAGCCTGTTAATTGTTGGAGGTCCTTTTTAAACTAGAAAATCGTCGTCGCCAGAGAAAAGTTTAAAAAATGTCACCGGTACAGAAGAGGTTAAAAGGAAGAAGCCCGGGCAAACAATACATTAACTATATGATTCCGTTGGTTCAGAAACTAGAGTAAAATGGGAAGGGGAAAGGTGGATAGAGTCATTAAAAAGCCGTGGTGTAGTGGATAAAGTGCCTAATCTACGGTACTTAGCGAAATTGTTTGGGTTCGAAGCATGGGTGAGGAAATTACTGAGAGAGAGAGAGAGAGAGAGAGAGAGAGAGAGAGAGAGAAAGGGGGGGGGGGGGGGTTAGAGGAAGGGACTAACACACACACATACATAGGTAAAGGGTACATTAGATAGAGTAATCAGACAGTGGTGGTATAGTGGATAAAGTGCTTAACCTACTTAGTGAAATGGCCCGGGTTCGAATCATGGGTAGGGGAATTTTCTAGATGAGAGAGAGAGAGAGAGACAGATAGCAAAAGAGGTAATCTAACTGAGAGAGAGAAAGAGAGGTAAAATAAAGAGAGAGAGAGAGAGAGAGAGAGAGAGAGAGAGAGAGAGAGAGAGAGAGAGACAAGAGAGAGAGGGAGGAGGAGGGCTTGGCAGACTGGTCAAAATCAATAGTGAGTGTCTGGCAAGAGGAAAGAGGCGACCTAACTTGACCTTGCTTACCACGCCCACTACAACTCCTACACAGATATATATACATAGGTTTACATACATAGATATACATAGTTACACATATACAGTTAAATTCACATACATAAGCTTATATACAGTACAGTCGGCCTAATAAGTGATGTCTCGGCACCAAGTATATTTTGTTCTATAATTGGTATCAGCAATAATATCTAAACAGGATTTCTTCATTTCGAGTTAGATAACAAAATATGTTCCTACACTAACCCACCCTATTTAATATATGACAGACAGTAATACAGCACAAAGCGAGTCAAACGTAATGACAGCCGAGACATCACTTATTAGGCCGACTGTACATTACACATTTAGCACACAAACCTACACATTGACACACACCTTGAAACAATCGCTAATTTGTACCCGACACATAAATACACACGCACACACGCATGCACGCACATACTGATACGCTCATATGCATACATATGAACTACCACAAACACACTATTTAATAGTCACTGATACAGGCACGCACACACATTCTATACACCCCCCACCCCCCCACACACACGCACACCGACACACCGACACACACAAACACACACCAATGTATTGATTACTGTATGTCAATATCCAACACTAACGTTATTGGCTGGGCCTTATATAACTTATCAAGGGTCTCTCAGGTACAGTCGCGCCAATAAGTCATATCTAGGCACCATGTATGTTTTGATCAATAATTGGTATCAGCAGTATCTAAGCTTCATTTCTTCATATCGAGTGCAAAATAAAAACATGTTCTTACACTTACCCACCCTATTCAACATCTGACAGACATTAATACAGCACAGAGAGTGCCAAACGTAATGATAGCCGGGACATGACTTATTAGCGCGACTGTACATACACAAGTTCGCAGAGAAACGTAATGGGGAATTATTCTGGATATCAGTAGACAATTTTATGCAGCTTAGGAAGGACTGTTTCATTATTTTTGAGGACGTATTTTTGGTACAAATTTGTGCATTTTTCGGTAGAAAAATGCCTAGGCCGAAGGCCGATTCTTCCTAAATTGCAGGCTCGCTATCGATCGCCAGAAAAAAATCGACACCTAAATTGCACGAAAGGTCAAATAATCGCCAAGCTAATGGGGAAAATGTCTTAAAATCTCCAAAACTGACCGGGCCTTATATAACTTTATCAAGGAGTCTCTCAGGTACAGGCACTTATACAAATTCGTGGACCCTCTATGTATTTCTTTATGCAATTATAACTTATATGGATTGATTTTTGGATGAAACTTGCTTTTCAAGAAATAGTATATATTGTTTTATAGTTGATGTATAGATATTAAGTATATTCATAAATTCGTTTCCAGAGATATACTTCCATAATTAGAAATAGAAGTCCACGAAAATGTATGAGTGGGCTAGAGACGATTGAGTTTCTGACCTACTTCACACGAATAGACTATAGTAAGTAGTTTTGTATTTTACCCTTCCTTTCATATCAATTAATTACATAAGTCATACATATTAAAACAAAATGTAATGGAATAGAAAATTGATTTCAATATCAGTCACATAGCCCATGCCTTAAAAGTCCATTGTCAATCTGAACTTCCTAACATGGCGTCTGTTGAATATTTATGAGTGTAGGCTCACTTTCCCACGGAGAGAGAGAGAGACAGAGAGATATTATTTTATATATATATATATATATATATATATATATATATATATATATATATATATATACTGTATATTCGGAATTTTGATTTCTAGAATCTTCGATTATATCCTAAACTACAGATGTTTAGAGTCTAGCATATCGTTTAATAACATACCTGTCTATGAGCACACCTGTTCGTGGTTATACACCTGTGTACATGTGTGTGTACGTTTATCTTCATTACTGTATAACTGTTTACGAGTGTCTGTTTTTATCAACCTACTGTGTATGTATGTCTGCAGGTTTGTGAGTGTGTGTGTGTGGTGTCCATGTGAACGTTTAAAACGTGTATCTGTTTGAGTGTAACACCTCAACCACACACCCTTTTATCACCTCAGCTACACCCCTCCCTTCCTTCCTTCCTACTTCCCCTCAACCACACACTCCGCATTCTAACCCCAACCAACCCCCTCACCCCTTATTCGCAACTCATCTATAACCACACCTGTCCTCACTTCATTCTTGACCACCTCACATCTCACCCACACTCTACACAGAATGATCTCGATCCCCTTATGTCACCTCCACCACACCCCTCCCTTTCCTTCCTCTCACCCACACCCCACCCCTCATTCTCACCTCAACCACACCCAAACCACATCTCAATACCACACCTCCTTCCCCCATTTCAACCTAAGATCACACCTCAACCCCACTCCAAACGTAATTGTCTCTTTATTTCCCCCCAACCACACCCCTCCCCTCCCTTCCATCCTATTTCCCTCCAACACACCCCTCATTTTCACGTCAATCACAAGTACCCAAACCTCCCCTCATTTCAACCACACCCACACCCCTCATTCTCACCTTAACGACACCCACGTCTCCCCTCATGTCAACCACACCCACACCCCTCATTCTCACCTTAACGACACCCACGTCTCCCTTCATTTCAATCTTACCCATATAAATATACCTCCGTCTACGTATTGTGAAAAGCTCGTTATACCTCAGGCAAATTTAAGATGTTTGTATTGTTGTTGTTTTTTCATAATACGTGTTGCTAGCCCCAAACATGCGAGCAACTGTGGCTTTCAACCATCCGACACACCTCCTTTTATTCATATACACCATACAACATATAGATATATATAGAATGTTGTTTAAACCCTAGCGTGGAGGATTAGAGATACACCAAACACCTTCCCCTCCCCTCCCCTCATTTAACCACAGCACACACCACAATCCCTCCTTTAAGCTCCCCTCCCTTCCTTTCCTCCTATTCCCCCCCCCCCCCCTTATTATCAGCTCAACCCCCCCCCCCCCCCCCCCACACACACACACCTCCCCTTACGTCAATCTTATCTTGCACTTAAGGGGCTACTATACTCGCTTTTTCTAGACCTCCTTCTCCCTCATGTTTAGCATACTTGTTTTGAGATTTTAAGACCTTTCCTCCATTAGTTTGTCGATTTTAAGACTTTTTGCCCCATTTCGTTGTCAATTTCAAGACCTTTCGTGCCATTTAGGTGTCGATTTATTCCTGGTGACCGATAACGAGCCTGTAATTTTAGGAGGAAACGGCCTTCGGCTGGGACATTTTTCTATCAAAAAATTTACAAATTTATCTTGAAGGGGGGTCTAGGGGGTGTTTTCTTAAGCTTTGATGGAGGTCTAGCGAGGAAACTCAAAAATAAACTAATAGGTAAATACATAGGCCAAAAACCCAGCAGTACCCCCTTATACGTATGTACACCCTACCTTCCCCTCTCTCACCCCACACCACAATCCCTGCACTCAACCACATCTCTCCTCCCCTCCACCACACCCCTCCCTGTCACCTCAACCACGCCCACACCTCCCCTCATGCCAATCTCATCTTACACCTATAAATAAACCCTCTCCCGTCCCCCCTCTTCCCTTCATACAGACACACCCCACGCAACCCCTTCGGCCAGGCAACCTAAGGGAACGATTACTACTACTACTACTACTACTACTACTACTACTTGTTTTCCTTTATATATATTTGTATTACATCTATTACATTTGCTACTACTACAACTATTACCCCTCCCCTCATTATCACCTCATCCACACACCCGTCTCTCCTCATTTCGGCCACACCACAACCTCTCACGTCAACCACAATCCCTCACCTCCCTTCCACCCTACTTCCCCTCAAGCACTCCCCATCATTATAAACACGACAACATCTACCTTCATTTCAATCTTATCTTACACCTATAAGTATGCCCTCCTCTCTCATTCAGCTACACCACACACCACAACCCCTCCTCTCAAGCACACCCCTCTCCTCGATCCTACCTCCCCTCCATTACACCCCTCATTCTCGCCTCATCAAGCCCACACCCCTCATCCTTACCTCAACCACATCCACGTCTCCCCTCACTTCCTCATTAACCACCTCACACAACTCATCTCTGCTCGCCTCAGTCCTGCAGTCATACATATTCACTCCCCACAACTAACACTCCACACCTCAACCACATATTACCCCTCCACACACCCCTCGTCTCTCTCCTACACCCCTATATCTACCTCCCCTCCCCTCAACCATATATACCCCTCCACTTCTTCCTCCTACACCCCTATATATACCTCCCCTCACTACCACAACCACATATACCCCTCCACACCCCCCTCTTCTCTCTCCTACACCCCTATATCTACCTCCCCTCCCCTCAACCATATATACCCCTCCACTTCTTCCTCCTACATCCCTATATGTACCTCCCCTCACCACCACAACCACATATACCCCTCCACACCCCCCTCTTCTCTCTCCTACACCCCTATATCTACCTCCCCTCACCACAACCACACCAGCATATCCCATTACTTCCATTTTTAACCACTTCAACAACACCATCCCTTCTCCTCTACCCTCAAGCACACCCCTCCATTTCTCTCTCCTACACCCCTGCATCTACCTCGATCCCCTCACCGCAACCACACCCACATCTCCCCTCACTTCCATCTTAATCACCTCACACCCCTAATCATTTCCCCTCACACACCCACACACACACACATACATACTCAAACCCCAAAATTTCCGGAGTAAATAATCCCTGTTTGGCAAACGTGAAGGAACAAACGAAAGTACATTACTGAATGAATAATGACAACAAACACACTGCACAATCATACAACCCAGGGCAAAGACAATCAAATAGGCGCTTGTTCTGGCAAATAATGATCGTTTTAAGCTTGATTCTGGCAATATTTCTGGCCAATTTAGCACTGATATCGGCAATTAATCTTCAAATAGATGAATTTATACTACTAAATTCCTATCGAAGTTTAATCCCAAAGCATCCAGTTGCCCCCAAGCAAAAAAGCATTGCTAATAAACCCGCTCGGAAAAAAGCCACGAAAAACGAAACGTCTCACTTACTTTAGCTCCGATCTGGTTGCCGCACTGTCCTGCCTGAATATGCACAATTTCTCTCATGGTTGTCTAGGAAAGTCTATATAATACTAAGGATATCACACTATGTCAGAGAGGCGCGGGGTTTTGAATGAGAGAAGGGTAGCGGCTGCTCACGTTATAAGCAGAGGAGAGGGGGCGAGTACGCAGGCGCAAGCGACAGGCGTACTAACCCTTCTAACTGTTCAATAGCATAAAAACACCCCATTATTCTCCATTTCTAGACACTACAACTAATCAATATATATGTAAATAGGACCCATGTTGTAATATATCGAAATTAAATACTGTTTATAGGCATTAAAAGGAGAAATATGTGTTTGAAGAGGCCTGAGCAGTTGCAAGCCTGCCTCTATCGATTTGCGGAAATCAATGAGAACACGCCCCATACACCGTTCGCGGATCGCTAGCCACTACGGCAGATAGACCGGCTGGGGCACCGATATCCACCTTAACCGGCGCCGGATAGAGCGAATTAGTCCGGATAATAAATACTATAAAAGTAGAATGCCCAAGAGGAACAGCGCTATGGCCACCCCACCTTCTTAACTTGCGACATCCGATATCCTTCCCGCTGAGCTATGTGTCCTGGGCTGGCTATACCCCGGGCCCAGGATACCCCTACCCCTATAGCTCAAACATTGGCTATATCTTCTGTGACCTTGAACCTCTGAGACACTCACTTAAGACGTCGGATTTCCTTATGCCGCGTCGTATCTTGGCACCCCATGTAATTCTCACTTCAGACGTCGTATTTTCCATGGTAGAATTACTAATATAGTAATTATACCATGATATAGAAGTAATTATGACGTGGTATTTCCTTATGACACGTCGTATCATGGCACCCAATGTCGCAATTTTCACTTATGACCTCATATTTCCTTGGGACTTGTTGTATCTTAGTACCCAATGTTGTAAGACTTTCTAACTTAAGAATTCGTATTCCTTTTACCCCTTCTGTACCGGCAATTTTTTTTTTTTTTTTTTTTTACTGTATTCTGTCTATTATTAGGCAATTTTGTTCAGCTTAAAAAGGGACTGCAGCAACAAAAAGGCTTCGAACTATCTCACTTTATGGGTTGGGTGTGAAAGGGATTTTCCGTGTGTGGGTCAATCGGCTCTCCTCAGACTCTCGTTTTCTTATGTTCTTAACCCTTTTTACTACCACAGATCCTTCTTAAATTTCACAAAATCGTCTACATAATATAGATAGAATACACTGAAAAAGACGTCGCCGGTACTGAAGGGGTTAAGACGCGTTGTATCTTGGCACCCAATGGCGTAATTCTAGCTTACGACGTCGTATTTGCTTATGACGCGTCGTATGATAGCACCCCAATATAGTCATTCTCACGACGGCAATAACATAAAATCCTAACTGGGTGAGATAACGCATGGAGTAACTAAGATGTTATTAAATATTGTATTTTGTTTATCATTGGCCTATTTTAATGAGTCTCACCAACCTACCCACCTACCAAGCTTAACATGATATATTCAAATTTATGCCTGGACTCGCACGGAATTTGGTTACTATATCCACTTGTACGCTATTGATATTTTGTTGGTAAAAACAACATCTTTCTGTCTGTAAACAAAATATCTCACAAAGCTAAGAACCGATTTTCACGAAATTTGGTGGGCAGGTATGATAAGGGCCAAAGGCAGAAGTGGTAAAATTTAGGAGGCAATCTGGATAATATCCTGGAAGATCTGGAACCAGATCCAGAAGAATATTTAGGCCCATGATAATAATGATAAAGAACTATCCAGCGTAGGCGGAGGCATGCGCTCTACATATTGCCCCTATAGTTTACTAGTGGTCTTTTCCCCACAATTAATATATTATTGTTTAGGTCAGGAGAACAGTGGGTCCAGGGGGGTAAGCTGGGCCCGTATCACCCAGGCCAGTCTGTCCCCGCCTGCCTTCAGCTTTAAAGTAACGATCACACCGTCTGGTTCATGACGGTATTCACCTTTATTGACATCTGGCAGACAGTATTACGGAATTTCACGGTCATTTGCACCTGCGGCTAATAAACACTTACGTAATCATAACTATCATCTACATTACACTTTGGCTAACATTAGACTATTTCATGCAGCCTACGAATGACCTCTATAGTAGCTTTCGAAGGAGTAAAAGCTATCCTAACTAAGGGAGCACTCGGTTGAGTGCATACCTCCGCCTACTCATCCTATCTGCCCTCCAAATTTCGTGAAATCTCTAAAAGGATTCACTGAGATGGTCTGTAGACTTGTTATGGGTAGACGTCTTTCCAAAGCTGAATATAATCGTCTAATGGTCAGCGGTACCGTACTGTACGGGTTAAGGGGAGGTCTCCACTTGAGGGATTTTTTTCTGGACCCCTTTCTCCCTCATGTTTAGCCCCATTGCTTTTGAGATTTTTAAGACGTTCGCCCTAGTAGTTTGGACATTTTAAGACACTTAGCCCCATTTCTGTCAATTTTAAGACCTTTCGTGCCATTAAGGTGTCGATTTTTTTCCTGGCGAGCGATAGCGAGCCTGTAATTTAAGAGCAACCGGCCTCCGGCCTGGACATTTTTCTACCGAAAAATGTACACATTTATCTTGAAAGGGGGTCTAGGGGGTGTAATTTTAAGCTTGATGAAAACGTAGGGAACAAACTAAATACCTCCCCTTAAGAGTATACACTGGGCCGAGGTTTTTGTCTTAGGGAGCACGTGCTAACCTGCGTAATATCGCCTAATGCTAGCCAAATCATAATCATAATAATCATAATAAATCATAATAAAAAGGTAATCAATCCAATCAGTACCCCCCCCCCCCCTCCCATTATTTACCGCCCTGATAACTAACAGAGTGTCAGGGTCAATTATCACGAACGGCTGCCCGCTAATTATTATGGGACCCCAAGCCTGGATATTATAATGATAGTAGTTTCATAAAGTTATGACCTTGAGCAGTTAGGGGAGAACCAACAAATTGATCAAAAGGGAGTTGTAATCACTCATGGGCTGCTTTGTGTGTTTGATATTTTGTGAAAGACTAAAAGAAGTTTGATGAATCTTCGTAAATATTTTGTTTTGTCTATGCGAGTGAAGGAGACAAAAGGCAGAACTGCCTGTATCGAGTGCCTCCCCCAGAGTTGAAAGAGTGACAGGGCCAAAATAAAGGGATGTTCGAGCCAAAATGCCTGGACACACAGAGTTTGAAGCAATTTAAATCATAGGAAGAGGGAAAGACTGATACTGGGAGAAAGTTCCACAGCTCAGCAGTTGAATAAAAGAAAGACTGAGAATAATGTTTCACTCTTGAGTTGGAGAGCTGCACAAAGTAGGGATGGGATTGTGTTGCATGACGGGTAATATAGTGATAAAGTAGTCGATTAGATATTAATTGATTGTACTATTTTTTCTACTTACTCCTTCTCGGGCATAGGCTGAAAGCCTATACATTCAACCGCTGTACATTCAACGGTAAAACCCGTGAGATCTCGTTCCAGTCTAGGGAGTGAGAGATGTGAAGCACTTAGAGCTTCAACCAGCCTTTGCCATCTTGCCTTCGCAAGATGCATGGCGCTTGATTGCCCACTCACAGCTCGAAGCAGCCCCACCTCTGGAGCTGCCTCGCCTTCGTGCTTCATTGTGTGTCTTGATGGTTTGGGCACATGGAAAGGATGCATGATCCAAAGTGAGTGAACAAATTCAAGTCCGTGACCGTTGAGGGAACTGCACTGAGGGGTAGAACTAGAAAGACCTGGGGTCATAATTGTATAACCTGACGAGTATAAAGGGTTGCCTGGAAGTCACTGGAACGCCGCCACTAGGACGTAAGACTGAAAGTACACCTCATGTGAACCATTTGAGCTCTAAAATGATGTATGTATAAGGGTGATAGTCCCGCCTCACACACCTAGAACATAATCACACTACCCCCTTGTTGACCCCCCCCCCCCCCCCCCACACAAACATTACCGTAAAACGTTTTTGCTCGGTATGCACGTTTACTAAGGTACTATAGTCTATCCATTATCATTTGGCTAAAAATCTAGACCAGTAACCTCTATAACTAAACAACGACTGGAGTAATCGAGCTAATATTTCTACCATTTGGGAAGGGGCAGCCAGGGAATAGGCGTGAACAGTTACAGCCCATTTGCGCTAGCCCTTTTTGAGTCACAGAGGTTAGGGGTCACGATTCTTGACTTACTTATAATGAAATGGCTATACTTATTATTATTTATATGAATGCATTGGCCAAGTTTAAAGTGGGGAAAGATGGGATCTTAACTTCAATACGCTAACAAAAATCCACGATGTATGCACGGAATAATACGACATTGTATGACTTTATTCTTTTGGGCTATATTATACTCCTCTAAGTTTGTTTTGTAATCGGTACTGTCTTTGCGTCTGTCTGTGTGTGTATGTGTGTCTGCATAGGTTATAAATGGAGTTTCCTAGAATATCCTTGTGATGCAGCCTGTGTGTGTGTGTGTGTGTTATTATATGACGTGCAAGGGGGTATGTATGTTATGTGCTTGTGTTTGTTTATGTACGTGTGGTATGTGCATGGGTGTGTTTATGTATGTTATGTGCATGTGTGTGTGTTTGTATATGTGTGCATATTACGTTCATGTGTGTGTGTGTGTAGGTAGGAGGGAGGTTTTAGTGGTGAGGGGGGGGGGGGGGGTTCAGTAGGCCTATATGTATCGCGTGCATATATATATATATATATATATATATATATATATATATATATATATATATATATATATATATATATATATATATATATATATATATATATATATATATATATATAGGGACTAGGCACTATGGGTGTAGGAAATAATAACATAGCAAGTATATATGCAAATACAAAACTACTTAAATATAAGGCAAAGTATAATTATTTATTTATCACACTTTTCATCAGTTCCTTCCATCACATTCAATCCTGTTTTCCAATACTCTGTCCTGGCGATAATTTTATGTATAAAAGTTAATTAATTGGCGTGCTGTCGGCAGGTGGGGTGGGGGATGGCTAATTTAAAGAGAGAGAGAGAGAGAGAGAGAGAGAGAGAGAGAGAGAGAGAGAGTGTGTGTGAGAGTAGGAGTGTTAGTGAGAGCGAGAGAATGAAAGTGAACTAAAATGAGAGGGTGTGATGGAGAGAGAGAGAGAGAGAGAGAGAGAGGGGCAGACTAATTTCAACCAAGTCTCCACCTATGCAATTACATAAAAAATATCATTGTCATTACATGTCTTTGGCTATTATTTATAATCTGATGAAATGGTGAAATGTGCAGAGAGAGAGAGAGAAAATGTGTGTGTGTGTGTTTATGTATGTGTGTGTGTGTGTGTGTGGGTGTGATAATTTACCAACCCCCTATTGCAATTATGAGTATATCAAATATTGTATTGTCATTATATTATTCTGGGTGTATCATTAAATATTATATGTTTTGTGATATATGGAGAGAGAGAGATAGAGAGAGAGAGAGAGAGAGAGAGAGAGAGAGAGAGAGAGAGTGAAACAGTAAGAGTGAGTGAGTGATTGAGAGAGTGACAGCGAGTGGGTGTGTTTTTAAAGAGTTTGTTCGAATGTTTTTGAGAGAGAGAGAGAGAGAGAGAGAGAGAGAGAGAGAGAGAGAGAGAGAGAGAAAGAAAGAGAGAGAGAGAGAGAGAGAGAGAGAGAGGGGGGGGAGGGTACTATCGACCTTGATCTGATAATTCCAGGTAATTTTTTATCATTTGCATAACACAAAAAATATGAGTAAAATATATTGTTATTAGTGTAATCCAGGGGCGTGGGTACCTGTAGTTAATTACACACACACACACACACACACACACACACACACACACACACACACACACACACACACACACACACACACACTCACACAAACACACACACATTCACACATACACACACATACTGCACTTACACACACAAATGCATATGCATACTGTATACATTAAATATATCCTATTCTCTCTCTCTCTCTCTCTCTCTCTCTCTATCTCTCTCTCTCTCTCTCTCTCTCTCTCTCTCTCTCTCTCTCTCTCTCTCTCTCTCTCTCTTTCTCTCTCTCTCTGACCAACATTATGTCAAGTCAAAATTATCCTTCTTAGTAGATGAGTTTTAGAATTTATGGTTCCCAGTAATCGAACCTACAGAGAGAGAGAGAGAGAACGTGTGTGTGTGTGTGTGTGTGTGTGTGTGTGTGTGTATGTGTGTGTGTGTGTGTGGTAGTAATTATCTATTATGAGTGACAATATAATTAGACCTGCACAAAACAATTATTGATTAAGGAATGCATACTGTAGGCAAAATTACTTCATTGTAGTCCACTGGTACAAATCTAAGTATAATTGAGATAGATAGATAGATAGATAGACGCAAATAGGTAATAGATTGAGAGAGGGAGAGAGAGAGAGGGGGGGAGAGGGATAGGGAAAGAGTAGGAGAGAGAGAGAGAGAGAGAGTGGGGGAAGAAGGGGAGACAAGAGAGAGATCAACACAAAAAACATACCTTACAAAAAACATACCTTACAAAAAACAACTCAATCAATATGAAAGGGTTAGGGGGAGCCGTATTACCTCTGATTCCTATAACTAACTTTAACTACTGGTAAATGAGCTTAGGTAATGATATTGTTTATGGGGAATATTCATATTTTTAATTTTTAATACATGCACATTAAGAAAAATAGAAGGTCCCTTGGGGCTATTTAATAATTTGTCTGTAAAAATTAATATTTATCTTTCTCACACACACACACACATACACACACACAGAGAGAGGGAGAGAGAGAGAGAGAGAGATCCTTATTTATCACTTTACCCTTCCCTTAACTTTCGATCTCCTCCCGCACTCCCTGCTTTCCCTACCTCCCTCCCTCTTTGATTACCTCTCAATAGCTCTCTCTCTCTCTCTCTCTCTCTCTCTCTCTCTCTCTCTCTCTCTCTCTCTGTCTCTCTCTCTCTCTCTCTCTCTCTCTCTCTGACACGCGCTGTTCATGTTATTGTCAAGTTTTACTGCATAATTTTATCCTAATAAACTGTATTGTCTTTCTTTATTTTAGAATGGCCAAGAAACTGATATTACATACCCAATTTTAACTGATGCATTGTAGCATTAACAGCTATTGTATCATATTGTATTATCGTATAGCCAAGTCCACTCCATGGGGCGGTAAATAAAGGTTATAATGTCAAGTCTCTCTGGTAAACTGGAGTCAGCTGTTCCCCTCCGTGTTGTCATAGTAACCGACGTAAACAACAATGCCCGCCGCCGCCGGTCACGCGACTCACACTGACATCTCGGTAATAATAAAGGGATTGGCGTCGTAATATGGAATTAGTTGGGTGTAGAGATCATGTACTATGGGAGAGCGGCCTTTTTTCGTTTTTTTTTTTTTTGTTTTTTTTTTTGTTTTTTAGGCCATTTTAGTTCCGTAATTATCAAGCAATGAGGGGAATATTTTACTTTTAATAATAATGATAATAATAATAATAATAATATACTGTAAATAATATTAATATTAATAATAATTATGTATGTAATATGCATGTATGTATATATTCAGCTCGGGGTGGCCGACTCGAGACAGAGCCCGAAAAGGGACAACACAACACAACATAAATAAAAAATATATCTATAAATTCACACGCATCTAGGTTGCCCAGGAGAAGACCCAGAGACCAAGGATCACTAAGGGCCTCCAACACTCCCCTGGGCCCAGACCTCCCGGAGAGGTTCTGGTCTCAGCAGGCATGCACGCAGCACAATGCCCGCCCACCTCACATCCAGGCATGACCCTTCATATATACCGGCTCTCCGGGCCAGGCGCCTGACGGACTATTATCTAGTGACTAGTCCAACTGGCGCCCGACCCCCTCTCCCAACGACCACGTTACCACTCATAGGGTTTGGGGTCCCTAGTGCTGGTGGGGAGGTAATGGAGGCTACTTTTGGATATTAACCCTTGCTGTACCGGTGCCGTCCTTTTAACTTTATTATGGGTACTATTAGAAGACTTTATTCAGTATAAAAAGGGCATCCAGCAATTAACCCCTTCTGTACCAGCGCCGGCCTTTTAACTATATTCTGGCTACCATTAGACGATTTTATTCAGTTTTAACAGGGCCTTCAGCAATTGACAGGCTTCGAACTTTCTCACTTTAACCTTCTTAAACTGGACAAAATTGTATAAATATAGCTAGAATAAAATTAAATATACCTCGCCGGTGCAGCAGGGGTTAAGGGCCCTAATGAGAGATGAGGGGTACGGTCGCGCTAATAAGTCAGGTCCCAGCTGTCATTACGTTTGGCTCGCTCTGTGCTGTATTAATGTCTGTCAGATGTTGAATAGGGTGGGTAAGTGTAGGAACATATTTATATATATCACTCGATATGAAGAAATCAAGCTTAGATATTGCTGATACCAATTATTGATCAAAACATACTTGGTGCCGAGACATCACTCTTTATCCCGATTGTACTGTACTTTGTTAGGGTTCTATAAGGCAGGTTCGATAGCATGGGACTCTAATTGCCGAACCCAAGGGAGTTATAAAAAGACCTTGCCGTCCACTCCTAAAAGAATGGATTTTGCATTATTCAGTACAGTAGGACTTTACAAGCTACCAACCCTTCAGGATTATCAAGCCAGCATAAGTCAGGAAGAAAGTCAAAGATTGGAGCTTCTTTTCGACAACTGCAGTCCCTTGTGTGTTGAAAACCATCTACTATTTTCTTAAACTGTTTTACTGAAGAACTGCTTATAGTATCTGGGGGAAGTATGATACAGATATAACATATATTGTATGTGGAAAAGTTCCTACATATACTAATGCTGATTAGTTTAAGGAATGAGTAGGGATTTCTAAATGAGTGGGGATTCTAGTGTGGGGTCCCTAGGATGAGGCACCACTGATTGATCCCAAGAAAAGGTTGGGGTTCCCTTAAAAAGTGTTGGAAGCACCTCAGGAAGGGTTTGGGGGCATCGGCTCCTATAGGTAACGAATGGAGGAGCCCCAGGTTGTAAGGAAGTTGGAGACGTAAACATCGATATTTAACAGGTTTGCCAGCTAAAACACGGTTGTATTGCATATAAAACTACATAAAATAAATTCAACATACTTTCTGTCAAGTAGAAACTTACATTATTATTGCATTTCCGCTTAATACCGATGTGTATGTAGCTCCAATTTCCTTTTAGCGTGAAACACTGCAAGTGGTTAATTGAGATTAAGCATCTTATATCAATTCCGAGACTGTCATTCTATATCACACAAAGAAAACAGACTAATAAACAGGTTTGAAAAAATACTCTACTAATATCGTTTGTGAGCATGAGGAGCATAACTATTCTAACTTCGGTAGTGATAATTGATAATAGTAATTTAGTCTGATTATTGATATCACTATTTTCATAAAGCAATTATAGTGCATAATGGAGGTGTTGTCAATGTAAACAAAGTAGATTGTAGTTGTATAGTTTTAGTAGTAATAGCAACGGGGCATATACGAGGCTGCTGCGCTACACCGCTCGTCTCCATGGCACTTCCTGGGAGCTTGTATTTTGAATAGTAATTGTTAAATCTATAAGGACAGTTTACTGAGATAGCGTGTAAACATTGTCGGTCACGTGATCAGTCAGACGTAAATAAACAAATACTGCATGACTCAGGATACATTTATATCTACATTATTATTGGTGATTCTCTCTCTCTCTCTCTCTCTCTCTCTCTCTCTCTCTCTCTCTCTCTCTCTCTCTCTCTCTCTCTCTCTCTCTCTCATCTAGTCTATTTACAAACCCAGGTAGCTTTGTTTATGCATATGATATTAGATTAGGCCATAGACTCCTCTACAGGGGTCTATGGATTAAGCGCATTTCCTAGCGCCTGTGTGTAGGCTATGTGTGTAAGGCATATCACACACACACACACACACACACACACACACACACACACACACACACACACACACACACACACTCATAAACACACACAAAACAGATACATTCATTAGTATACTTGTATGTGTATGTGTGTTTTGTATATATGTATGTATGTGTGTATGTATATGTGTGCGTGTATATGTTTGTTCATGTATGTAAGCCTAGGTCCTGTGTGTGTATATGTATGTATGTGTGTGTGTGTGTGTGTAAGCCTGTGAGTGTGTGTGTTTTAATGTATGTGTGCATGTGTTCGTGTGTGTTTGCTTGTGTGTGTGTGTGTGAGAGAGAGAGAGAGAGAGAGAACCTGTGTGCGTGTTAATGAGCGTGGGTCTAGTGTGTGTGAGCCTGTGTGTGTGTGCTCGTGTGTGTGTGTGCTCGTGCGTGTGTGTGTGTAAAGCCGAGTGTGAGTGTTAATGAGCGTGAGTCATGTGCGTGTGTATGTATGTGTTCAGAAAGCTCAGAGGTCGCGTGGGGAGGGGCTGTCGCATTGCGTGTGTGTGTGTGTGTATGTGTGTGTGTGAGGGGGATAGAATGTGTATGTGCAAGGGATATAGATAGATAGATAGATAGATAGATTCTTTTTTTTCTATTTATTTTTTACCAGTACAAATATGTGTTGTTGTTTTTTTTCTAACAAATAAAAAATTGACACAGATTTAAAGTCCCCAAAATACATCGTATATATATATATATATATATATATATATATATATTTTTTTTTTTTTTTTTTTTTTTTTTTTTCGTATATATTAAATTAGGTGTTGATAATTATTAAAACGTACACAATTATAGACATTTTAATATCGACCATACTTCACAAGCATGAGTTTGGAATTGTAATTTTTATTTTATATATATATATTTTTTTTTTTAGTTTTGTATTCTAATATTTCGTGACTCTAAATCCTGGTTACGTTGAATCGATAACCTATTTAAATCTCTCCTTCTCTCGCTCTCGCACTCGCTCTCTCTTTCTCTCTCTCTCTCCTTATGTGTGTGTGTGTGTGTGTGTGTGTTTTATGTGTGTGTGTGTTTTCTGTGTGTGTGTGTGTGTGTGTAAAAAACAAGATATGCGTGAATAATACGATGGTGTACGTAACCATGGAGATATGTGTTCCCATGTGTGCGTGTATGTGCGTGTATTAACTCCCCCTATGTCTGTCCATCAAATCATGTGTACATTGTTGTTTGCGTGTCTGTATGCACGTGCTGGGGTCACTGTGTGTGTGTGTGTTTGTACAAAATAATAATAATAATGATAATCGGTTTATTTTGAGCCAGTATCCAATGAGGCTGAACATACACAATTCCTTAACCTAACTTATCCTAAGTAGTCAATATATATGATTTTGGCTGCCCCATGGGCGCCTACATATCCCCAGAATGGGTAGGATGTGGGTAGGGAACCAGGTGGAACCCAGAGGTGGCGCATCCACACCTAACCTCCACAGCCCGGAAAGTTTTTGACAGAAACCTCACCGGCAGGTAGCTGGGATCGAACCCGCGCTATCAGTGTCAAGAGATAGAGTATGGTGTGCTCGGTCACTGTGACCGTGTGTGTGTGTGTGTGTGTGCGTATTTAGTTCGGACCCATGTGTGTGTACATATACTGTTTTATGTGTGTGTATATGTGTGTGTGTGTGTGTAAGTTTATATAATGTGATCCCATTGTTTATTTACGTATTTTCCCATTAGTCTGTGTGTGTGTGTGTGTGTGTGTGGGTGTGTGTATGTGTGTGTGTGTGTGTGTGTGTGTGTGAGCGTGGGGTTATAACCATATAATCCTTCTATTAACAGATAGTACAATTACCTTGATAGAAGGGCAATTATATAGAGGGGGAGGGGGTCGAATAGA
>CM064493.1:44369281-44626047 GCA_032716605.1 Paralithodes platypus
GTGAACATCGAGTATACTAATTATACAATATTGTATAGTAATTTCGGAGAGGCGATCATATAGGAGGGTCCGAGTTAGGGAAGTGCCATGTAATATTTACTAAAAGGTTAAGTTTCTTTATGAGTATCAGATGGATGTACTTGTCAAATTTCGTCAAATTCCATTCACAGGTTCACGAGAAATTTAGGTCACTAACAGACAGACACAAACGACGAAAATCTCTTTCCCCATCATCACTGATATATAATCACTGCTCATATTGTACTCGTTAATCTAGTCTATCTCTCTCTCTCTCTCTCTATCTCTCTCTCTCTCTTCTTTTCTCTCTCTCTCTCTCTCTCTCTCTCTCTCTCTCTCTCTCTCTCTCTCTCTCTCTCTCTCTCATAACTTCTAATCTTTTTATGACCTGTAATTCTATTGTATATACATCATACCTAAGTTTATATAAGCCTTGCAAACAATAAACCTTGTTTGCAATATATCTCTTTCGCACGCACGAGAGAGAGAGAGAGAGAGAGAGAGAGAGAGAGAGAGAGAGAGAGAGAGAGAGATAGTGAGAGAGATATTTTTACACAGATGCACTAATCATACAAACATTATACCATCCAAACGAGATGATCAGGAATTTTCCTGGCAACACTTTTAGGATATTAATTATTTCTGTCAAAGAAGTTGGACGTAGGTTATTTTTTCGCCTCCATTTGTTTGTCTGTCTGTTTACCTGTAAACAAAATATCTCACAAAGTTGTGAACCATTATTGTGGAGAATTGGCACTCATTACCAAAGGAAACACCAGCATTAACTATTATTAATTATTGATGTACTGGCGACGTCTTTTTAACTTTTATTCTAGCTATATTTAGACAATTGTATGCAGTCTAAGAAGGATCTGTGGTAGTCCAATGGGTCAAATGATATAGTTCGAAGCCTGGAAATTGCTGGAGGCATTATATAGCTGAATAAAATCGTCTAGTAGTAGACAGAGTAAAGTTTAAAAGACGTCGCCGGTACAGAAGGGGTTAAAAGTAGCCAAAAAAAAAAAATAGCTTGTGTGACCCTGCTTTCAATGACTTCAACCCCACCCCGCCTATATTGTCCCTCTGTGAGTCATCCATCCAGTGACTTGTGTTATTGTAAGCAATGTCACAATATCGATTTTCTGACAATTTGTACGAGCAATTATAGTCTAGCATCTTCAAAATTTAAGTTTCAGTAGAATTAAGCTACCTAACATTATTTACCTTCGATTCCAACACGAAAGAGCCTTAAAATAGTGCGAGATAAAACGAAACGAAAATAGTACATCGAAAATGTACGAAAATTGCATTCGTGTGAATTTTCTTTCTATGACTTCAACCGCACAGGGTTCTGGGTTAGCTATCAAATCAGGGGAGGTACAGTCAAACCTAAATTGACTCAGTCTTGGTCCTGTCATGTTTGCTGCAGTACTCCCATATCGATTTTTTTACCTTAGATTCTAGCTAAAGTTTGACGATTGTATGCAGTTTAAGAAGGACCTATGTTATTCAGAGGGTTTATTGAGACCGTATTTACACATTTGAGTCGTATAGGCCTAGGTAGATTACAAAGCAAAGAAAATCGTCTAATGATAACCAGAATACGATGAAAATTACGTAATGGTGGTGGAGTGGTTAATTATATACTCTGCTCTGTAATATACATATATATATAATAACTTGACCCCCAACCACCACACCCTCCAATGTACTGACCCACTGTGAGTCATTCATGGTGGCTCTATTTCCTCTCTCTCTCTCATATTCACTTCCTTCCTGGTACATTGGATTTAGAGAAGGGGAAACTTAATGGAGAGAGAGAGAGAGAGAGAATCATCAGCTATTTGGATCTACTACAGGTGTATCTCCCTCTGATGGCTTAATTCGTCTTGGTAGAGTTGTACGCATGGTAAAGAGAGCTTGTAGAATATTGCCTCTGCTAGCCAAGTTGGACGGAGGTTATGTTTTTGCCTCCGTGTGTTTGTCTGTCTGCCGGTAAGCAAGATATCTCATAAAATTATGGACCGATTTTCACGAAATAGAGGCAGATAGGTTATGCACCAAGACAAAAGTGATTCAATTTATGAGGCGATCCGGAGATTTTCACGATATTTGGTGGGCAGATAGGTTATGTGCCATGGTCAGTGATTCTTTTTAGGAGGCGATCTGGAGATTTTCACGAAATTTGGTAGGCAGATAGGAAAGAACCAACCACCACAAGCGGAGGTATGTGCTCTAGCGAGCACCCTTCTAGTTGTTGTTATTATTATCACCATTATATAGTTATTATTAGTAGTAGAGGTAGTGATATAGTAGCATTAGTATTAGTTGTGTTGTTGTTGTTGCCGTTGTCCTGTTGTAGTGTAGCATTAGTAGTAGTATTATTAGTAGTAGTAGCAGTAGTAATAATAGTAGTAGTAGTAGTAGTAGTTGCAGTATCAGATATTTAAGTACGTACAACCCTGGTCAACTAACCCCCTAATGTTCGCTTCCCACAACACCGACGTTTTCTTGTGTATGTATAGATACGACGTGCGACCATGAATCGATCCAGGATTTTTGTTTTTTGCTTTTTACACATGAGACCCGTGGGAGGCTCTATTATGATTAATGACCACGTGGTTATTATAATTAATGACCACGTGGTTATTATAATTAATGACCACGTGGTTATTAGGTAGATAATTAACTACATATATACAAAAGATGTGTGTTGAAATATATACAGAAAATAATGATAGGCAAAGGAAGATAGACAAGAGGTCATTAAGGTCATAAAAGGAAAGAAGAAAAGGAGAGAGAGAGAGAGAGAGAGAGAGAGAGAGAGAGAGAGAGAGAGAGAGAGAGAAACAAAGAGAGAGTTAGTTAGTTAGTTAAAATAGGACTTCAGAAGCTATCAGCCATTCTGGATTTATTTATCCAGCACACTGTAAGTCAAGAATAGCATCGGGACTGGAGCCCATTTTCGAGAACTGCAGTCCTGAGAGAGAGCGTACAAAGGAAATCAAGCAACAACAGGTCTAGTGACCCTTCTAAGCTGCTTGTCCTCCAAAACACTGAGGATCAAGTGTCCAAACAGTGGTTTAGAGTGGTTAAGGGAACATTGGAAAGGGAACTACTGCCCTGGAACTAATGTCCGTGGCAGGATTAGGAAGTTAGTAGGGGACAGATGGGTTAGTAACTGAGGGGGGGATAAAATAAAGTTATTCATTTACAAACGCAGTCAGTCGCGGGTTTGATGCGAGATATTTGTCTAAGCGGAGTTTAAATGAATCAACGGTGCTGCAGTCTATAACGTCTCGGGGAAGCCCATTCCACAAGTTAAACAACTCGATTGAAGAAGAAATTCTTAGATTCGTGTGAGTTAAAAGATTTACCAATAAAAGAGAGAGAGAGAGAGAGAGAGAGAGAGAGAGAGAGAGAGAGAGAGAGAGAGAGAGAGAGAGAAGTGTGAGAGAGGGAGGGGGTAATCTATATAGCATGACTCAACCTCCCCGGTAACAACCTATAACCCCCCCTCCTCCCCCCTCCCCCCCCCCCCCCTCTGTTTCCCCTTCCCCTGGTATGACGTCATCTTCGTACCTCGTTTGTGTTGTAGTGTGGAGAGAGAGAGAGAGTGTGTGTGGGGGGGGGGGGGGGGGGGGGGGAGGGGGGAGAGGAGAAAGAATGCTGTATAAACTCATGGACAAGAACATTATATACATATTTATCTATCTATCTTTATGTATTTATTTATTTTTATATATATAATGTGTGGGTGTGTAATTTTAGAAAACACTAGACTCGCGAGAGGTATTAATTTCTTAAAGCTATTAAAACCCTTCCTGCTGGGATGATCACGTAATGATATGAAGAGCGAGGTAGTTAGAGGTAGTTTAGTTATCAGCTTAACCCTTTCAGTACCAGTTCCGTGTTTTATTTAGTTTATAATAGACGATTTTATTCAATTTAAAAAGGGCCTGCAGCATGTAACAGATGTCGAACTATCTCACTTAACCCTTTTTACTACCACGTATACCCTTCTTAAGTAAGCTGCATACAATCGTCTAAATATAGCTAGCAGAAAGTGAAAAGACGTTGGCGGTACAGGTAGGGTTAAGGGGAGGTGTTTAGTTTCCTCCCTAAACTTCCATCAAGCTTAAAATTACACTCCCTAGACCCCCTTTCAAGATAAATTTGTACATTTTTCGGTAGAAAAATTTCCCGGCTGAAAGCCGGTTCCTCTTAAATTACAGGCTCGCTATCGCTCGCCAGGATAAAATCGACACCTAAATGGCACGAAAGGTCTAAAAATTGACAGAAATGGGTCGAAGGTTCTTAAAATCGTCAAAATAATGGGGCGAAAGTCTTAAAATTAGAAAAGCAATGGGGCTAAACATGAGGGAGAAAGGAGTCAAGAAAAAAATCCCTCAAGTGGAGACCTCCCCTTAACTAAATCACCATACCAAGATATATAATGGCAAGGGAATCGGGCAAGCGCTTAGGATAATTTCTTCCAGCAATTATTAACAGATGTGCTGCAACAAATCAGATTATGTTTCAATTGCAATACTTAAGGGACCTACTTTTATTTTAGTTATTTATTGTGTGTTATTATTATTTATATATATATATATATATATTTTTGTTTTAAGCTAGCAAAAAATTGACTCCTCATTTTAAGAGAGGATTTTAGTTTGCTCCCTAGACCCCTATCAAGCTTAAGAAAAAACACCCCCAAGACCGGCCCCCTTCGAGATAAATTTGTACATTTTTCGGAAGGGAGAGTTACGCATCCATACAGTTTTATTGATCATGGTGGTGAACTTGCTAGATACCCTATAGTTTTACCCCAATAGTTTGGCGATAATAAAATCCTTCGCCACATTCAGGTGTCCATTTTTTCTAGGCGAGCAATAGCGAGCCTGTAACTTAGAAGAAAGCGGCCTTCGGCCTAGAAAGTTTTCTATGGAGAATGTACAAATTTAGCTTAAGAGAGGGTCTGATCGGGCATTTTTTTGTTTTTTTCTGTATTATTATTTTAGTTTGAAGTTTGGGAAGGTGTTTTTGTTAGCCGAAGGGGACAAACTAAAGTAAATATTCATGTATATTTATTATTTCATATTTTTTCACCAACCAACTTTACTTCTAAACTCAATTAATGAAATCAACAAATACATGTGGCACTCCAAGGACTCGAACCTAGGATGCTACCACCGAAATTCCGCGCATTTATGCATTACACTATCAAGACAGTATTATTCCTTGCCTGATCTTAAAATAGATAACCTCCAAAGTCTGATGGTATAGGAGGGGTTGGTAGCAAGGAGAGTTGCGCATCCCTGCAGTCTTATTGATCAGGGTGGTGGTGGTGGTGGTGGTGGAGGTGGTGGTGGTGGTGGTCTTGTTAGAAACCCTAATAGTAACAGAGATCGGCCAACCTCCGCCATAGTGGCACCACTATAGGTACCGCCAACGAACTTGATAGTCTTATAATCCCTTAACTTCTTACAACTCGAAATGAAGGAAAGCAATCGGGCTGACATTTCTACCATTTGGGAAGAGTCCACCAGGAAATGGGTGTGGATATTATAGCCAGTTAGCTCTAGGTCCTTTTGAGTTACAAAGAGGTCAGGGATAGAGATTTTTTGTCAAGTTCGTTGGCGCTACCTACTCTCAAATAATTATGTCCAAGTATCCTATAACTATTTTTGTATTTGCTACAATAAAAAAAAATTATATTATATATATATTGTATTTGCTACAATAAAAAAAAATTATATATATATATATATATATATATATACTGTATATATATATATATATATATATATATATATATATATATATATATATATATACTGTAGTATATATATATATATATATAATATGTATATATATATATATATATATATATATATACTGTATATATATATATATATATATATACTGTATATATATATATATATATATATATATATATATATATATATATATAGAGAGAGAGAGAGAGAGAGAGAGAGAGAGAGTATGTGTGCGTGAGAGAGAGTGAGTTTGATCTTTGGGCCTATATGTAGATATAACCCCGATGTTTAATAATTACATCAACAAAATGGCGGCCACAGGATAAGATGACCGGTCTCTCTTACTACAGGGTCTCTTAAGGGGCTAGTGCTTGGGTTTTTGAGCTACTTACTCATTAATTTATTTAATTTATTTCCTCGCTAGACCTCCATCAAGCTTTAGAAAAACACCCCTAGACCCCCTTGTAAGATATATTTGTACATTTTTCGGTAGTTCGGCCGGTTCCTTCAAAAATTACAGAATCGCTGTCGCTCGCCAGGAAAAAATTGACACCTAGATGGGACGAAAGATCTTAATATTGACAAAGTAATGGGGCGAAAGGTCTCAAAATCGCCAAACTAGTGAATGAACGTCTTAAAATCGCAAAACTAATGGGTCTAAACATGAGGGAGAAGGCGGTCCATAAAAACAGAGTACTACCCCCTTAAGAGGAGATTTCCACTTGAGGTATTTTTATCTTGACCCCTTTCTCCCTCATCTTTCTCTCCTTCTCTTCTTCCACCTGTTTCATCTTCTCTTTTCCCTCCTCTTCTTTCATGTCTGTGTTGTTGTTGTTGTTGTTGTAATTAGGCCTTGTAAATGGGGTTGGGTGTGAAAGGGATCTGCCTTGTGTGGGCCAATCGGCTTTCTGCAGACTCCAATTTTCTTATGTTCTTATGTTGTTTTTCTATGTGTATGACGGAGACAAAAGGCAGGTTGCTTGTAGCGAGTGTCTCCCCCAAAGCCAAAAGAGTGACTGAGCCAAATTCAAAGGACGTTGGAGTCAAAATGCCTGGACACACGAAGTTTGAAGCAGTTTAAGTCATAGGATGAAGGAAAGATTGATTGAGGGAGAGAGTTTCAGAGTTCATTTGTTGAGTAGAAGAAAGACTGAGAAAATTTTCCAATTCTTGGGTTGGAGAGGTGGACAGAATAGGGCCCTATCTTACATTTGAAATCCCATTACGCCATCAGACAGTACACTAGAACCATACTGATGGGAAAGTGTAGATAGCAGAGAAGGGGTGTTGTAGATAGAGGAAGCTGCTGGAATGGCTTTGGTATGAGTATTATTAGTTTGTACACGTCATCGAGGTGTCCCCCGACAGGGTGCGAACATGATATACATGCTAGGACATACTACCACACCCACTAAATGTCCGCCTTGGCTGGGATCGAACCCAGGTCAAGCAGATTCACACGTGAGCGTGCTCACTACTCGACCGCCGCGGCTTCCTTACTCCTCTTTCTGGTTATGTCCATCCGTACTACTGTGTAGGATACCGTTTATATTAGTAGTGGACTGTGTTGGGACCCATGGGGAGGGTCTAGCACCATAATATCAGTACTGTCCAGGGAAGGGTCTGACCGGTATGGTGGTCACAATATTGGCACAGGGTGGCACTGTACCGGTACTACTGTGTAAGATACCGGTTATGTTAGTAGTGGACTGTGTTGGGACCCATGGGGAGGGTCTAGCACCATAATATCAGTACTGTCCAGGGAAGGGTCTGGCCGGTATGGTGGTCACAATATTGGCACAGGGTGGCACTGTACCGGTACTACTGTGTAAGATACCGGTTATGTTAGTAGTGGACTGTGTTGGGATCCATGGGGAGGGTCTAGCAACATAATATCAGTACTGTCCAGGTAAGGGTCTGACCGATATGGTGGTCACAATATTGGCACAGGGTGGCACTGTACTGGTACTAATTGTCCATGTCTCGTTCTCTCTTTCTTCTTCTCTTTCCTCTTCTCATGTCTAGACTCCCCCCCCCCCCACCTGTCTGCCTTGGTCTCAATTCTTCTGCCTTATATATAACTGATCAATGTAATCAATCATGAAAGTGCCTATATATAGTCTATTTATTTCCACTTGACGGATTACACACACACACACACGTTATTGTAAAGTTGCCTACATAAGTTTTCCTCTATGTGATTTTGTGCATGGACGTAATAGTTGTGTGATTGACTTAAGAGTATATATTTTGTTATGTAAATCTGTCGACCCATAAGATGTGGAACGTATAGGAAGCCAGAGAATGACTAAGAGAGTCTACGAGAGTGAGGTTGAAGGACAGAGAGGGAGACGTAGACTGAGAGTGAGGTGGAAGGATGGAGCTGAGAGGTATATGCGTGAAAGCGATGTTGGAGAAGAGCAGGGGCGTAGGCGGTGCATTGGTGAGATTCATTCGTGGCCACCCCGCCACCCCTTCGAGGATTATGACGTCTGGCGATAGATTAATAGATTGATACTTACCAAACTACCTGCAATTCAAGCAGAATAATTTAGTTTATAATTATGCTCAAGATTACAGATAGGAACATATAATTTGTTTAGGTCACTGCATATGTAGACACCCAAGAGTGTGAGAAATAATTACCCGAGGTAGATAACAAAATCGACTGGGCCATTTTGTTTTAAGTAATATTTGATAATTTTGATTATATCGTTAAGTTTAGAAAGGACCTCTACAAACCAGAGACTTCATTGCGCTAGATATTACCTCTTTTAATTCATAGAGGCTGTTTCTAATCTGAATATAATCGTCTAGAATAGTTTAATATATGACCAGACCTTACTGAAGGATGTATTAGTCGTTCTTTTATTAATATCAAAGCTAGGATCATCAGACATCATATTCCTAAATCAAATCCCATTCCTAACCCTACTCTAACTCAGCGTTCCGAACACAACTATATGTAGGCTACATCAATATAATTATTAATGATTTATGTGTTTCGGGACTTCGGTGAGACTTTTTCTATTGCACTAGACATATCGAAAGCCTTCGATAGAGTCTGGCATAAATCTTTAATTTCTAAACTACCCTCCTTCGGTTTCTATCCCTCCATCTGTGCCTTTGTCTCTAATTTCCTTTCCGGCCGTTCCATAGCCGCGGTTGTGGACGGCCATTGTTCACTTCCTCACTCTATAAACTCCGGTGTTCCTCAGGGCTCTGTCCTATCTCCTATTCTCTTTCTAATTTTTATAAATGATCTCCTTAACTGTACCTTAATTCCCATCCATTCATACGCAGACGACTCAACCTTGCACTACTCCATTAGTTTTTCAGAACGCCCCAGCCAGCAATCCCTCAACGACAAACGTAATGAAGCCATAGAACTCTTAAATTCTGATCTAAATACTATTTCCAATTGGGGCAGAGAAAACCTTGTTAACTTTAATGCTTCCAAAACCCAATTTCTCCATCTATCTACCCGTCAGGATCTCCCAGCGGACTATCCCTTATTCTTCAACAATACAAAATCAACCCTTCATCTTCTCTCAATATTCTTGGTGTCTCTTTTTCTTCTGCTCTCATTTGGAAGGACCATATTACCAGTCTTGCTAAGGCAGCATCCCAGAAGCTGGGTGTGCTCAACCGCCTTAGGGGGTTCTTTTCCCCTGCACAGCTTCTTGCTCTGTACAGGGGCATAGTGCGCCCTTGTATTGAGTATTGTTCACATGTGTGGGGAGGTTCCTCTCACACTGCTCTCCTAGACAAAGTTGAAAGGAAGGCCTTTCGTATCATTAACTCCCGTCCACTCACCAACTCTCTGCAATCTCTCTCTCTCCGCCGCAATGTTGCATCTCTCTCGCTATTCTATCGCTACTATAATAATCAGTGTTCCTCAGAGCTATCCCAGTGCATACCACCTCCTTTACGTAGGGCACGTGGTACCCGTCTTGCAACTCAATCCCACCCCTACTCTGTGCAACTCTCCAACCCAAGAGTGAAACGTTACTCTCAAACTTTCTTCTACTCAACATCTGAGCTCTGGAACTCTCTCCCAGAATCAGTCTTTCCCTCTTCCTATGACTTAAATTGCTTCAAACTCCGTGTGTCCAGGCATTTTGGCTCGAACGTCCCTTGATTTTGGCCCTGTCACTCTTTCAACTATGGGGGAGGCACTCGCTATAGGCAGTTATGCCTTTTGCCTCCCTCAATCACATAGAAAAAAAAAAAAAAAAAAAAAAAAAGGCTACCACTAAATACTGAAAACACTTACTTAACCAATTAAGTCTATGTTTATGGGTTAGAAGGAGACCAAGTACAAATCTGCCTGTAACGAGTGTCAAAATGCATTTTTTTCATTTCATTCTTGCTATTAATACAATATACTATTCAGCTTACGAAGGGTCAGTGGGAGTTTAAGCGATAAAAGAGATATATTTTACCCCTTTAATTGCTAGAGATTATTCCTAAGTTGTAAAAAAACGTCTGTTTGCCTGAATGAGCTGAAATGGGCCTTATCGTATAGTATTAGTAAGAGAACAGAATAGGAATATCAGGGATTGCTTTACCACAAACCCCAACACCCTGGGGAGAGTTGTTGTTCTGTGTGTGTGTGTGTGTGTGTGTGTCGATAGTGAGAATGTTATGAGAGATTGATGTAGTCATTGTGGAGATGAAAAAATATATAAGTTAGCCATTTAAATTTCACCAAAGAAAACATACGGTTGTACGTTTTCTTTTAGAAATTAAACGGGAATCTGTTATACATGTTGCAGAGTTCCACAAAGTACAGAACACTCACACGTACAATTATTATACAATCACACTTAAACATACAATAACAATTATATTCATACTAAAATAATAAAAATATTATAAACACACCCTTTAGCTACAACGTTTTCCAGAGTGTTGGGGCTTGGGGATAATAAAAGATAAAAACTGTGTTTTCATTTTTAATAAAAATTATGTCTGGTTCTTGGAGAATAGAAGTTCTATGTCTGGTTTTCAAATGTGGTAGCCATATGTGTAGATAATGCATGAATTGTGGCTAGGCTATATATTTCTGGTTCTGTTCCCATGCATGAATGTCTGCATGGTTCTTCAAAAAACAATTATTGGTCCTTTTCTTTAGGTATGAGAGGTTGGGGGCTGGATAATTAGACCCTATATATAAAGTAAACTATAGGTTTACCCAATAGAGATATTTTAGGCTCAAGAAAAACCACTATGCCATCTTCTGTTAACATTTATTGGGGTATTTTTGTCATATATTGCTGTATTATGTCAACATTAACAACACCGCTGATCACATCCTCACCATTCATTAAAAAATATCACCAAACACATAACCCCCTAAACACGATGACGCATTGTAACATTTTGTTCTGGCTATTATATGACGATTTTACTAAGTTTATGAAGGGTCTGTGAAAGACAAAGGGTTGATTAAGATAGTTTATACTCCTTTCGATCCCTGGAGGTTCTTCGTAAGCTGCATAAAATCGTCTAATGATAGCCAAACTAATATGTAAATTAGTGTCATGTTTATGTAAGAGCCATAACGGTTTTTATGTAGAGGAAGTCGTGGATAAATTGGTAACAGTATTGGCCTAGATTTTCAATGGTCAGAGGTTCGAATTGCAGGGAGGTATATAGGGTATATTTTACGGTACTGATGCATAATTCAATGTTAATCTGCTTTGGTTCTGCAATACTATTAATTCATATTTTTTAAAACATGCTGGTAAGTCACTCTTACTTACTCTTAAAGGAATTAAACCGTTTATATTAGTGGGGAAAACAAAATTAACAATCTTCAAAACATGTTATATTATACGTTGGAAAATACGAGTGCATTAATTTTAATCATGGAATTACGGGCATTTCATGAATCATTGATTTAGAAGGAATTGGTGATCAAATATTACCATTAAACAGACTTTGGAAAGAAGGAAATGGGAATAAATTGTGGAGTAGCCAGAATTTGTTTAAGTAAGCTGAACGAACAACTCAACCAGTACACCATTTCAACCAGTAACTCCCAATCAGTGCCAACTCACCAATACTGAGAGAGAGAGAGAGAGAGAGAGAGAGAGAGAGAGAGAGAGAGAGAGAGAGAGAGAGAGAGAGAGAGAGAGAGGAGGAGGAAGACAAATACGAAGAAAAGGGAAAGATACACTGGTTGAGATTCACTGATTGAAATGGTCCACTGGTTCATTAATCCAGGAACCTGTAAATATGACTTAGAGGGAGTTTGTGCTACATAAAATAATTGAGGGTCAGCCACAATTAAAGTATAATAACAAAAACATATTAACCCCTTGAGGATTATGGTGCATTCTGACAGTTTATTCTGGCTATTAGGCTAATTAGAAGACGATTTTATTCAGATTAGGATGAGTATATGGAAGTCATAGGGTTAATTGAAATAGTCTCTACTCTTTAAATTCCCACAGATCCTTCCTAAGCTGTATGAAATTGCTTAATGATAGCCAAAATTATGAATATACTGTCAAAGCACGTCATGATCCTCAAAGAATAAATTTAATCTTACACCAACGTATATGGAAGAGGTTAAAATGTCATCGTTGTAAGCAAAGGTCTTGATGTCGAGTCTCCCTAGCATTAGAGATCCTTGGGTGCAAAGCTGACTCAAGGATCTCTCCCTAGCGTCTTCCAGCATTCCGCATGTTACTGAGGGTTTGTGAACCGAGCAGGGTGTTCAGGAGCTCCGAGTTCCGTTTGTCAGGTCCAGATGACGTAACGAGTGGGAGGCCGTGTACGTGGTGTTGAGATGCAGGCAGGCGGACCAGCAATATGGGTAGCGTTCCCTTCAATCCTGTGTCCTAGAAGACAAAAAATATATCAAGTCAGGTTAAGTAAAGGCATTGAGGGATAAGCTTTTACAATGACATCGAGGTATATATGGAGAAAAAGCTTATAATTTAAGAGCTTCGAGTTCCATTTTTCGGCTACAGATGATGTTACCAGTGGAAGGCCGTGTACGTGGTGTTGAGATGCAGGCAGGCGGACCAGCAATATGGGTAGAGTTCCCTTCAGTCCAGTGTCCTAGAAGATGAAATATATATATAAATCAAGATATATGTGAAGAAGAAAGTATTTGATTAAGTTGTTGCGAGTTCCGTTAGTCGGCACCAGATGACGTCACCAGTGGAAGGCCGTGTGCATGATGGTGAGATGTGGACAGATGAAAAAGCAATATGGATAGACTTTCCTTCAATCCAGAATCCTAGAAGATTAATTTATTCATATATAGATAGATACATAAGGAATAACAAACATAAATATGTGCTGAGGAGCATCAAATTGAGTTTGTCTGCACCAGATTACGTCACCAGTAGGAGGCCGTGGTGTGCATGGTAGTGGGAGGGAGACAAACAAACCAGCAATATGTGTAGAGATCCCTTCAATCCAGAGTCATAGAAAATTAAAAATGTAGACATATAGAAATGGAATACGAATGTGTGTTGAGGAGCTCCGAATTGTGCAGCAACGTCTGACTGGGAAAGAATTGTGTGCATGAAAGGAGGCAGACAAACCAAATGGGTAGAGAACAAAATTAGTAGAGATCCCTTCATACCAGAACACTCGAAGATGGGAGAACAGAAATATAAACAGAAGGAAGTGCGAATACAATATGCATTGATGAAGTCGACATAATAAATAAACAATAATTACTGTTAATTTTACAGATATTATAAAACAGTGCAGCATACCTCTTGTGTGGTGTCATCGAGCCATGCCGGATGAGCAGAGACAGTGCAGATCACCACCACCATTATCATCATCACCACCACCATAGACTGTGATACTCCTCCAAGCACCATTTTTCGCTGTCACCTGTAAGAAACAAATCTGGGTTAGCTATAAGATCAGGTAAAATTGAGTGGCTCTTTAAGCAGAGGGGAGAGGAGTTTGCTCCCTAGACCTCCATCAAGCTTAAAACAAACACCCCCAAGACCTACCTTCGAGATAAATCTGTATTTTGTTCGATAGAAAAATGTCCCAGCCAATGGCGAGTACCTCCTAAATTACAGTAGTAGTACTGTAGTAGTTGTAGTAGTAGTAGTAGTAGTAGTAGTAGTAGTAATAGTGGTGGTAGTAGTAGGCTAGTAGTAGTTGTAGTAATAATATTAGTAGCAGTAATAGTCATAAAAGTAGTTCGTTAGGAATCTATAGATTGCTGTTCTCTGTCAGTATTATGTATGGGGGGTTTGGGAGAATACGAGATCTATCCCTTTCACGCACAGGAAGCGATTTGCACCCTTTCTGGGATACTTAAAAGCCTTTGTGACCATCAGGGGTGTTTAGAAATCTTTAGTTTATTTACTTCAACCTCTGCAGTTGTCTTTAAATGAGCTGTGGCCAGAAAACTAATTTTGGAGAGAGAGGTAATTATGAGATTGAGAGAACTCTATTTTTGAATGCTGAACGGCAACCTCCGAGTCCACAGGATAGCGAGAGGGCTAGAATATAATTTTGAAAGTTGGAACGAATTGAGCTCTTGCAGCATGTGTGACTTAATTTATCGCTTTAATCTGGCTATCATTAGACGATTTTCCTGTATGTAAGAAGGACCTGTAAGAGTCGAGGATTTACTGGAGATGTAATATGCCTCCTTCAATACTAGATGTCCTTACTAAACTGCATAAAGAATTGTGTACAGATAGCAAAAAAACGTCCCTGTATTCAAAGAGTTGGGGGGGGGGGGGTTATAAGCTTTAAGGACACCCCCCCCCCCCCCTCCTCCCAAAACCCCCCTCCGAGATAAATGTTTACATTTTTCGTTAGAATAACCTCTCGGCCGAAGGCCTATTCTTAACAAACTAAAGACTCGCTGTCACTCACCAGGGAAAATACACATCTAAATGGCAGGAAATGTCTTTATCTTGACAAAGAAATGAGGCGAAAGGTCATAATATCTTCAAGCTAATGGGGTGAACAACTGAACATTTCAAAACTAATGGGGCTAAACATGAGGGAGAAGGGAGTCGGGAAGAAACAGAATCCTCCCCTCGAGTTTTCAACACTTACCTCTGAGCTGTGGTTGTGTAGAGTGAAAGAGGAGGGCACTTTTCATCTTTTATATACTTTTCCGGAATATGACCCACCGCCCCCTCCTCTCAACCCCCCTTCCTCCTCCTCCTCCCCCCCTCCTGCTTTCTTCTCCTCTTTCATACTCCCTCCCTCTCCTTCCTCCTCCCCCTCCTCTTCTCTCTCTCTCTCTCTTTCCCTTTCCCTCACTTCCCCTCCTCTTATCCTACCTCTACTCTCCTTTCCTCCTCTTCTTCCTCCTTCCTCCTCTTCTCTCTCTCTTTTCCTCTCCATTTTTCCTACCTCTTCTCGCCTTTCTTTTCCCTCCTCCTCTTCTTCCTCCTCTCCCCCTCCCCTCTCTTTCCCTCACTCTCTCTCTCTCCTCTTTTCCTACCTCTACTCTCCTTTTCTCCCTCTCCTCCTCCTCCTCATCTTCTTCTTCCTCCTCCTCCCCATCCCCTCTTCCTTATCTTCGTCTTCCTCCTCTCCTCCTCTCTTTTCCCTCACTCTCTCTCCTCTTCCCTACCTCTACTTTCCCTCCTCCCTCCCCCTGTTCTCTCTTTCTCCTCCCCTCCTCCTCTTCACCTCTCCCTTTCCCTCACTCCCTCTCCTCTTTTCCTACCTCTACTCTCCTATTTTTCCCTCCTCCTGCTATCTCTCTCTCTCTCTCTTTCTCTCTCTCTCTCTCTCTCTCTCTCTCTCTCTCTCTCTCTCTCTCTCTCTCTGTCTATCTAATATTCAGCACACACTATCTTTTGGTCTGACCACCACTGGCCCCCGATTTTCATGTCAAAGCACCACATTGTGAGATCCATCAAATATTCTCCAGGTGTTTCTTTTATCTGGTCAAAAAAAGACACATTTCTAGATGGACGGGAAAAAGAATAGTCGTAACCAAAACGGCCACATTTCAAGACGGCCACATCCTTAATAGATTCACTCCTACTATGCCATAATTAGAGAAGCCTATATCTTAGACTAACGCTACCATAACGGCCACACTCCTAGACGGCCACAAACCTAATAGCTCCACTCCTAGTTGGCCATAAATCGAGAGGCCTATATCTCAGACTAACGCTACCACAACGGCCACACTCCTAGACGGCCAGAACCCTAGTAGCTCCACTCCTAGTAGGCCATAATTCGAGAGACCTTTATCTTAGACTAACGCTACCATAAGGGCCACACTCCTAGATGGCCATACCCAAAGCGGCCAAACTCAATTATTTATTTATTTATTTTCTTTTTGTGTGCTAAAAATTAGTGATGAACGTTCTACACTAGCATATGTACATACATTTGTATTTGCATAAGAATTGTTCTACTTGGAACAAACTTCCCAAGAAGTTATATTTCGCTTTTCAGTAACGCAATTCAAGAAGAGAATAGAGAATATATATTTAGCCTATGCATTCTTTTCAAATGAGTGTAGTGCAAAAAACAATATCACATTCCAGCTCGATTATCTCTCCGGATTGGACCGCAGAGTCTTTGAGATACTAACCATTCCTTGTAACTCCTTGTAACGTTTCTCTTCTTCTATTCAACAAGCCGCTTCCTTGACTTTAGACCAACAGCTGAGGTCTCAAAAGGGAACTGCCTCCAGGCTTCTCTCTCTCTTGTTCTCTCTCTCTTGTTCTCTCTCTCTCTCTCTCTCTCTCTCTCTCTCTCTCTCTCTCTCTCTCTCTCTCTCTCTCTCTCTCTCTCTCTCTCATCTTAATCTTTTATAACGGATATAGGATGTTGTCTATTTTTCTTTAATAATACCTTCCTGTCTCCATATTTTAATATCTTGCTCTCGTTCTCCCTCTCTTATATATATATAAAATATTACCAATAAGCAAAACCTATAGCCAAAGCAATTAGTTTTGAAATCCCGAATGAAGATAATCACCAAATTGAATGGACCACCTGAACCACATACGATTAATTTGCGCCAGGCCTATATATATATATATATATATATATATATATTTACCAAGCCCTCACTGTACTATCTGTAAGCTGTCAGTGACCAAGATTGTGCCTGATAATTATGAGAGCTAGAACGTGAATGAACTATTGAGAAATGTACTGTTTCTGCTCATTGTATTATTATGTTTTTTCCACCAACACACTTCACCTCTAAGCTCAATTAATGAAATCAACAAATACATGTGGCACTCCAAGGACTCGAACCTAGGATATTCACATCGAAATTCCGCTCACTTATGCATTACGCTATCAAGACAGTTAAAGAAATAGTTTATAGATTGTTCACTACCATTACGTAATTTTACTCATATGCTGGTTACCATTAGTCGTTTTTTGTTTAGTCTATAATCTAGAACTCAAATGGTTAAATACGATCTCAATAAACCCTCTGAATAACATAGGTCCATCTTAACCTGCATAATAGTGTCTACTTTTAGCCAGAATCGAAGGTAAAAAGGCGTCATCATGCAGAAGGGGATAAGGAAATTACATTATCGACTGGAGCATAAATATATTTACATACTATAACATCTGTCACTAACTTCCTAATCCTGCCACGGACATTAGTTCCAGGACAGTAGTTCCCTTTCCAATTTTCCTTTACCCACTCTAAACCACTGTTTAGACACTTGATCCTCAGTGTTTTGGAGGACAAGCAGCCTAGTGGGGTCACTAGATCTGTTGTTGCTTGATTTCCTTTGTACTCCTTTGTATATAACAATCGGGCTGACATTTCTATCATTTAGGAGGAGTCCACCAGGAAATAGATGTGGATATTTACAGCCAGTTTGCTCTAGGCCCTTTTGAGTTACGAAAAGGTCAGGGATCGAGATAATTGTCAAGTTCGTTGGCGCTACCTATAGTGGCATTGAACCAAAGGGCTATTTAGATTTAGATACATTAAATTACAAGATAATTATGACATAGATTATTAATTAGTAAGTGGTGTAATCAGGTGGTAAAAGTGTTATCGAGACAATCTTACATACTGGTGTCCATGTACTCAAAGGATACATTATTATAGCCTTAGACCTATTAAACTCCAAGTACTACACAAACTATTTATGAGGAAGTGGTTTAGCCAAGTGTTAAATATGCTATCAGAACTTATCACACACACACACACAGACCTACCTTGTCCATAGATTAGGCCACACGAGACTTCTTTCCGTATATAAGTATTAGTATAATATTGTCCATAGATTAGGCAACACGAGACTTCCTTCCCTAAGAGTATTTGTATAATAGATCATTGGACGCCTATCTCTACCTGATAAGTTTATTAATGAATGGCAGTTTATTGGTCCACATTCGAGGTCGAGTGAAAACATTTTGCGAATGGTCAATTTGGGCTGAGTGGCTATTTTGGGTTGTGCGGACAATTTGGGCTGAGTGGCTGTTTTGGGCTTAAACAACAGATTTTGGCCAAGCAACCAATTGGAGCCAAGTGCTTGAAATAGTCTGAGTGGACGAATTAGACCATTATCAATACTCTCTCAAAGATCTTTGTTGAATCGTGTATATGAACTTGTTTTTATAAAACATAATTAAACTAACCTAACCTACCAAATTATACTCCATCCTAACTTACATATAGTTAGGTTTGACTACCATGTTCAATATAGGTGGGCCAGCAGTCATGACCCCAAACCCCTGTAACTCAAAAAGGGCTAGAGCAAGTGGGCTGTAAATTTCCTCACCTATTCTATGACTAACCCTCCCTACAGGTATATGGTAGAAATGTAAGCTTAATTACTCAAGTTGTTTGTGAGTTATCGAGGTTAGTTGTCAATATTTTTTCCCTAAACATAATGAATGGACTATAATTATTAGGGTATTAAGGAGCTTTGTAGCTTACAAAATTGTGAATATACATATTGTATTTCTGATTATTTACAATTTAGATCCAATAACTAAACTATTTATCCTGTACCAGTATTCTCGAACGTTTATAATGTATGTGAACAAATTTGAATGTAGTATTCTGTATGAGTATTCCTGAATGTTTATTTTGGGCATAGGCATACATTTGAGTATAAAGGTTAAACTATAATCCTGTACAATTGTGTATGGATATATTTGAGTGTAAAGAGAGGTTAATGACACCCCAGTGACACCAATATGACGAAGGTTGACCGATCTCTGTTACTATAGGGTCTCTAGGTCAGACAATTCAGGTGCCTTGATATGATAATGATAATAAGTGTTGCCAATGTAGCTACTTTACCGCTAGATCTAGAGATATTTCCTTCGATCTAGCGGTACTAATAGACACCTAGCAACATAAATACTAAGTATGTTCTAAATATTGTATCCATTTCTAAGCAATATTCTAGAGATTATGTCATATTTCTAGCGATACCTTACATTTTCTACTATCTAGCAACACATTAGCAACTCTTGATGACTAATCTCTCCCTCTCTCAATCAATCTTTCCTTTATCCTATGACTAGACTGCTTTAAACTTCGTGAGTCCACGCATTTTGACTCCGTCCCTTGAATTTGGCTCTGTCACTCTTTTAACTTTGGGAGAGACACTCGTTACAGACAACCTACCTTTTGTCTCCTCCATACACCTAGAAAAAAAAATCTAGCGACATAGAACTACTTTGACGTGGTAACCCTGCTACCTTTACCTGTGCTTGATACTGATACTGATAATATAATGGTTCAGTATACCCATGGACTCGGTTAAGGACACACGTAAGTTTGTTTTTCTTTAAATGGGTAGTGTTTGTTTTTTGGTATGTATATTTGTGTAGTTAGTTATTTTTTGGTATGTATATTTGTGTAGTTAGTTATTTTTTGGTATGTATATTTGTGTAGTTAGTTGTTTTTTGGTATGTATATTTGTGTAGTTAGTTATTTTTTGGTATGTATATTTGTGTAGTTAGTTATTTTTTGGTATGTATATTTGTGTAGTTAGTTATGTTTTAGTGTCCTCGCTAGACCTCCATTAAGCTTTAAAAAAGACATCCTCCAAGACCCTCTTTCAAGATAAATTTGTACATTTTTCGATAGAAAATTTCCCGGCCAGAGGCCGGTTCCTCTTAAATTACAGGCTCGCTATCACTTGCCAGGAAAAAATCGACACATAAATGAAACGAAAAGTCTAAATGTTGACAAAGAAATGGGGTGAAAGGTCTTAAAATCGCCAAACTAATGGGCCGAACGTCTTCCAATCTGAAAACTAATGGGGTTAACATGAAGAAGAAGGGGGACCAGAAAAACTACCCATCTCCCCTTAATGTCCAGTTGCCCCCATGACATTGTAAGCACTGCTTGATTTTATGTTTGAAGGGAACTTTAGTATGGGGGAATCAGGAGTGCATTTTATACAATAATGAATTCATATGATCAATTGACTACTTGCGAGTTTCAGGCTATAAGGAAGTTGGACATATAGACATCGATAATAAACAGAAATACACTAATAATATAGGTTTCTGATGGATAGAAAGTAAGTTGAATTGGGTTTTACGTATTTATATTTGCACTACGACCGTATTTTAGTAGGTAATTCTGCTAAGTATCAATGTCTATAGCTACAACTTCCTTATAGAACGAAACTCGCAAGTGGTCAATTGCCCACTTGCGAGTTTCAGTATATAAGGAAGTTGGAGCTGTGATCATCGATGTTAAAGAGAAATGGGTTTATGATGGATAAAATGTATGATCAATTGGATTTTATGTGTTTATATATTATGTATTATGCTCGTATCTTACCTGATATTTCTGCTAAATATTGATGGCCACAGCTCCAACTTCCTTATAGACCAAAATTAGCAAATGGTCAATTGATGTTTTATAACAAATTATTCTTGTAATTCAATCACACTTTTTACTTCCGTATTTACAATAAGTGATTGGGTATGAATTTAAGTGGACAGCTGTACTCATGGGTGTATTTTTAACGTATTTTAGCTTCAATGTGGTCTAAGTATATCAATTAATGTCTTCAGCTTGATTATATTTCGTATAGTGAATTAAAAGAGTGAATACAAAATAATCTCTGTTTATTTGTTTGTTCTTGACCTTGACCTTGTTGTTCTTGTTGATGTAGGCTGAGGTGGTCTTGAAATTCCCACCTATTTATTCACGAGTGGCCTTCAAGTCAGAGCGTAAAAGGTCACAATGTTCACGACAAATTGGGCTACTTTTGATATTTGCAGTAGTGGATTAATTTACGTGGTTGTTCATTTCAATTATAGTTGTGGATTCGCAACTGGGTGTATGCATGCATGAGTAAATCTGAATATATATGAATTATATGCTCAAACCTCAATTATAACATTTAAAATAGCCAGATTTAGTAATTGGGCGGATTTCAGGGGCGTGTTTTGGCGAGAACTAATAAATTGGCAACCCTGATGCAAAATACATTTAGCTCCCTTAGCGCTAGATCTAGATATATTTATTTCAACCTAGCGACAATAGTATTATCGATATAACATTATAACGAAACATTATTCAAGTTTTATTTAAAGAATGAACCATTTATAAGTTATATGGCTATATTCTGCATTTGTTACTAAATACCGACATTTTTAGCGAGTTTTGAAGGACGAGAATAGCGGTATTCATATCAGACTTGTGACACTGCCAAAACATAAACAAAGAGAGAGAGAGAGAGAGAGAGAGAGAGAGAGAGAGAGGGGGGGGGGGATGCTATACTGATATCTCGCTAATGTTAGACTGTATAAAACTGGTTAAGGTCACCACTTGCGAGTTTCAGGCTAAATGGAAGTTGGAGCTGTAAGCATCGATATTAAACATAAATGCAATAATAATGTAGGTTTCTGATGGATAAAAAGTATATTGAATTGGATTGCATGTATTTATGAATGTACTACAACCGTATTCTAGCTGTTAATTCTGCTAAATATCGATGTCTACAGCTCCAACTTCCTTATAGAACGAAACTCGCAAGTGGTCAATTACCTGTCGAATGGGTCATTATAATCTGACTCACCCTTTTGACCTGGTCATGGTCGAATATATGAATACTGTACTTGGAAAGGGTCAACCAGGGAAGAGGTGTGGATATTTGCAGCCCATTTGCTCTAGCCCTTTTTTAGTTACAGGGGTTAGGGTTAACGATTTCTGGACTACCTATTTCGAACAGGGTATAGTACTGCATATAATATGGTCAGACATACAGTCGCGCTAATAAGTGATGTCTCGGCCCCAAGTATGTTTGATCAACAATTGGTATCAGCAATATCTAAGCTTCATTTCTCATTCGCGAGTGAAATATACAAACATGTTCCTACACTTACCCACCCTATTCAACATCTGACAGACATTAATACAGCAGAGAGCAAGCCAAACGTAATGACAGCTGGTACATGACTTATTAGCGCGACCGTACAGTGCATGATAACTATAGTCGGTTTGTTTTCAGATGACGATAAATTGAATCCCTTAGCAACTCCTTTCTCGATAACCAATAGAAAAATAAGAAACGGTCATATATCTACCTTATATTATTGCTAATTTTTCATAATTAGCAACATATTTGGATGAAAAATCTTCAAAATAGCTGATTAATCGAAATGAGGACGGCAATTTACCGGCAGCTTGATTTAAATAACAGTCAGTCAGTAGCCAGCCCTTACTCCCACAAGGGGTAGGGAGGATCAGCAAGAGACACGAGAAAGGAAAAAGAGGTGACAGGAGAAAAACACATAGACCAGTTTGCCCACATAAAGCAAGCACAAAAACATTCAATCGCACCAATCACTCATCAGCCTCCGAAATCAATGGCTCCACCTCAGACAAGGTCTATTCACATCAACATCTGGGATAAAGACCTTCTAGGTTTGTCATTAGAAAGGTCCAGAGACCTTCATGTACTCTCTCTAACAAACATACAGACGACTATATATATTTTTTGTCTAGCTGACAGTAAATTGCGGTCTTCATCTTGATTACTCCGCTGTTATGCATATTGTGTAGCGAAATATAATAATAATGAAAACTTGGCACCAATATGAGGTAGAAACAGTAAATTCTTATTTTGTTTTAATTTGTTATCGAAAAATCAATTGCTAAGGAATTCAATTTACCGTCAGCTGAAATACAAGTGAGTATATAGAGACAGGCAGACATAGAAACAGAACTCAGATGTCCGATATTTTGTACTGATTTGATTTGATTGATGGGCCATAGTGTTCATCCAAAATCTTGTAGAAGCCCATTAATTTATGTCTTCACTGTAGGCTATCTACCCGTTGATCTTGGATGGCGCTATTGAACAAATGTATGACTTTGCATGGACCTAATAAACACTTGAATCTCCTTTCAACCTATTTATCATATGCCATTAACATAACACGTTAATGTCCTCCTACGTGAATATGCCTGTTGTTCTCAAAAACTGTGCTTCCGTGCTAACTCCCTGCCTAGGCAAACTCTTTTGTCTCTGTCTATCCTCTAACGTCTTCCCTTCATGCTGGAAGTTTGCTCACATTCAACCTGTCCCAGAGAAGGGTGACCGCTCTCAACCCTCCAACTATCGTCCAATTGCTCTCATCTCTTGTCTTTCTAAAGTTTTTGAAACTATTCTTGCTTCCAAATTTCTTAAGCATTTCTCTTCTCATAATCTGCTCTCAGATCGCCAGTATTGCTTCCTTAAGGGTCGCTCTACTTGTGATCTTCTTTCATATCTTACTAACTCTTGGTCATCCTCCTTTCGGGACTTCGGTGAGACTTTTTCTATTGCACTAGACATATCGAAAGCCTTCGATAGAGTCTGGCATAAATCTTTAATTTCTAAACTACCCTCCTTCGGTTTCTATCCCTCCATATGTGCCTTTGTCTCCAATTTCCTTTCCGGCCGTTCCATAGCCGCGGTTGTGGACGGCCATTGTTCACTTCCTCACCCTATAAACTCCGGTGTTCCTCAGGGCTCTGTCCTATCTCCTATTCTCTTTCTAATTTTTATAAAATTATCTCCTTAACTGCACCTTAATTCCTATCCATTCATACGCAGATGACTCAACCTTGCACTACTCCATTAGTTTTTCAGAACGCCCCAGCCAGCAATCCCTCAACGACAAACGTAATGAAGCCATAGTACTCTTAAATTCTGATCTAAATACTATTTCCAATTGGGGCAGAGAAAACCTTGTTAACTTTAATGCTTCCAAAACCCAATTTCTCCATCTATCTACCCGTCAGGATCTCCCAGCGGACTATCCCTTATTCTTCAACAATACAAAAATCAACCCTTCATCTTCTCTCAATATTCTTGATGTCTCTTTTTCTTCTGCTCTCATTTGCAAGGACCATATTACCAGTCTTGCTAAGGCAGCCTCCCAGAAGCTGGGTGTGCTCAACCGCCTTAGGGGGTTCTTTTCCCCTGCACAGCTTCTTGCTCTGTACAGGGGCATAGTGCGCCCTTGTATTGAGTATTGTTCACATGTGTGGGGAGGTTCCTCTCACACCGCTCTCCTAGACAAAGTTGAAAGGAAGGCCTTTCGTATCATTAACTCCCGTCCACTCACCAACTTTCTGCAATCTCTCTCTCTCCGCCGCAATGTTGCATCTCTCTCGCTACTATAATAATCAGTGTTCCTCAGAGCTATCCCAGTGCATACCACCTCCTTTACGTAGGGCACGTGGTACCCGTCTTGCAACTCAATCCCACCCCTACTCTGTGCAACTCTCCAACCCAAGAGTGAAATGTTACTCTCAAACTTTCTTCTACTCAACAGCTGAGCTCTGGAACTCTCTCCCAGAATCAGTCTTTCCCTCTTCCTATGACTTAAATTGCTTCAAACTCCGGGTGTCCAGGCATTTTGGCTCGAACGTCCCTTGATTTGGCCCTGTCACTCTTTCAACAATGGGGGAGGCACTCGCTATAGGCAGTTATGCCTTTTGCCTCCCTCAATCACATAGAAAAACAAATAAAATCAAAATAACCCATGCAGTACCTGTGACATCCTATTTATTATATTCTGGCAAATATTAGACAATTTTATTCAGCTTAGGAAGGACGTCTAACTAATTAGAAACTACAAAATCTCGATCAATCCTTTTAGCTGCCATATATCATTCCTAAGCGTCATAAAATCGTTTAAATGTAGCTGAAATCCAATAAGTAGCCTATGACAACACCAGTACTGTGGTTAACCGCGCCTATTTATCGAATGTTTCTACAAATGGCGAGTTATTTTATATTGGACGAGTTTCTTGGGCGAGATATTTGCTGGGTCCGAACGAAATTGGCAACACTGTCTGGTTGCCAAAGGCCCAAAATGTAAACAGTGATCAGCTGACCCGCGGCCTGGCAACAAGTGCGTAACGCGGGTCATCACGTGGTGCCCCCAGGTCATCCCGGCGTCTTCTGAGGGATTCCAAGGATTATATAACTCCCAGATACAAGCAGAAGGGAGGAGAGTTACATATGCGTGGAGAAAGCAGTTATAGAGATACAGCTACGGAGAAACGAGCTATCCTACCAAGCTGCCCCTAGATCCTAAGCTAAAATCAGCTAGAATTGAATGGAATGGTGAGAATGGATAGGTATACATGGGGTTTGACTTGAAGTACATGTCCCCGTGCTCAAACCTGCTCGTTTTCTTTTGATGTGTGGGACGAGTATGTATCTTAAGTTAATTTTTAAGTTATCCCCAAGATATATTTCCTGTTTGTTTACATTGAGTGCAGCTAGACTTGTTTGACCTTGACATGATCTAGCCTAGTACTAGTTGATTATCATAACTTTTAGGAGAGGCTTAGGCTTTTGTCCAGGGTAGGCTACCAGTAATCAATCCAGCATGGGAGGGAATTATATTGCTGTGGATTGTTTTACTAGACTAGGATAGGCCATGTTTTGTGGATTATTGAATTAGCCTAGCCTCCCCTCCTGTGTAATTAAATAGGCTAGGCATGATAAGTGAAAGTGAATACTGGTACTTGTTGCAAATAGGCCTAGCCTATGGCTATGGGTAGACCTAATATGCCTATTGTGAAGATTAGTCTGTATTTATCAAGGAAACCGGCCACAAATTTTCCTGGAAATTTGGAAGTCACCCATCGAATGAACATAACCTTTAGGCCTAGGCCTACATCATATTAATATATGTTTCAACTTTTGGAAAACCGTTTTCAATTAGGCCTAGCCTACTTTGAAAAAGTTAACCCTCTCACATCCTGACGCGATTTTTGAGCCTATTAGGGATACTTTAAATCCTTTGTTACCGTCAGGGGTATCGATAAACCTTTAGTTTGTTTACTTCAACCTCTGCAGTTGTCTTTGAGTTCGCTGTGGGCAGAAAACTAATTTTGGAGAGGTAATTATAACAGTGAGAGTAATCTATTTCTTATTGCTAATCTGGCAACCTCTGCGTCCTATGGTCGTGAGAGGGTTAATAGGCCTATTTACCTCCTGTTATCCACAGCCAAAACTGAAGATTGCGGAGTAAATACCGTAGACTTCATTCAAGTTTTTTTTGGCGACTGTCAACCTTTTATTAATTACATACCAAACCAGCGGGGGTGGGAGCCCCCACCTAATATACTAGGTTAGGTTAGGTTAGGCTAATATTACCCCTTATTTTCGTCTTACCCCTCAATTTCCCTGTACCTCATAGCCGTCCCCACTATCGGGGGCTGTATCTTAAGATTGTTCTAATGGGGAAAACGTTTTTTCCGAAAGTTGAAACATATATTAATATGATATATAGGTTATGTTCATTCGATGGGTGACTTTCAAATTTCCAGGAAAATTCGTGGCCGGTTTCCTTAATATTTTCCGATTAGTCTAGCCTATTTGAAACTTTGCTTACTTTTGTCCAGGTTCCAGCATGGGCGGGAAATATGTACTAGCCTAGTGGCTACCTAGTACCTAGGCAATATTTTGGGAATTATTGAATCTAGCCTAAACCTAGTCTAACCAATAACAATAGCCTATGAAATTGGATAAGCTAGGTGTGGTAAATTAATATTGTTGATTTTTAAAATGTGGACAGTTGATGCGCAGCTATGATGCTATCGGAATTCAGTTGTAATATAGCCAAATCTCATAGTCTAACCAAGTAACCATGCTCTGTGACCTGTGTTGTTGGGAAATAGCCTAGATTAATTGACCATTTTCTAGAACTTCTAGAAGACACCCATGACCCACCACATTGTTGCTGTCTTTCTGACAGCTGATTAATATTAATAATAATAAGCATGTTACTTATTTCTCACAAGCGCCAATTTTTCCGCAGAATTCACTGGCGCTCGAAAAAAACAAAAAACACAAATCACTTAAATCAATGCAACACAAAACCTATGCGCATCACCCAGCCACCAGCAGCGGCAAATAGCTTACACCCTATAGCCCTCCATGATGACACCCCTCTCGAGATCGTATCTTCTTACAAGGAGAAAAGTCTTAAGTTGTCTCTTGAAGCACTCAACAGAACTTAGTTGTCTCATGGTCAGCGGCAGTCTGTTATATAACCTTGGAGCCATGTAAGAGAATGATCTCTCAAAGAAAGATGACTGCCGGAAAGCCCATGGCTCATCAAAACGCAGGGGGTCATCGTCATGGCGCACGACTACACCATGGCGTGCCCATTAGCCCATTTTCATCCCAATTTGCTACCGCTAACCTATCCTAATGCATAAAAATTCTGTGGGTGAAACTTGGGGTAGGATGTAGTGAGCGGGCGTACCGCCATCTTTGTTTACATTACGCGTAGTGGCGTCGGACCTTTCCCATCATGTTCCCGTCTATTTTAACCTAACCTAACCTAGTATTCATGTAGTAATGACAGGGGACAAATAGCAGAAAATATAGCGTCGAAATAGACGGGAACGTAAGTGCGACCGCGGCGATCGCCCTATGTAAACAATGACGACCGTACGCCCGAACTCTACATCCATCCCGAAACTTGTTATATTTTTTAGTTTCACAATCTAATTTTAAATTGCTTAACTTTAAAATATCCTAAAAATCTAACCGTGAAGGTACAGTACATGTTAAGTTGGCCACGCGTAACACGAACACGATGTAAGCAAAGCAACTATACGTTCTGACCTCGATTTTCAGTCAAACGCGCCCTATTATTCTCGTTGAAAACCATATTTATATATATTCTATTTATTTTTAAAGATTGTTCCCACTACCATTAATGAATTTAAAAGTGTTGTAGCTCCGTGTTGGACTATGTTAGATGTGTGGAAACCTCTAGATACTGTCTAATAAGTCAGTGATGGTACAGTATCTGCGAAGTTAGCGATACGTCACTAAAATTGTATCAGAAATTGAGAAAGAAAAACCTTTAGGCCTATCTGAAAATTCTCAAAAAGTATGATAGCCTTGATAGGAACAATGTTTTTTGTTTATACCAGTAGCCTACTCTAGCAAGAACAATTAGGCTACCAAGAAGAAGAAGAAACATAAACTAAAAACAAAGATAGCTTTCACACAATTTCACATTCTCCCTCGCTCACATACCGGTAGCTACTTTCAGACATACCCTACTACATTTACCCAGTTACCAGTAGGCTATGGGAGGCAGGGTGTCAAGTCTGATTGTTATTTATTTTTTTCTATGACTGGAATGAATATGGGACGGAATACAGGAAAATTTACATGCAGCTACGTTGGTTTGGCCATTTTATGACTTCCAAGGGAAAAATAAGAACTGTGAAGCCTAATGTTTAAATTAACTGTGTGTACAGTGTATTTAGTAATGATGACACAACCGAAGGGAATAGGTCTCTCTTTTGACCATCCTGATTTACCATTTCTTCCTTTTCAGAAAAATGGATCCCAGCGAAGACGTGCCCTTTGGAGAGGACAACAACGGGATCCTCATCCAGATCGACAGCCGTGAAGCATCCAACACAGAGAGCGACAGCCGACCGGAACGCGACAATGACGAGCCGGAAGGAGAGAGAGAGCGGACAGATGATGATGAAGAGGAAGAATTAGAGACCCCCATGCCGACACTACTGCGGTGCAACACTGTTCTAAGTCATCCTTGTAACTTTCCTCCCCTGTCCTCACTCCCACGCTCCGCTACGGAACGCACCCCGCTTATTAGACATTCCTCATCTTTTACTGGGTTAGTGTACTGCATATATTATGTAACACGGTTTTCCTGTTCTCAGTCAGAAATGCCGTTTTTGCCACTTATTTTGAGCATCCAGAGAGTTGATTGGCGTTTCTTATATTGGTTCTACTCAGTTGAATATGACATTTATGAATTAGGAAAGTATTGTATATATTTGTAAATGGTATGATAGATTTGAATGAGTAGAATCACTATAGAAATTTCTATCAATTCTGGTTTGTCAAAAATGATCGTGAAGACTTCATTTTGAACTAACAAAGGATATACACATGCTATAGTCTATTCGCTTTATGTAGGCGAAACATCATGACCTATCCTCTGTAACTCAAAAAGGGCTAGAGCAAATTGGCTGTAAATGTCCACATCTATTCCTTGACTTACTCTTCCCAAATGGTAGAAATATTAGCTCGATTACTCTAGTGGTTTTTGCGTTACAGAAGTTAGAGGATATGATTTCTCGTCTATTTACAGCGAATAGACTACTGTATAGCATGTTTTGGTCTTTCACCTGATAGCAGCTCTCCAAGTGTCACTATTGTGGGCCATCTCACTACTCTGTCCCCAGGCCTGGAGGTCATACCAATAATACCATAATACCCGGTACCTCATAACCCCAAGTCGGGCTTGCCAGGGGAGCAGTTCATGGTCACCACATTAAGGGGAGGAAGACCGTTTGTTTGGTCTATTAATTAATGTATTCATATATTTTTTTAGTTTCCACCCTAGACCTCCATCAAGCTTAGAAAAAACACCCCCTAGTCAATATAAATTTGTACATTTTTTGGTAGAAAAATTGTCCCACCGAAGGCCGGTTCCTCTTAAAATTGCAGGCTCGCTATCGCTCGCCAGGAAATAATTGACAACGAAATGGGGCGAAAGGTGTTAAAATCACCAAACTAATGGGGCGAAGGTCTTATAATCTCAAAACTAGTGGGGCTAAACATTAGGGAGAAGGGGGTCCAGAAAAACAGTTTTCCTCCCCTTAATCAACCTTCTGAGAGGGCATATTTAACTTCTAGAAGTGTGTATGTGTGCCAGGTACAGGTTGACCAAACGCTGCTGGTGGGGTCTGCCCCGGTTATATCAATCCGCTTTCTCTGTGCTGCAGCATTTCTTGTTCTAAAGACAGTTTGTCCAGCAACATTAACCTCCATCTATTTTTCTCTAAAGCGAGAGGAAATCCACAATTCACAAAACATTTTCCTTGAAATTGAATTTGGATCTTCACATTCAGGTTGGTGTCAGGAAAGGCATCTGACCTTGAAAAAGTCCTGCTATTGCCACAAGGGCTCTGTCATTCAAAGCAATGACACTGTGCCCTGGAGAATGGGGTAACCTACATGCAGGCTGAACTGAGCTTTCATGGATGTATTAGTTCCTTCCCTTGCTGTATTTTTATGTATGGAAGTAAAATTTGTAAGTTTGAATTAAGAGTGTAGTTAACTCATATGATCAGTTAATTGTTTTATGAGTCAATCATACACATTTTCTTTACATTTATGAGAATAGTGAGAAGTACCGTTAATTAACTTATCTGTACCACTGTACTATGCAGTCAAAAGCCATATTTCCTTCCTAAAAGTCACACTAGCTTTTTCTGACTTTTTTCGATGAGCAATTTATTTTTATTTTTTTAATATTTTGTTATTTTGTACTGGTATCGGAAACTAGATTTAAGGTAGAATAAGTTAGGTGGCAACATTCTGATAAAGCATAAATTTTGAAGATTAAAATTGCTAGAAAAAGACTAAAAGTACTTGTGTGACACTGCTTTAACTCAATGACTGCGGGCTGTTATATAAAAAATACGGTTATTACTGTGGCACTTGTCATATGACAATTTTTTTTTTTTTGTTTTTTTTTTTTTTAAGAGACAATGAACGGAGGAAGGAAAAACACAGATAAAACAAAAAGGTCCATGTGCCTAAAGGCATCCTCCATTCATAAAATGTTTGTAACAACTGGATTTAAACATTTGTAGATTGTAAGTTTGTGGAAAGCAATTCGAGGGAAGTGAATTCCAAAGAGTAGTAGCTCTGGGGATAAATGAATTCTGAATTCTGCCAAATTTCTGCCTTGAACAAGGACTGGGAGGCAGGCGAGCGAGTATAAGAAACGCGGAACTGTCCCATCCAAAGCCCCCGTGTCTGGGCCATCACTAGAGACAGTGGGAGACATCTCTAACTCCTTTACAGACTCGGGGATAGCGAAAACCGTTCAAACTCGCTATTTTTTACCGATTTAGCGTCACCTGTGCAATATTGTTGCACTGTAACCAGTGGTCGTACATACATGATTCAGGTGTCATTGGAAAGGTCTATTCCTCTGCTTTCAGGGATATATAATTGAAATACGCTCTAGCTCTTGTTTGTACATGAAAATGTGCAGGGAATGAAGGTTACTTTTAGTCCAAAACAAACGTTAGGTACTGTACAGTGGTGACCAAGCAATTGTCATATGATAAGTGCTGGAGTCATTGTGTGAACTATGGTAAAATTAGGTAATGTTGAACAGCTTGGTATCATTAGGCATTCCTCATTCTTCACCTGGTTTGTTTGTGGTGGGGTTACCGTTACATAGAAAGAATGCAATCATATTTTTTGTATTATCTATTGTAAAAACATCTTCATGGTTTTCTTTGTAATAGCAATACTATAGAAAGCATTTGTATATACCCTGTGTCAGTACTGTAATTCACAAAGCGTTAACCCGTTGAGACCCAGCGTCGCACGTGTTGCGTCGGCAGTCTTTGATCACCAAGTCCCAGCGACGCATCACGTGCGTCCGACATATAAAAAACACTTACGTGGCTCGTAAGGTAGGAAATGGCGGGAGAATAGGAGGGGGAGGTACCGTAGTGTGTGTGGGAGCCGGGCCAGTAGGTGTGAGCGGGCCGAGACAGCCGCGCGGCTGGTGGTGGTGGGCTTAGTGGGGATAGTTTACACCCCTAGTTCACCGCCACTTTGAACCTTCATTACTCCGGTCGTATGGGAGCTAGAGGCTTGAGATTTATGTGAGATACTCCTTAGGATGTATGCCGTACAATGCCATACTCAGTTTTTACCCTAGTGCTCCCGGGCGGGTGGTCATGCGGGGGAGACGAACTATTGAAACCCGCCCCCCAAATGACCGAAATGATTTTTTTTTTATTTGTGTGTTCATTTCTCACCATTCTCTTCCATTTTGGCTCAACAAATTTTTTTGAGGCTCCCCCCCCCCCCAAAAAAAAATGTCAGAGGTGATTTTTTTGTTTTTCATTTCTCATCCTTGTCTTCCATTTTAGCAAACAAAAAAAATAAGTGAAAATGGCTTGGGACTGGGGTGAACAAAATATTATAACTAGCCGGGGCTCAACGGGTTAAGTAGAAGTATTGTGTTTGTAGTTAAGTATCAAAAATAAGTAGCTGCTGTAAAAATTACCCATAAGTAGGCTACAGTACTTAAATGTATACTGTATATCCTGTATCAATACTGTAATTCCTCTTGCTTAAAGTATATAGTGTGTATTTGTATTTTAGTATGCAACAAATGTGAAGTACTGTACAGCAATACTGTAAGTATCGGTACTTTAAATATATAGACAGCATTTATAGAACAATTCCTCTCTTAATCTGTAGTTACATCATGAAAACCACAATTTTGAATGAAACCTTGATTTTGCTGTATAAAAACCAATCCAAAAATAGCTTACTGAAAATCTAACGGTAATATATGCAGTAGACTCATTCTTAACCCCTTCTGTACCGGTGATGTACTTTTCATTATACAGTGCACTTCCGTTATCCGCGATCCTTTGCTATCCGCGGACACCCCTAAATATCCCATTACTCGTTATCGGCGATTATCCTCGAAAAAGTATGCGTTATCCGCTGATTTTCACTCGAACGAGGAAGAAAGCAGTGCTGCCATTAACCAAGAAAGGCGAAATATAAGAACATGGGAGACTGCAAAAAGCCGATTGTCCCACACCAGGCAGATCCCTCTAACACAAGGTAGATCCCTGTATCACAAGGCAGATCACTTGTGTAAGTGTTGGATAAGGGAGAAAAACTTAGTGTTGCTGAACTCTCATGTCATTTTCTTTTCCTTCATTCCTCTGGCTTACTGTTTTCTAAGTAGTTCTAAGAATGGTTCATTGGTTGAGGATAAAATGAAGAAAATCATGTTTAATAAGGCTTTATTTAGATAGAAGTGCAAATAATCTTGATTAATGTGTTCTAAGTGGTTCTAAGAATGGTTCATAGAGAAGGGGATGATGATATGGCACAAGTGACACCTGGATTTACCTTTGGAATGTACTTTATGTCCACTGCTTTGGACTGTACCTAGAGCTTAGTTGAGCAGTAGAACAGTCATTGTGGATCAAAGTGAGTATCCTTTAATAATTGGGTACATATTAATGTCATTAGGTAGGTCAAAATAGTGTATTTGAGGGTCCAAGATGGGTGAGCTTGGTACGACCTAAGTCTATTTCCCATTGAAATCTATGTTAAACACTGCCCACGTATCCGCGGAAAATACGTGGTACGACTTAGGCGCGGATACGGGGAGTGCACTGTAGTTTGGCTACGGTTAGACAATTTTATTCAGTTTTAAAAAGACCTCTAGCAATTAACAGGCTTCGAACCATCTCACTTAACCCTTTTTACTACCACAGAGCCTTTATAAACTGCACAAAATAGTCTAAATACCTGTACAGGTATAGCTAGAATAAAGCTAAATAGACGTCGCCGGTACAGAAGGGGTAATGGATGCGTCTTCTTTGTAGTGTTCATAACGTATTCATTGTATTTGTTCATATTTTCCTGAAGTGGTTTCCTTTGAATGGATAACTTATTTTATCTGATTTGTAATTACAATTGGTAATCCCTACAGAGCGTACGGCAACTCCTGGTCAACACGAGTGGGCCCCTCACCCTACACAGCCGAGAATAAACCAAATAGGTAAGTGTCGATAATATTTTTGGGTGACCGGACAATTCAACCAGTAGCACTCAACCAATATTGTTAGGATTTCAAATTAACACTGTTTTGGTTGACGCAAGTTGATTTGGTACTGGTGGAGTTATTCGTAATGCGACAGGTTGGTATATGAGAGACTATTAAAAGTGATTCTAAGAACAAATTTCCTTCAGTTTAGTTATTATTATTAAATATACAGTTAGATTGATGCTTTACAATTCTTATGACTTTTGAAGTTAAAAAATAGTGTAGTACAGTATAACCTATGTTGTCTCACATAAATTTTCCAGTGTTCCTTCTTGTATTCACTTCGTTCTTAAAACCAAGTTGTCCTAGTTTGACACCTGTTATGTGATGCAGTACAGTAATCTATATTTTATTAATTTCACCACAACACCAAACACCCCCAATGAAATTAATTAAAGTATATATTAATTAAAGTAAAGCCGTCCGGCTGGCTCAGTTGATAGCGTGCCTGAATCCCATCTTGAAGGTCTAGCGTTCAATCCCCGCTCAGATTGAAAAGTTTTTCTGGGATATAGCCGGCAGTTACCATCTCCCCATGAGCAAGGGGGATGGGTAATGGTCTCTGGTAGACTAAAGAAAGCCAAGCGCTTGTGAATCCTCGAAGGAGGAGAACGAGCGCTATATAAGTAACCAGACGATTATTATTATTATATGATCCGCCGGGATTGCGAGCATCCTTTACTTACATATACAGTAGCACCTCCATTTTCCGGCACTCAGGGGGATTTGAAACCTCCGGTGAATTGAAAATTACTCCTATAAATGACCATAAACCCCAAGAAAATACCCCCTGATGGCTATCTGTATTATCAGCCTTAATGAAATAAACAAACACACATTACTATACCATTTTAATATTAATGTTCTCAACTCGCCAATTTATAAGTAGGCTACGGTAGAAGTTGGAAAAGGCGTCCAGCTGTTGTTGTCGGCGGCGTAATGCGTATCGTCGTATGCGAAGGCTAGGCCTTATCGGGAGGGAGAGTTGTGCAGCGCATTTAAAGTTTTCTATCTATCTATCTATTGCCTGACGCCGTGATCCCCGAAGGGGTGGCCACGAACGAACCGCCCCCATGCACCTCTGTCCCCAGTCAGTCGACGCCCCTCCCCCCAACCAGCACCGCCTTCGTTCATGTAGTTCCTCACTCCATCCTTCCACCTCATATTCGGTCTACCTCTCCCCCTCTGTCCCTCCACCTCGCTCTCGTACACCCTCTTAGTCATTCTCTCGCTTTCCATACGTTCCATATGGCCGAACCATCTCAAGTTGTTCCTTTTCACACTTTCCAGCACATCTACCTCCACACCACACCTCCTTCTTACTTCCTCATTAGTCTGTCTATCCCTCCATGTAACTCCGCACGCACTCCTTAAGTAATTCATTTCCACTGCTCTCACTCTTGGTCTGAGTCTCTCAACCAACGTCCATGCTTCGCTTCCGTAAAGTTTTGACAGTAGCAAAACAAAACACTAACATCAAACTGTTTTTGTTCTTCTTAGTTTGTCTTAGGTTTCTCACTTAATATCTAAAACTTATTTATGAGGTGGATGCTTTGGGAGAGGCAGCAAGGATGCTTGCCACTCATCCACAGTTGTAGAGGTGGATGATGTTACATCATCCACGTCCTCTCCATTTGTTTGGATATTTGTGTTTTTTGTTCCAAGCTCAGAACCACTCGCATTTCTTCTTGTCACTATTGGCTTTCACTTTGTCCAACTTTGCCTTAATCTTCGGCAGGATAGCGATGAATCGAGTATAATATGTCCAATATGAGAATGTTTGTATATACGGATCGATCGGGGAGACGGAGTAGGCCTATTCCCGCGCTTTTGTTGTTGTTATTGCTTGTTCTACTGACGTCGCCGTTACCCGCATATAACCACAAACTATTTTATATATAATTATATATACCGGTATATATTTCTTATTGGTGCTTTTTAAATAGTTTTTTCCTAATATTATATGTATTTATTATTTGTTATGATGAAATTATGCTGATGAGATGCAAAAAATTTTTTTTTTTTTTTTTTTTTTTTATTAATTTCCTAAAACCTCCGGTTGTTTGAAGCTACCGGATGCCTGAATGCCGGAAAATCAAGGTGTTACTGTACATACATACAAGTTTAAAGACTGCTTGATTCACAGATAATGTGATTTCAGTCTTACATCCTAAATGGCCACATTCCAGGTGCCCCTACTTTGGGCAGATATTTTCATTATCTACAATGTTAACTTGATTGCAGGCGGCCGTTCCATCATGTAAGCAGTGCCAGTTCCATCCGTGGTAGTGGTGAACCGCCTATTGGAGCCAGGCCCGATACCACCAGTGTGGAAGTGTACAACCGCTACCGTTATTACTCCAGACTCAGAGCTGATGTTGACGCTAGTGAACTGGCTTTGGTGAGTTAATACATAAGGTACCGGTTACCGGTACTAGTTATTTACTATTGACAATATTTTTCTGGGAATATATATGAGACCGACTTCTTATATATACAGTAGCATTATCTTAGTAGAAGCTGTGAAATAATTGTCAGTCAGTATGGTAGCTATCTCTGAATCTCTAAAAAAAGGGTGGTAAGAGGATAAGACGTTTAGTAGTATTGGTTCCATCTGAGGTAGTGGTGAACAGTCTACCGGAGCCAGGCCTAATACCACCAGTGTAGAAATGTACAACCGCTACCGTTATTACTCTAGATTCAGAGCTGATGTAGATACTGTATAAGGAACTGGAATTGGCGAGTTTCAAAAGTTCTCTACAGTTTATTTTCACTATCAACTACTTAGCTACATTATTTGGGCCATTTTGGGGGTCTTATTTTATTCTCCACTTTCATCCCCACTTCCCAAAATCCAATAGCCCCTCCCCCCTCCTAAGACTAATTTTTGTTTCTACTGATATGCATCTATGTTTTATTCCTTCAAATCCTAAAGCACTGTGCATGTAATTTATATTTCAGGTACTTCCGGATCATATGGTACCACCCCAACTCTTCCTGCCATACATTCCCGGTCATGTTCCTGATGCTGATGGAAAACAGGCGTCGCACATCACTATGTAAGTTAACCCAGGGACTACGGCAGTCCGTCCGGAAGCACAATGTTTAGTGTTTAATCATGTGTAAAAAAAAACTTTAAATACCGTGCCAGTGCTGGGAAATGTCTCAAAATTGGGGGACACTTAAAAAGTAGTGGCATCTCTCCATACCACATCCTCCACTCCTCTCTCCCTTTATTACCCCAACCCTTCTCCCTTCCTCAACTTGACCTTTTATTTTGAACTGGTTCTAGCAGTTCATGGGTTAAGAGGAATAATTCACAGCACTGTGTCTTCAAACATTGTCCAGAAATTCCTGTCTTTATCTGTCCTGTAAGTCGCAGTCAATAATTCTGATACTTTAATTTTCAAAGCTTTCTAAGGTTGAAATTAATCTTTATATTATTTTTTTACCTGATATTTGAATTTTAGAGGTTCCTTTACATTTTTCGAGGCTTCAAAATGTATCAGAATTATGGACCGAATATGTGCATCTTGATATATGCAGCTGAAATGTTTATAAGTCAAATTTAAAGTCTTGCTGTATACTTTACTGTACAGTATATAGCTAACTGTTCTATTTATTTCCACAGTGATTTTGATAAGTTCTTTTGTCTTTATAATGTTTCGTCCCTGTTTTGGTTTGTTTATTTTGTAAGTTATACATTATAATAACTATTCTTGCTACTATAGACAGTAATCATTATCATAACCAACTGTTCTTTTCTTACAATTTGTATGAGTTAGTTTGACTTCATATTGTGCGGTTTCTGGTTTTGGTTTGTTTTGCAAGTTTTATATTATATTTTAAATTTCTTTGTCATTCATTTTGTCCTTTACTTTCATTTTGTTCTATTTTATTTACATTCTTTTCCTTTCAGCATCGCCATCTGGAACACCATGATGGGGACCTCTCTCATGACAATGCCCTGGGCCTTCGGGCAAGCGGGGTTCCTAGGCGGCATCCTTATCATGTTGGGTATGGCCTTCCTCGCTCTCTACACTGCCCTTAAGCTCCTCACGCTTCAAAAAACGATGGGAATGGAGGGGGCGGGGCAAGAACTAGGTCGCGTCTGTAAACACCTGGTCGGGTCGGGGGTACTGGGGCAGATCACCGAGGGCCTTACTGTCATCTTCTCAGTACTGACGTTGGTCGGGGCGCAGGTTGTCTACTGGGTCCTCATGTCCAACTTCCTCTTTAACACCGGAGAAATTATATATGGTAAGGTTTTAGACTCTGTCTCTAGTCTGCCAAGAACAAAAAATGGGGTATGCGCCTGAGTAGATAGATAGAAGGTTTTAGTTGTCCAATGTGTTATAAAGTGTTCATATCGGGCTTGGTCAAATAATCAAATATTGGTTGTTCAAACAGTAAACTCAATCTTTCCGAGTTTATGTCCGTGATAGGGATGAGAGTTCTAACCTTATATTAATTGTTCAGGCATATACAGTATGTGACTCTTTCTGACACCCAGTGTTTAGTTTGGACTTTGTCTGAACACCTAGTTAATGTGTAAAATACTGAGGATTGTCACACTTCCTATCATACTCTCCTCCCTATTAGGTTGTTAGAATGGTTTTACTGTACAGTTCTCAAAAACTGATTTGACTTGTTATTTTTTTTTTTTTTTTTTTTATTTCATGATATTGTTTTTCTAAATCTTCAATATGTTTTTCCACATATAGAATTTGGTTAGCTTGTTCGTCTTTATATTCTGCGGTTTTGGTTTGTAAGTTTTACATTTTAATTTCAGATGCGATACAGGGTGAAATCCACAACGACTCCTCCAACGCGCTCATGTGTCCCCCAAACGTGACCCACCACCAGGCCGGATTGTCCAACCTCACTGCCCCCAACCCAGAAGGCTTTCATAAGTGGTGGATACAGGACTTGACGGTGCCTGTCTATCTCATACTGCCATTCATCTTCATCCTCAACCTCAGGAATGCCAAGATATTCACCTATTTTAACTCTCTGGGTAAGTTATTAAAGCTTTCTTCTCATATTTTTTTATTTTTTAGCAAGAAGATCAGGTACTGTATCTATAATTTGGTATTCTAAGATCAGGTGCCTTAATTTATGGTGGGAGGGCTTCTAGGTTAGCCTTAAGATAAGGCAAAGGGTGGTAGTATTTTCCAACCTCACTGCCCCCGACCCAGAAGGCTTTCATAAGTGGTGGATACCTCAGGAATGCCAAGATATTTACCTATTTGAACTCTTTGTGTTAATTATTGAATTATGAGGCTGTAGGTTAACTATGATTTTTTGTTATAGGTTATATAAAGTATACTGTAGGCCTATATACATACCGTACAGGCTGAGATGCGGGCACCATCCAGCTCTTCTGAGCTATCAGAAGAGACTGGATGACTCCATCGTTGACACCTGCCCAGGATGTAACACAGCACCCCATACCAGAGTGTTCATACGAGGTGTGGTTTCAGTTTTGCATCCTTAATGGCTGCGTTCGAGGCAGCCCTGTTCAGACTTGTCTTCCTTGTCAGGTTTTTAAATTTGAGATCAGAGCATCTATCTTGTCCCCCGTCTCTCTAGGGCTACACCTTGGTGCTGCTCCCTTCCCGTTCACAGACTTTTATCTTTTCACCCAACTTGGCTCATCCATCCTCGCCACATGCCCATGTAGGATTTGTTTTTTACACAATGCCCGTAAGGAGGGTTATGGAGCTCCGATGTTACTTTCAACCATCTTGACTATATTACCAACACAGCTAAACTTTGTTTGATGCGAAAATAGCCTCCCTAAAATTTGCACCCAGGGAGGGAATCGAACCCGGGACCCTTGGGTTACGAGGCAGACACGTTACCACGAGACTAATAAAGGTACCTCACTTAGCCTGGTAGTCTAAGTGTATTTCTGCATCTTGTTCAGTTTAGGATAACCTATTTTCACTGACTTTACATCCATACCATCCAAGCCTGCTTCTATGCATCTCATCATTGATACTCATGATACCTAATCATCTCCTCAACTCTTCACTAGATTTGCAGTTTGGTCCCACACATCCATCTCACCATTCTCATCTCCGTATTTGCTGTTGATATATACTTTGACAGCCCATGTTTCTGAAGCATATGTAATTGCACTTTTAGTACACAAAGCGTACACTTTCCCTTCAAGGATTTTGTGTGAGATATATCGTGTAGTTTTTATACCATACTTGATCTTATAACTAAATACGAGAATGTTTTTGTTAATATTTTGTTTTTGTTTTGTTTCCCAGGAGCGATCTCGGTGCTAGTAATGTACCTCTTTGTCATCTCTAAGGCTGCTGTCTGGGGCATCAACATTAACTTCTCCGAACCAGCCAGCGATTTCTATGTTCCTCTCTTCAAGGTAAGTTTTATTTCATGTATTTTATTATATTTTATGTTTTGTTATTTGAACTGTTGTAACCTTAAAAATGCTCATGGATGTACTGTATATAACTTCAAAATAAACATGAGGCTGGAACCGCACTTCGTGTGGAGCACTAACTATTTAAATGTATGTATGTATGAAGGTGTTTAAATTTTGCTTCTTTCCTTTTTTTTTGCAGGGAAGTTTCATGTGCCTGACTGGAACTCTTTCCCTAGCGTACTTCATCCATAACTGTGTGGTCACCATCATGCAAGGAAACAGGCACCAGGAGAACAACGTAAGTACAATACCCTCCTTTGATTATGTATAGGTGTAGCTTAGTTATAGGATTCATATGATACATACATACAGTACTTAAAATGTAAAACTTGCAAACCAAGCAAACCAAAACAGGAACTGCCCAATATTAACCCATTGGCTGCGGCTATGTTTGGGCTATTTAGGGCATATTTAGGCACTCCTGAATGATAAATCAACCATCTGCATTAAATGAAGTGTATTCTGCCGAAAACTAGACGAAAATAGCTTCAAAATGACACCAGAACGGGCCCCGTACGTGGTCTGGTTCACCCGCAGTAGTGCCAGTGAAATGCGGGAAACCCACTATTTGGTAGCACACGCTCGCTTGGCTACACTGCTGTGAGACACAGAGAGAGACCCGCGCGAGACACAGTGTACCTCAGTGAGCCGCTCGGTGCTCTGAGGGTCGGAGGTGGGCCCCTCACGCTCCGGCCCACTGACATTCAATTTTTACGGTTTTTACAGGCTTTTAAAGCCTGGAAATTGCTGTAACTTGCCAGGACGTTCCAGAACGTCACCCGCAAAGATAGGGTTAAAATCAACATTTGGAAAAAAAGTATTGAAGATTTAGCCAAACAATATTTTGAAAAAATAAAAACACACAGACTGTGCATTCTCACCCAAGGTGGGATTTCAGTCTAGTTCTACCCCTCAGTGCTGCCCCCTCCTCTTTCAAAGACTTGCATCATAGCTTAGTGCATTGTTATATGTGCGATTAGTTTGCTTGGGAAACAGATTAACTTGCTAAGTTGCTCATGTAGTAATGTACACCCTATGTGGTGGATTGTGTTCTTTTATTTCATAAATTTTGTTTTAGTAAGTGTTGTTTCCACATAGCAATTTTGATAAGTTATTTTACCTTTATCTTGTATCGTCCCAGTTTTGGTTTGTTTAGTTTGCAAGTTTTACATTTTATTAAATTGATAAGGTTTAGTCCTGTACAATATTGCACAACTTTGGCAAATATACACCACTGTATAAACAGGCAAAACAAGTTTAGGAATCAATACCTCTATTGATGCAGTATTTAACGCTGTGCGTTCCCTTGATTAACAGGGCTTGGGTATGTACAGGGACTTTGCTGGACATTTGACACAAATTGCTAGACCTGACTCCTGAGTGTCCAAACTCTTGACGTCTACCAATGGCACATTGTGGTATCGAACTGCCGACCCTTTGATCAGTACTATCTTTATGACAATGATATACATTATATCGCATCTCTACTAGAGCCCTCTAATTTAATATTGATCCCCTTACTGTTTGCAGGTTCGTGATCTAAGCATTGCGTACACACTGGTAGCGTTTACATACATACCAATTGGTGTGCTCTTCTACTCTACCTTCCCGCTGCCCAAGTGGTGTGTAGTTGATGTAAGTACTACCACTGTTTGTTTATGCAGAACTTAGCTCTTAATGGGTGAGATTCATTGTTACTAATAATACCTTTCCATACTTGTGACACAGGGGAGTTTATTATAAATATAGATTATAAACTTGAGGATCTTGAATAACTATGCAATGTGAGCCCTGTTAAATTGATAAAACCCGGCACTTGTGGCAAAAGAAAGCACCTGTGTTTATTATTGTTATTGTTACTAGTATTATTATTATTATTATAGTATTATTATTATTATTAATAATAATAATGGTGTGTGTGGGGAAATGTTGAGGTATGGTAGTGAGATAGTGATCGAATGGGTATGGAAAATGTGCAAACTAGCATGGGAGAAGGGCAGTGCACCCGATGACTGGAAGACTGGCATATTAGTCCCCCTATATAAGGGCAAAGGGGAAAGAGGAGTGTGTGGTAACCACCGAGGAATATGTCCTCTAAGCGTAGTAGGGAAGGTGTACAGTAGGGTAGTGATTGAGAGAGTGAGAGCGGAGAAATGGATAGGCGACGAACAGGGAGGTTTTAGGAAGGGAAGAGGATGTGTAGATCAGATTTTTACCCTGAATTGTGTTGTTGTTATTGTTCCCCAAGCTGCCTGGCCGAACAGCCCCAAGGCCCCGAGCAAGGCCAAGGCCATTACCGAGCGGGCCACAGAACCCTCCCTGCCAACCACAATAAAGCCTGGGTGACCGAAGCCATTCCATTGCGGGGAGCTGAGGAGGATGCAGAAACGCCCGGGAAACCAAAGCCTCACCCAGGGCCCTGTGCATTTATGAAGAGACAGTTGAGGGGCAAAGGAAAAATGTGACGCTTTTGCTTCCAATCTTGGTAGATTGGGAGGTCAATCCACGGAAGAGATGCCGTCACTTGAGATCTAGCAAATATATAAGTAAAGGGAACAGTCAGAGTAAGCTATGGGTATGGCAGAGATCGCTCAGTTCTCACTCTGATAGACCAGCCCAGTTGTGGAGAAATATCTGGAGAAGATACAAAAAGGTGTATGTTGCCTTTATGGACTTGGAGAAGGCCTATGACAGAGTGGATAGAGAAGTTTTGTGGAAAGTACTTAGAATATACGGAGTAGATGGCAAGTTGCTGAAAGCAGTGAAGAGCATGTATGAGGGTGCAAAGGCGGCAGTACGTGTGGAGAGTGAGCAGAGCGAGTTCTTTGACCTGAATGTTGGTTTGAAACAGGGGTGTGTGATGTCCCTGTGGTTGTTTACTGTATATATGGATGGAGTCATGAAAGAAATACTATCAAGAGCAGTGGATGTTGGTGTATCGCTGAAAAAGGAGGAAAATGAGTGGAAGCTACCTATACTTCTGTTTGCGGATGATACAGTTCTGATGAGTGATAATGAATGGGAGTTGCAGGGTCTGGTAAATGAGTTTGGAACAGTGTGCGAAAAACAGAATTTGAAGGTAAATACGGGGAAGAGCAAGGTTATAGTCTTCGAAAGGGGTGAAGTCACAGTGTGTGAGGTGAAGCTGAACGGTCAGGCTATGGAGATCGTCAGCTCTTTTAAGTATCTGGGCAGTGTGTTGAGTAAAGATGGGACTATGGATGAAGAAGTGCGGGAGAGGGTACAACAGGGGAAGAGGGTTGTAGGAATGCTGAAAGCAGTAACAAGAAATAGGGTGGTCAGTATGGAAGTGAAGAAGTCCTTGCATGACAGTGTGGTAATCCCGTCACTGACTTACGGAAGTGAAGCATGGACGTTGGTTGAGAGGCTCAGACCAAGAGTGAGAGCAGTGGAAATTAATTACTTAAGAAGTGCGTGCGGAGTTACATGGAGGGATAGACAGACTAATGAAGAAGTAAGAAGAAGGAGGTATGGTGTGGAGGTAGATGTGCTGGAAAGTGTGAAAAGGAACAACTTGAGATGGTTCGGCCATATGGAACGTATGGAAAGCGAGAGAATGACTAAGAGGGTGTACGAGAGCGAGCTCGAAGGAGAGGTGGAAGGATGGAGTGAGGAAGTATATAAACGAAGGCGGTGCTGGTTGGGGGGAGGGGTGTCGACTGACTGGGGACAGAGGTGCATGGAGGCGTTTCGTTCGTGGCCACCCCTTCGGGGATCACGGCGCCGGGCAATAGATAGATAGATAGAATAATATTATTAATATTTTATTGAGTGTACAGAATATCTATCTATTGCCAGTCGCCGTAATCCCCGAGAGGCAGTGGCCATGAAGTATATTTATCTTTTTCCTTCTTCATTACAGAATTTCCTGGACAACTTCCCACCCCACGACGTCCTGCTGGCAATTGTTCGAGGGTTCCTATTCTTCCAAATCCTGACGGTCTACCCTCTGCTTGGCTTCTTCATACGTAACCAACTCTTTACATACTTCCTCGGACCTGGACATTCGTTTAAACTGTGGCGCGTTGTGTTGTTGAATGTGCTACTGGTTACGCTGTCCGTTCTGGTCGCCATTTTCTACCCCAATATTGGTTTTATTATCAGGTAAGACTATCATATTTTTTAGTATGATACTCACAATACATAGGTAATTATAGAAAAATTTGCATATTTTGACAATTATATATTCATCTGATTTCCAACTTCCTGAGAAATGTTCAAGCTCCATCATTAGGTAAGACTCATGATGGGATGTTTGTAGATATACAGTAGTGAGTTTCCCTGACATAGCAACCAACTCTTCACATACGGTACTTCCTGAGACCCAAACATTTGTTTAACCCATCAGACCCTGTTGGGCTCTGAGGCACCCATAACAAACGCGGACCCCGGAAGGGCTCTGAGGCTCCGGCAGCTTGAAAGCCTATAAGCTTGTTTTGAAAGCCGTCCGTCCGACGCATATAAACACCGCCGGTATGCCCGACGCCGCGCACCTCCGAACACAAGAAGGAGAGGCGTCGTTTTGTGTGTGACTATATGTTGTTGTTTTGGTAGTGAAAAGTGGCTCATATGGCTAACATCGCCACAAAGTTCTCTCCACGGAAATCGTCATCACAACTGAACCAGTTGACTTAGAGAGCTCTACTCAACGCCATTCTACAGGTACGGAACACATCTACGCTTGAGGATGTGCGGGAATGCGGAAGCAGTCAAAATAACAAAGATACGGTAGCCTAGGCGAGATGTTTATTCGGCCAAATCCCCCGGGTTTCGGGGAATAGTATATAGAATACATAGCCGAGGCTGGAGGGTTAAGCTTTGGCACGATGTGATGTTGAATGTTCTACTCGTTATGCTGTCTGTTCTGGTCGCCATTTTCTACCCCAATATCGGTTTTATTATCAAGTAAGACTCCTACTGTATTATTCTTGTTACCAGCAATTCTTTTGTAGGTACTTGCTTAGAAATATCTGGTAAATTCACAAAAAACTATTGTAATCTGGGTCTACTTATCATTACTGTATATTTAAAAAATTTGAGCTAGAGTCCGTCATTCTTAATTTTTCACATACTTCTTGGAGCCTGGACATTTATTTAAACTTTGGCGCGTTATGGAAGTGAATGTGCTACTCGTTATGCTTTCTGTTCTGGTCGCTATTTTCTACTCCAATATTGGCTTTATTATCAGGTGAGACTTGTACTTTATTTTATGCAGTACTTTAAATGTATGTATGTATATTTTATGGGAGACAAAATTAAAATGTAAAACTTGCAAACTAAACAAACCAAAAATTCAAAGGTACGATTACTTATAGAAAAGACGGTATATATGTGTTTTAGAATTTTATCTTTATCTGTTTTCTGACATAAGAATGGGGTGTTCCTTAATACCAAGATACTTTAAAGTTTCATCATTAGGTAAGACTCATGATAAGATGAGAGAGTTTTGTAGGGTTGGGAAACTTAATAAGTATTTATGAAGTAACGCAGGAACTTTACAATTGAATATTTTTGCAGGGGGGTTGGCACAATCTCCGGCCTGATGTACATATGCCTTCTGGCGTGCGTGACTCACATGCTTGCCCGTCCATCAACGCTGCTACTAACTATTGCTGTACTAGACTTAATCTGCACAAAATACTTTAGATGGAGTGTGAGGGTTCGAATCCCAATGGCAGCTTGTTTTAATTGGAGTGTGTGTGATTGAATTTTAAAGGTACAGTACTGTATTAGTAAAGTTACAATCTGTTTTCTTTCCAGATGGGTTGGTGCGATCTCCGGGCTGGCGTACATATTCCTTCTGCCGTGCGTGACTTACATGTTGGCCCTCTATCAACGCGGGACCCTGACTTTCCCCGTGGCAGCCTTCCACACCGCCATCATCCTACTTGGCATAGGGAACTTTGTGGCACAGTTCTTCACGGAGTAGTAGTACAGGTCTCCCTCGATATACGATTGGGTTACGTTCGTGAAAACCTGATATTAAATAGAAAAATCGTATAGCGAACCCTAAAATTTATGGGGTAAATGGGGATGCGTTCTGGGACCAGCCAAAACCCAAACACAGACACCTAAAAACCTATAGTAATATTGTAAATTGGGGCATCGAATAGTGAGGGAGACCATAGATGTAGAGATCGTGTAGTGAGGAGTTTGTCAAGCTTTTTATTTAGATGCCATATTATAATTTTGGTACCATAATTTTCTAATAATGAGTGAATATTTTATTTTTTATCATTAAATATTTATATCCAATGACCACACAAAATTGCAAAATGTTTATTTTGCATATGGATATATTCAAGTGTAAGGAGAGGCAGATGTTTTGTCTGCCATTGTGATGATTTGTTTTGTTTTGTCATTAACCCCTTTTGTGCTGATGACGTCTGTGTAAGTTTATTGTAACCATATTTAGACGATTTAGTGCAGTTTAAGAAGGATCTGTGGTAGTAAAAAGGGTAAAGGGAGAGAGTTTGAAGCCCTTTTATTGCTAGAGGTCCTTTTAAAACTCAACGAAATTGTCCAATAGTAACCAGAATCATACTGGACGGGTTAATAATAACTTTATTGTGATCTCTAACTATTTTGTACAGTACTTAATGCTTGCGAGACAATAATTATATACCTTCTAATGCTCTTAATATCTTTATGCTGGTAATTACGAGATAGATTTGCTGTATCTGTTGTTATACTGCGCTTACATATGAATTTACTTTGCAGTACTGTACTGTAGGTTACTTTATTCCAACGATTATGACATTAGGTAACAAAAGATTATAAGACAGGATTGAGAAAAGATTAAGACAATAATCATTATACTAAGCACGGGTTATGAAGTGTAGGTAAAATAGAGTGAACTATTTAGAAGTTACGCTCATCTTCTTAAACAATTCTTTCCCTTCGCAGCATACATACATAAAATTTTAAGACCAAGTGCTCCACACATACGTGCAGTTTCAGTCTCTTGTCCTAATGGCGGCGTTCCAGGCAACCCTGTTAAGGGCTGCTTCACTTGTCAAGTTTTTGTATTTGAGATCGGCACGTATAGTCCGATCCCAGATCTTCCTCGGTCCACCCCTTGGTGCAGCGCCTTCCACAATCACAGATCTGCATTTTTTCACCCAATTTTGTTCATCCATTCTCTCCACATGTCCATACCATCCCAGTCTACTTGTACACATCACATCGCTAATACTCTTTATACCTAAACGTCTCCTCAGCTCAACATTTGTTATTCTATCCTGCAGCCTGGCCCCATTAAGCATTGTTAATGGATGAATAAACTTTAAAAAATACATTATCTTTAGATAGGGAATGCTAATCTGTATACCGTCTCTAAATAACACTCATTAAATGTATGAAACTCAACAACTAAACTGAAATGCATACCGAACAAAGCAAATAGAATATCAACCAAAGTTGCAACACTGAATCGCAATATGTGAAAACTTACAATTTTGGTTTCAGGCGCTGCGGAGGGAGAGAATTATTTAGGAATAAAAGGGCTAGTGTTCATTTTCGGAAGCTACAGATCTGTTTTTTATTATGTGTAGTATACTTGTGTTCAGGTATGAGTTTGAATGATTTGCATTTCATTTTGTAGTGTGTGTGTGTTTTTACTTATGGTTGCTTAATTTTAGTCACAATTGTCTACACATATACTGTACATACACATAAGTATCACATATATACCGTAAAAATGGTCTAACTTCGGTCAAGGGGTTATACTTCAGACATTTCTGGATAAAAGTATATAAGGTACAGTTATGAAAAAATGGCTCTGCATTATGGAATGCAGAACACTGTACACATGCTTGTTTTTCCATAACATCATGTATTTATCCCATAACCGCGGTTCATTATATGTTTTTCCAGAATGTCCGAAATTATCTCCCCATCCAAAGTTACGCCATTTTACCGGTACTGTACATTCATACTTACAGTCGTGTAAACGTCATATGCATCATACACATTGTTGTAAATACACATACATAGACATGTACACCTACAGTTGCCCACGTAAGTTCTGTTCCTCGTTGTGATCTTATGTATGAAAGTCAAAATAGTATGAATTAATTGCGAGTGTGGCTTCTAATAATCAGTCGACTAATCACATGAGTTAACTTATGCATAAGAAACTACGTTCATAATTCAATCATGCACATTTTATTTCTATGTTTAAGATCACAGAGAGGAACAGAACTTATGTAGGCAACTGTCCATTACTTCATAGAAATACATATACATGTGCACACGTAGCACGTCCTACAGATAGTCAATATATATTTTATATTATTACAGTATCGCTTTTTTTTCTCACTTGACTGTATTATCATTTATTATCTTCTAACTAGTGAATTTAGACACTAGAGAATTTTATGTATTTATTTGTGTACTCTATTCATTACTTTTAACATAATTTATGTATTACTGTTAATTGTTCTACACAATGCCTAACTAACTCTAAGGAAGTTATTGTTTGTGATACAGGGTCGTAATTTCAATTTACCACTTAAAAGTTTTGGGTTATAAACAAGTTGGAGTGTAGACACTGATTTATTTATTTTTTTACATCGTTCTTGACACCAATAACACCCCACATGAAAATTAAAGCATGTGATTCTCCCAGAATTCGAACCTATGATATCACTTACAGAACTTACTTACAGTTTCTTACAGTAGATCCTCTGGAAAAAGGCAAACTATGCCTGTGTATCCAGCTCAGTACCAGTGCTTGCACTGCTGCGGTCGTTCACGGTGTTGGCGGCGGCGGTAGCAGACGCAACATTTTTACTATTCTGTATTTTTGTTTTATAATCAAACTTCAAATCTTGTCTTCCCCATGCTTTATCAAGATTACTTTCAAACTCCCTTATTGATTCGGAATCGACTACATACTGGGGCAGTGCGTTCCACTCATTTACCACTCTATCACAAAATGAGTTCTTCGCCTTCTCAAGCCTATTTCTTTCTTTGTAAATTTTCTTAGAGTGTCCTCTCGTTCTTGTTCCCTCCCGCATCAAGAAGATACCTTCACACACATCCTCATCGTACTTTCCTGACACTATCTTAAAAGTCTCTATCATATCCCCTCTCTTTCTCCTATATGCCAGTGTCGGAAGTCCCAGTGTCCTCAACCTCTGCTCATAACCCGCGTTCTTCAACGTTGGTACCAGCTTGCTAGCTCTTCTCTGCACTTTCTCCACTGCTTCTATATCCTTTACCATATATGGAGCCCACACCTGGTTTGCATATTCCAGGTGTGGCCTAACCAGCGCTGTATATAGATTCCTGAAGATTTCTTCGTCAAGTGACACAAATGTCCTCCTTATCAGCCCTACAATTCTATTGGCTTTGTTTATCTTTTCCGCTAAATGTTCTGAGAAATTTAACTTATTATCTATCACTACTCCTATATCCTTTTCTGCACTCACTTCCTCCATCGCTTCATACATACTGTATCCTACCTTGTCTATCTTGCTGGTCCCAATCCGCATGTACTTGCATTTTTTTGGATGAAAAGGCATTAACCAATGCTCAGACCATCCCTTCATGCCCTCCACATCTCCTTGAAGCAAACCCATATCTTCCTTACTCCTCACTCTTCTATACAGTTTAGTGTCATCCGCATACAGGTATACCTCACTTCCATTAGTTATAACTTCAGGCAAGTCGTTGATAAATATAACGAACAGCAATGGTCCCAACACAGATCCCTGAGGTACCCCACTTGTAATTTCCCTCCACCCCGAGCCTATTCCATTCACCAATACCCTCTGTCTCCGATCTTTCAGGAAGGCTTCTATCCATTTCACACATTTCTCCCCTATATTATAGCTTCTAACTTTCTCTATTAACCTTTTATGTGGGACCTTATCGAAGGCCTTCATAAAATCGCAATATACCACGTCTATTACATCACCATCTTCTAAAATTTGCATCCAATCATCTACCACCTTAATTAGCTGTAGTACCGTCGACCTCCCCGGCAAGAATCCAAACTGTCTCCCACTGAAAAGTTGGTTTGACTTCATATGATCCATTATTCCTTCTCTAATTACCGTTTCCATTAGTTTACACACAACACTTGTCAAACTGACTGGTCTATAATTCCCTGGGTCATTTCTCTTTCCCTTCTTAAATATAGCTGTTATGTTCGCCTCTCTCCAGTCCATCGGGATTTGTCCTGTATTAAACGATACCTCAAATAACATTTTCAATGGCTCTACTAACATCTCCCCTCCTTCCTTTATGATTCTTGGGTGTATCCCATCCGGTCCCGGTGACTTACTTCTATTCATTTTTTCTATAGCCCTTCTTATTCTAGCATGGGAAAACTCTACTAGTTCTAGTGCCGGTGCCTGTTTGATGGGAATAGTAGGCACTGCATCCTCCGACTCCACTGTTAGTACCCCCCCAAAGTATTTCCCCAGCACCTCTGCTTTCTCCTTATCAGTCTCCGCTCTACTCCCATCATTCAACCCCCCCACCAGCTCTGGGATCCCTACTCTTCTTGTTAATTTTTCCTGAATGTACTTCCAGAATATTTTTGGATTATCCTTCACATTTCTAGCTATCTCTCTCTCCCTCTCCTTCACCCCCCTCCTTGTTTCCCACCTTATTTTATTGTTTATTTGTCTGCGTTCCAGATCCACTTCCTTAGCCTCTATACTAGACCCCCTGTTCTTTTTTAACAATTTTAATCTTTCCCACAATCGTTTCTTTCTTCTAATCAATATCCAAAGCTTTCTTTTCATTGGCAATTCTGGGTTAGTTCTTTTCCTCAATTTTGTTTTATCCTTATATTCCCTTACTGGTACACTTTTGGATACAGCATTCTCCAGTTTGACTCTAATTTTCCTCCACATTCCTTCAGCGTCTTCACCGTTCAAATATTCCCCCCAGTCAATGTCCAAACACCGTCTCAGCAGCTCATAATCTGCTCTATCATACATGTATATTTTTCTATTGCTTTTATTATCCCTCTCCGATTTAATGTTACAACTAAAGCTTATACAGGCATGGTCACTACGACCTATAGGGCTATCCACATTAACATGTTCCACTATATCCTCTTCATTGCTAAAAATCAAATCAAGTACACTCCCCTGCGTCCCATCTCTATATCTTGTCATCTCTACAATATGTTGCGTTAAAAAACAATCTCTCACTTTCTCTATAAACTTATTTTCCAGGCTACCCTGTCCCGCTGGAGTAGTACAATTTGCCCAGTTGATCCTTGGCAAATTGAAATCTCCAATCAAAATTTTATATTTGTTCTCTCTATTATCTATCTCCTCCATTGTTTTCAGTAGGTTATCATCCTCTCCCCTGCTATTATTTGGGCTTCTATATATAGAGGCAATTAGAATTGATCCTCTTACACATTTTACTTCAATACACAAATACTCACAATACTGCTGTCTCATATCCACCTCATTAACCTTGAGCTCTTTTCTTACATAAATAAACAGTCCTCTTCCAACCTCTGCTCTAATAGCATTTCTCTCATATAACTCAAAACCCTCCAAACTATATTCCACCAGTTCCCTCTCAATTCTAACATTTTTTGGTCTTACTTCCTGTAGGGCTATGATATCAGGTTTTTCCTCTTCATCCTGCAACCTACATATCAGTTCTCTTTTCTTGTCCTGAGTAAACACATCCACATTACTAAACATAATCCTTAATCCATCTACCATTCCTCCAGCAATTACACCATCCCGCTCCTCCAGTCCGTACCCTACTCCCCTGTTAGCACTACTGGGTCTGACTCTTTGTCTCCTGTCTCTCCCTGTGACACCTCCACCCGTTCTCCTCCTCCGTCACAACTCTCATCACATTCTCTCCCCTCCCTGATCTCCCCCTCCTTTCTACTCTTATAAACCACTTCCTCACTTTTCCGTCCCTCACTCTCCAGTAAAAATTTCTCTTTTCCTCCTCATCCAACTTTCCATTATTTTCATCAGCCTTTTCTTGTAATTCCTTAATTTTTTTCCTTTGTTCTATACTCAAATCCTTCTTTAGTCTTATGTGTTTCAGTTTATCATTTGTATTTAGCCTCCAACTAAAATTTGTCACAGTCTCCGCCACTACCCTAGTTTTAAACTGTACCCTTATAGGTCTCATCTCTCCCCTTTTATATCTACCTATCCTACTGATCTCCTCCACCTGCCCTTCCCATCCATATTCGTCCTCATCCACACCTTTCAAGACCTCCTTCACTGTCTCCATATCCCTCACTTTTCTCACTCCATTATCATTCATATGAGTCTCTATATCTCCATACAAGATTACACCCCTATCCCTGTCCATGGCCTCCCTCACGACACTCTCCTTGTTCTTCATGACCCCTACAACTGCACTCTCAAAACTTTGTTTGGTCATATTCATTTCTTCCTTTTGCTCTTTCATAATATCCTCCAAATCCTTGACTTTTTGTTTACCTACCACCGTCCATGCAGTCGACTCCTTTACTTCCGTGAAACGTCCTTCGTATTCCTTCAGCTGCTCCTTCAATGCCATATTCTCTGCTCCCAGTTCATCTACCCTTTTCAATAACATCTCTAGGCTCTCATTAACTGCCAAAAAAGGCCTGCATTCACTTCCTTCGCTAGGCCTATTCCCTTCCCCACCTATCACACCACACATTACACACAGTGCCTTAACTTTCTCACCAATATCCCCCTTCCATTTCTCCGTATCACTCATCCACTTTTCCAAATCCTTCACAACAATACTAACCTCTTCTAACTTCTTATCTGTGCTCTTAAATCCCCGAAAACGTTGTAACCTTCCTTCCGACTCCGTCATACCCGAAATTCCCTCTGCCATGTTTGTTTACAAACTCAACAACTCACAACCCTACCGCTGTCCCGTCACTACACACTCTTATTACACTATATATCACCCCTCCACCACACCAATATATCCTCCCCCTTCACTAAATCTTTCCTCTTCTTGCTAGCCCCGTATGCACTCGATATTCCGTGAATTACTTGTCCATCCCATAACATATGCCGGAGCCTCAAAACTTGCGTCCGCCTTCCGCCATTGTGTGCCGCCAACTTACACGCTCTAACCATTACACCATCAAGACAGTTATAAGTACAGCACAGAATTACAGCAGAATTACCAGCTTGTACACTTGTAGTACATTTATAAATCTGTTAAATCAAATTTAACATACTTTCTATCCATCACAAACCTACTTTAGTGTTACATTTCCGTTTACGGTTCCAACTTCCTTATAATTTGAAACTCGCAATGATACAGAACTTGTTTATGGCTAATGACATAGGTTGATATTTTTATCCCTTGTATGTCTCCGATTTGTAAAATATGGGACAGGTTATGTATGAGTTTTTCACTAACACCAGGTGGCCTGTTGCAGGTATAGAAATTAAAAACGCTTGTATTCTTAATCAATTCTTTGCCTTCGCAGTGCCGTAAATAGACAAATAACTTTAAAATTATGTTCCTTTAGAAACTGGAAAGCTAATCCGTATATTCGTTCGGTATCAAGCGCTGCGGACAGAAAAATTGTCTTAAGAATACAAGCGTAATACTTTTGCTAACGTTTGACATGCAACGTGTTTCGTTATGGACTATTACAACTAACCATCATTCAAGTCCATGACACATATACAGTACCTATGGAGTTCCGTATGGAGCTCAGTGGTCCGGTTAATCTGCTCTACATAACTTAACTTATACAGTACATTGCCATCAAATAGTATATAGTATCAAAATGCGTTCACCTTCTTCCGTGTATTTAATTGTGTGGAATACCTGATAATCCTGATTCCTATGGATATTGGATTACAGGAAATTATTTATACAGTAAAAGTTTTGTAATCTGACACTTGATAAATTCCTATACAGTGGCTATGCGACATATGCGAATGCTTCGTTCCGAAAGTACCACATATATGTTCCGATCCGCACAGGTTGATATACGTAAACACTATTCTTCGTTCCGAGCCGAACCCCAAGGTCCTCTTTTTCTTTTTACCATTTTCGCCCTCCTAGTTTTATGTACCTGAGGATGGTCCCACTTTAACTTCCATTTATTCCTTTACATTTACTCACCAGAATAATCAATAATCATGTCCTGACCATTCCCTGACTTTCCGGGACCACCTTCAGCTCCCTTTGTCAATACATCAATAATCATGTCAATAATATTTTGTTTATCAGCCTCACAGTATGATTTGTGATGCTATCCTTTGCGATAGTCTCTCTTTTTAACTGTTCGTTGGCACTTGCATCACTCTTTTTGACATACTGTGTGCGCATGCCGCATTTTCTTATGCATATGTTAAATTTAGGGTAATTTTGGTTTCCTTATGCACTTTGAGATACTCGGAGGATCAAAGCTTATTTCTGTATTTTTTATAGTCCAGCACATTTGATAATCTGACTGTTGACATGACCTCTAGCTGAAGGTTTCTGGATTATAACACTTTTGCTGTATAACTCTTCAACCACTTTTGCATTCATACATTTCTAATGTGTTATAGTTAAGACATGTTTTTTTATGTATATATAGCTTTAATATTCTGAAATGTTTTTGTTCTATACTAATTTATTTTATAAAACTATTTTGCTGTATGTTGTGCATAATATGATAATAACAGAGCTCAATAAAATTGGTTGTAGAAAATAAGTATGTCTCGTTTATGATGCAGTAGGGTTGTCTGCATTTTAGCATTAAGTAAAGGTTGTTGAAAAGAAAGAAAATCCTCTTCTGTAAAATTAATAGATCAAGTATGTACATTCCAGAATTATTATGTTATCTCGACCAACCGACTTTACTCCTAAACTCAATTAATGAAATCAACAAATACATGTGGCAGTCCAGGGATTCGAACCTAGGATGCTCACATCAAAATTCAGTGCATTTATCCATTGCGCTACGAAGACAGTTAAGAATGGTGGACAAACCTACGATTGATTATGCAGTTTCGAATCCTGCATATCAATCTAAGCATGTACACACTTTCCAACTGCGCTATCATAGGCTATGGATAGATGAATGGAAGGAGTAATTAATGGGGCCTTAACCCTAAGGAAGGCCTCTCTATAAACTACCCCTGAACCTGAATGAATTATTTTGTTACCTCCACCGACCGACTTCAGGTTGCTTTTATCTTAACTGGTTGAAAAAAGTGTTGGCATCGTTAAAAACGGCAAAGTCGTTTTTATACACCGTTCATTCTCTTTTATTTATTGTAATAGGTTTTGATACAAGTCTAGGGTACAGAAATAATGTCTTCAGAGGTTTTGATGCAAGGATAGGGTGCAGAAATAATGTCTTCAGATGTTTGTTATATAATTGTTAGCATTGCATACAAGCTTAATACCTTTTCTATAATACAGTATAGCTTTTTTTATATATTGTATTAAGATAGGGCACATCCATTCATAGCACAGCGTAGTACTGCTAGACTTCGCCTATACAAGTCTCCCTCGATTTATGATTGGGTTACGCTTCTGAAAACCAGACCAGAAAAATCGTACAGCGAACCCTAAATTTGATGGGGATGCTTTCTCGGACCAGCCAAAACTCAAACGCCTAAAAACCCATAATAATATCATAAATCGGGGCATCGGATAGTGAGGGAGGCCTGTACAGTACTCTGTCGTCACACCTTTGCCATAGCCAATGAGGATGCTATGCTCCAAACTCCACCCATACTATAAATTTATGAAACTTAACAACTTAAATATAATGCATGCCAAACACAGAAAACAAAACAAACTATTGTCTTAACACAAAAAGAATAGCTAAACACAATCACAACTATAATGCATGCTAAATATGGCATATAAAACACTTTTATCTCAACACAAAAAATTGCTAAACAAAATTGCAATACAGTACCGTACGTTAAAAACAATAATTTGTGTATTACAAAATATAAAGAAAATATATTGAACACAAACCACCAGTGCAATGCTATGTGGAGATCTCTACGATCTCAATAAGCCCTCTGAATTTATTATAATGTAAAACTTGCAAAATAAACAAACCAAAACGAGAAGACAATATAAACGCAAAAGAACTAATCAAAATCGCTATGTGGAAATAACGCTTTAGCAAAATAAAATATTTAACATAGGTTCGTCTTCAACTGCATAGAATTGTCTAATCAAAGGTAAAAATGTGTCATCGTGCTGAAGGGGTGAATAGCCTCAAATAATATTCTCAATCATTTATGTACAGTAACTGTAGTACAGGTAGTATGATATTTTATACAGTAGGTGGTGTTTCAAGGTTTAAGCTGGTGTCACACAGGCATATTTTTCCAGCAACTTTTTTCCGGCAATTGTTGTCTGACATCTGAATGAAAGTTTATCTTTAACCCTTCCTGCCCGGGCAGCATTTTAAAATGACACCATGGCAGATGGGCAGGAGCCCGGGTGTCATTGTAAAATCCGTAAGCTTGAAAGCCTATTAAGCGTGTTTTGAAAGCCGTGCGTCCGACGTATGTAAACAAAGTCTGTCTTTGCGTCACCGCACCTCCGAAAACAAGAAGAAGAGTTGGAGTTTGTTATTCTGTTGTCTGCTAGAACAGATTTAGTGTTGAAAAGTGTCTGATATTGCTAACATTACATCGAAGCTCTCCACGGAAATCATCATCACATCTGAACCAGTTGACCTAGAGAGCTCTACTCAACGCCAGTCTACAGATACGAAACACACCTACGTTTAAAGATGCGTGGGAATTCTCTAGAAGTTAAAATAACAAAGATACGGGTAGCCTATTATAGATGTTTTTCGGCCAGATCGCCCGGAGCTCAATGCTGTCATTAGGAAGGCCAGCCCGGGCGGGAAGGGTTAATTTTAGTCTCTTAAAATCATATAAATTATAATGGAAAACTTGCAAAATATACAAACCAAAACAGGAACGACACAACATAAAGACAAAATAACTAATCAAAATTCAGTCTACTTTTAGATTCCAATGCGATAATACCAATAAATTGTACGAGAAAAAACTTGCTCATCGAAAAATGGCATAAAAAGAGCTCGTGTGGCGCTGGTTTTAAATGATGATCAATGACCCAATTGAGATTCAAGTCTTCATATTTTATCTCGAAGGGGCCAAACATTGACATAATTTTGTGTCCAGTTAAAGCTGATGTACATATTCTCAGGGTTTGTGTATAGTTAATGGTGATGAGTCGTAGAATCTCACTTAGTTACAGACTTAGTTTATCTGATTAAGATAATTTTATATATCCTTGAGGTTCCTTTTGATCTAATCCTTTGGGCCAGCCCTATGGGAGCTCAGTGGTCTGGTTAAACTAAACAAAACAAATATATATATATATCCTTGAGGTAAGTTGTCTGTGATTCAATTTATGTGTGTGTTTGAGCAGATGTGTATGAGAGTTGGTTAACGGGAGTGCGTTTGTTTCCAAGTGTACATAATCTATGTATGAGTGTAGCCTATAATGTAAAGGTGTGTTCAAGTGTATATATTCAGTGTTTGAATGTATATACCAGTATATATCTGAATGTATATGCGTGTGTTTGATAGCAAGTGTATATGTATGCGTGTATACAGTATGTTCTGCTCATTAAATTCTTGATAGATAATACAAAATAGCTTGCTTGGGAAAGGATAAAAACATCAGACTTTTCTTCCCTTTTCTATTGAAAGGCTTAATACCATAGACACTAAAATCAAAACCACATTAAATATACTGTATATATGTATACCTTTTGCCTATAAATCGATAATATCATAGGCCATAGCGCGGTTGTGTAGAGCACTTGCCTGCAAACCGAGAGGTTGAGGGTTTCGGCCTCGGGCCAGCTGGTATGTGTCTTTGGCAGGCGTAAGTGCACTGGTGCATGCCGTGGTCTAGCAATCTGTATGATGGTAGAGTTGGTTAAGGTGACTTTAATACTGTGCCGATTTTCGTGTCAATGGCGTTAGCAAATTTCTGAAAAATAAAAGACGGGAAGAGATGTATATTTCAAAGGTGTACTGTATGCATTTTACTGTATTTTGTATGTTAAAGGTGAACTACAGGGATGAACAAAAAAATTAAGATTAATGCAGGGTCATAACTTGGCATGAATATACTGTAATATGTATATGGGCAATATCGATATAATTCCATTAAACTCCAGAACAAAATACTAATATATATAGTCATTGGTGACGAATTGGCATTTTCAGCCAGCTGGAGTGACTCCATTGTGTAGAGACGCCGTTTGTAAACAAGATATGCGGTCCTGAACAGTGAGGTCTGTTTTTCGTAATTAACCTTTCAATTCAATACTCAAGCTCTGCAAAAGATTGACCAACGTTCCTGATGATGTGGTGCACATCAAGAAATAATCCCAGCTCGCCAGCAATTAATATACATGCAGTGTTTATGCATGTTTAGCCTGGTCCAGAGTTGAGGGAACTCGGTTCTAAGGCCTATTTCATAATGATAATATCGTTTTCTGTTCAATTTATATATCGAGGTCCCTTGACCAGACAGTGGTGAAGCCAAATGTTGAGCTGTAAACCTGCATACAAATTAAAAGAGTTTCTCAAATAAAAAAAAACACAGATTTATCCATTTCCCATGTCGAGAGTTCCCGCCATTGGCTACAGTTACGTCATGGTAAACACGCCAGTTCGCGCCACATAAAATATCTTAGATAAGCTATATTTCTATATTGTTAAAACAAATTGATGAACGTTCTTCAGTATCATGTACCTAAAACCAAGCAGATCCCAATGGACATTGTAGTTTGAATAGGTTTCATCCCTGGAATTCACCTTTAATAAATCCATGATATTCCGAAAATTTTGTTTTCTTTGAAGTCTACCTTAGTGCATTGATCATTTTGGCCATGTTGGGGTATTAAACTATAAAACTTGTGTTGTTGTTGTTGTTGTTGTTGTTGTTGTTGTTGTTCCCCAAGCTGCCTGGCCGAACAGCCCCAAGGCCCTGAGCAAGGCCAAGGCCATAACTGAGCGCCCCCACAGAACCCTCCCTGCTGACCACAATAAAGCCTGGGTGACCGAAGCCACTCCATGGCGGGGAGCTGAGGAGGGTGCGGAAACGCCCGGGAAACTAAAGCCACACCCTGGGCCCTGTGCCCCTCAGCAATTATCAAGAGAAAGTTGAGGGGCAAAGGCTATGGGTATGGCAGAGATCGCTCAGTTCTCACTCTGATAGACCAGCTTATCACCACATGACTAAAACCCATTCCTCTCAGCATCAGCTAGGAAAGGCCCTAGAAAGCCGCCTTTGGCGGGGGGATAGCTCCCCTATTTCAACCCCTTTCGGGGTTGGGCACCCGCTCTATAAAACTTGTAAAGTAAACTAATACATTACTGGTATAATGTAAAACTTGCAAAATAAACAAACCAAAACCGGGACGATACAATAAAAAGGCAAAAGAACTTACCCCAATAATCCCCCTGCCCAAGAATCTAATCCTGGTCTTCTCGACTGTGAACCCAGTACGCCACAAGACATGGGGAGAGTTTGGAACTACATGAGCGGTAGACCTAGAGAGATGTGGGATCAGGTCGTATAGTCTGACCTAAAATTTCAAAGTATGACTAGTGAGGCAGCCTAGAAAAGGACTGCCGGGAACACTGCCATTAGGACATAAGACTGAAACCATACCCCCCATTGATCACCGACAAATGTGTATTGCTAAGATTCCGCTTGACAATTGCCTGAGTATAGAGTTGGAACATTCTGGTATGCAGGGTGTCAAACTGGAGCAATTTTGTATGAAGACTTTATTATATATGAGAGGAATACCAGAAAATTAACATGAAATAGCTTATTCTTGGCCGTTTCATCACTGCCAAAGACGTAATCTGAACTTTAAATTATAATTTGATCTTTGCATACATATACAGGTCTCCCTCAATATGCGACGCTCCAATTTACGATATTATTATAGGTTTTTCGGTGTTTGAGGTTTTTGCTGGTCCGAGAACGCATCCCCATTTACCCAATTAATATTAGGGTTCGCTGTACAATTTTTCTATTAAAGAATGGGTTTTCAGGAAAGTAACCCAATCGCAAATCGAGGGAGACCTGAACAAGAGATACTAAAAAGAACAGACTCGGCTTTAGTTTGACACCCTACTGGTACTGTACGGTACTACAGTACTGTACCTGAATTATTCACCGATCACATTTGAGAGACCATCTGATATTGGTGTTTTGATTGATATTTAGAGAGCTGTTGCCACTCCTGACCATGTAAGGACTTTCACTTCACCTTAAAGGGAATGTGTATACTTCGTGTGTTAGGAGTGCGATGACCTATGCCTCGGAGACGTGGCCGGTTAAAGTGGAGGATATCAATAGAATGGAATGGAATGGTGAGATGGATATGTGGGGTCCTCAGGAACTGGGTATCGAACGAGGAATTAAGAAGGCGTCTGGGTATTAGGAGTGTCAGTAAAGTGATGCGCACAAGCCGACTTAGTTGGTTTGGACATGTGGAGAGAATGGATGATCAGAACTGGGTGAAGAAATGCCGAACTGTGAACGTGGTGGGAGATGCGCGTAGGGGTAGACCTAGAATGAAGTGGGATCAGTTACTCCGGTCCGATCTCAAAATAAAGAACTTGACAACAGAGGCAGCCCTTGACAGGGCCACCTGGTAAGCCGCCATTTAGGACATGAGACTGTAACCACATTCTCTGTGGACAAAACGGTCTTTAAACTTGTATGTTTATATCATTGCATGTATTTCGCATAAATTTCACCAGCATATCTCTAACTTTGTTCATAAGGCCGGTGGAGTTTCACACATCACCCTGAATTCCACAGTGAACTGTGAGGCCTCCTTTATGATCCCCTTATTTACTTCACACATCTGCCCCTTACTGGAATATTGCTCTTCACTGTGTAATATGGGATACACAGATGACCTCAGGCTGTTGAAGTTGGTCCAGCAGCGATGGACTAAATCCATACTTGGCCTGGAGAACCTTGACTACTCGTTTAGACTGAGGGCCCTTAATTTGTAATCGATCAAAGGGGACTGCTTAATCATGACCAAATTAGATAATGGAAACATTTTCTTGGATGTTGCACACTGACCCCTGCGTGATGATCTCTTTGTCTGCCCCTCTCACCTCGGAACTTGGGGACAGTAATAAAAGATCAGTACCGGTAGATCCCACATCGATGCCACCTCAAACTTGTCAGTTTCAGATGTTTGTTCCCCTGGAACTTCTTGCCTGCCATGGTTCCCTGGTATCCCTTCAAAATTTAGCCTTATTTAAAGCTGCTCTCTCCAACCACCTTGGTGATGCTCTGTTTGATTAGTAGTCTAAATAAATTATCCATGGCATGGCCCTGTGCATGAGTCTCCTGTCTTCCTCCATGAGGCCTCCTCTGGCCTCCCACCTGTTATAACCATGTAACTGTGCCAATGAGATCCGCCTGCAATGGTGGTGCTGCTGGGAGAGCTGTAGATGGAGGAATTTACCTCCTTCCCCACTGCCCTCTTACAAACGAATCTTATTATGCCGGTGCGGTTCCTGGGACTACCTGGATGCTACGTGATTCCCGTTAAGGGCATCTTGGTGCTAACTACAAACAACTGCACCCTATGGCCTGTTCCAAATAAGTAGGCCTAAAGTCTTGAATATTTACCTCTATAACTCACAAATGACTAGAGTAATCGAGCTAATATTTCCACCGTTTTGGAAGAGTCAGCCAGGTATTGGTGTGGAAATGTACAGCCCATTTGCTCTAGCTCATTTAGAGTTATAGAGGTTAGGGTTCATGATTTTTGGCCTATCTATTTGGAACAGGGTATAGCAGCATATGATTCACCATCCAGCCTGTAGTTTTATGTTTTATGTATTTACTTTGTGTATGTGTGTGGGGTAGCGCATCAGCAATGTGTGGCTTCCATGGGTTCTTACTCACTAAATAGGCTGAGGGTCTGGGAAGCTCATCAGCAATATATAAAATCACTGGCCAGAAAGCTTGACCATAAGCCTCTTGTAACTAAAAAAGGATGGGGCAAATGGGCTGTCTTTTCGAGTTATGAGATGTTGGTAGTCAATATTTATGGCCTATAAAATTACTGTACAGTGGATAGAATATAATTGTTGTAAGAATTGTCGAATTATGACGTTGTAAGCCACCAAGAGGCCTCTAACTATCCAAGGTTCTAATACTTAATTCAAATGGCCCGCCTTAGATCAAGTTTGACAGATGGTTCATTCAAGTATTATTATTTTTTCAGTTATTGCCATATAATACTTATAATTGATATTTCTATATTTTATTCAATTTGAATTAACAAAAACATGTGTATTTAGCTATATACATGATCAATTAGTGATATAAATATGCCATTTTCCGAGAAAATAACGTCTTTTATGAATCCTCAAATCTGGACAAGTCTGCGTTCGAATGCTTAATAGTGATTTTGCATTAGTCATTATAGCAATGCTACAACCAAGGCTAAATTAAATTTACATGGTATACTATCTATTGTTTATATATTAAGTCTATTTGAAGTATAATTAGTTGGCAATTTTATATATATAATAGATTAGAATAGTAAAGGAAATCAGAAGTCAGTGATTCGGACGCGCTCATGAGTAATTTGGAGAGACGAAGGCGGGGATCTCCTTGATTTTTCGGCCTTTTTCCGCCTTTCCGCCCTTACTTAACGTCCCAGAAGGTGTGCCAATGGTTCCCCGAGAGCCCAGCGTTACTATAAAGTGCTAAAAAGACGCTAAAAGTGCTATAAAGGATGAACTAGACGATAGAGAAGAGAGAGCTGCCCATCTGTCTACGAACGAAAAGTGAGTAGGCTATCGTAATTTTTCGGCCCTCATTTAGTCTTTTCGCCCTCTTTTAACGCCCCAAATCCCGTGCCAAGGGTTTCCTCAAGGCCTGGAGTTACTATAGAGCGATAAGTAGGCTGGGAGATGGCGATAAACTTGTAAATAATGGAGAGAGAATAAAGTAGCCATCTGTCACCACCGCCTTGATCCCTTCTGTCAACATTGCAACAATCAGCCCAGCCTACTTAGGCTAGTGCCGCTAGTCTAGGCTATTTACTATTTAGGCTTGTTGAAATGTAGTTTTTAAGTTTTAGGCTAAGTTAGGCTATGTTACACTAGCCTAGGCCTAGTTTTTATTTAGATTTTAGGCTAGGCCTATGAAGGTTGGCTATGCTAGGCGGTAAAATTCAAGACAGCTAGAACCGCCTTATTTACCAAGTTTCTTTATATTTTTTCCAAGGAAGAGGCCTATAGGCCTAGTGTTTAATGATAATTATAGGGAATAGACTCGCAGCGTTATTAGGCCTATAGGCTACATAATTTATTAGGGAAAGTGAAGCTCTATGGAATCCTTAAAATATAGGGTCAATATTTACGAGTCGCACCACAGCTGGGATCTCATTTCTAATGGTAGTTTTGGGTTCCTATCATTCTATGCTTCATTGCTAGGCTATAGGCCTATAGGCTAGGCTACTTTTTATCCACGGGAAAATAATTAAATCTATTTTTTTTGTTTAGCATTAGGCCCTAGGCCTAACCTAACCAAAAAACCTAACCTAACCTAACCTAATAACCCCCAAATACATTTAGGTTAGGTTAGGGTTTTTGGTTAGGTTAGGGCCTAGGCCTAGCCTAGCCTAATGGAAAAAAAAAAAAAAAAAAAAAAATCCCGTGGATAAAAAGTTTATTAGCTAGCAATGAAGCATAGAATGATAGGAACCCAAAACTACCATTAGATATGAGATCCCAGCTGTGGTGCGACATGTAAATATTTACCAAATATAGGCCTAGGCTAGGCCTAGCCTACTGACTCGACTCACATAGATTCCGTTGTGGGAGAATAGGGTTCAATGTTATTTTAATACCACAAATTTTGTTGATATATTTGAAGATAAATATTGAATCTATATGCTCTAAAGATCATAAGAAAATTTGTTATAACCCTCGGCAAAACCTAATAAAAAAGTAGGCTATGGTACCGGTACTAAAATTTCTTTTTCGTAACATGTATGCCAATACTGTACTTCCAGTTATCGATACCTCTAAAGATCATATGAAAATGTGTTAAACCCTCGGAAAAACCTAATATAATGTTGCGGGGTTTCGTTAAAAAAACCTGGGTGTGTAAGTAAAATACTGTCTCCATATGGAGCAGGTACCGGTACTTCATGTGACAAACCAGTGAGTAAAATAGAAATAATCAGTCAAGATAGTGCGGATATAGTGATGTGTAATAGTAGTATCGATAACACTACACATGTAACTTGATAGTAAAGATGAGAATACTGATAGAGTAGAATTTCCGTCTAGAACTAGTAGTTCAACAGGAAATAATAAGTTAGCTAAACACAATAGAAAATTAGTTGCAAATAAAAGTAATAGGTTGAGGGTATATTAAATAATATTATACAAATTGTAGGAGTTTATGTAGCCTAACAAAATGAACGAACTTAGAGCACTCGTTAGCACAGAAAATATAGACATAATAGCGCTAACTGAAACATGGATTAATACAGAATCCAGGCATTTTTTAGCAGAATTTGATATTCCAGGATATATTTTGTTTAAATATGACCGAACAAGTAGGAGGGGCGGGGGTATAGCAGTGTTTGTCAGGAGTACATTAAAAAGCTGTATTAAATCAGGTATTAGACTAAATAATGATAATGAAAGTGTTTGGGTAGAGGTTAACGAAGGTAGTGAGACCATAGTTATTGGAGTTATATATAGACCGCCTAATATGAGTAGAAATGGCAGAACATCGTTATGGGAGGAAATTAAAATAGCATCAAGGTTTACCAATGTGTGCATTATAAGAACATAAGAACATAAGAAAATGGGAGTCTGCAGAAAGCCGATTGGCCTAAGCAAGGCAGATCCCTGTCCCACACAACCCCAATTACAAAGCCTAATTATGGGCTCAACACTCTAATACCCTGAGGATCATCTTACCAAAACGGTTAGAGATTAACCCTCCAGCCCCGGCTATGTATTATATATATATTCCTCGAAACCCGGGTGTTTTGGCCGAAAAACGTCTAGGCTAGGCTACCGTATATTCGTTAATCAGACTGCTTCCCGCATTCCCGCGCATCCCCAAGCGTAGCTGTGTTATTTACCCGTAGAATGGCATTAAGTAGAGCTCTCTAAGTCAACTGGTTGAGCTGTGATGATGATTTCATTGGAGATAACTTTATGGCCAAAACAGCCACTTTACACCACTTTTCGATACTTAACAACAACATACAGGCACACACGAACAAGCGACGCTCTCCTTCTTGTGGCCGGAGATGCGGGGCGTCGGTCCAGCCGGCTGTTGTTTACATGCGTCGGACCGACGCCTCGCACACGAAGCTCACAGGCTTTCAACCACTGGGCGTTCAAGAGGCCTTCTGGGCAATTGTTATATGCTTTTTTATGGGCGTTCAAGAGGCCTTCCGTGGTGAGAGGGTTAAACATCATTTTTTTTTTTTTTTTTTTGCCCCTGGGCCATGCAAAATATCATTCCTCTACCTCCCCTCCTTCCCCACTTTCCTCCCCTCTTTCAGTTATCACCTATTTTCCCTGTTATTCCCTTATTCTGAGGTATATTTTCATGCTAACATTAGCGAGTTGCAAGCAGGTCATTGTCATCTCTGTTAGCAAGCGAGTGCAAGAGAGAGAGAGAGAGTATCGATCGACTGTGTCTCAGTGGCCTTGGGGAAATTGGCGGGAAAGCAGGTTGCCTCACCCATACATTATATAACTCGCGGCCTGTATCTCCGATTTTGACCATCCAAACGCTGTTTTCACTCGTTTTATTGTTGTTTCAGGTTAATACCTTTATAATCAACCCATAATAGGCGCGTATGGATAAGTATTAATACTATTTATGGTAAAATTAATATTTTAGTGATGGAAACAGCTCAAATACGTCAGCACAGGCGGACGTTTCTAATTACCCCCATGCGCACTTCTTAGGTTAAATAAAAATGTTAATGGATAACTTAACTCATCCCTACATTCTTTTAATACTCTAGCATATACCTCATCAGGACCAGGCGATTTATGAGGGATTATGGGGGATTTTAATTTTCCGAACATTGATTGGCAGCACCAAATAGGCGACTCCGATTCAGTAGAGTTTATTGAGGTAGTACAAGATAGTTTTTTATTTCAATTCATAGATACGCCGACTAGAGGTATTAATATTCTTGATTTAGTTTTCAGTAACAGTGAACATACCAGTATGATAAATAATGTAGAGATTGGTGACCACCTAGGAAATAGCGATCACAAATCTATTTATTTTAATATACAATGGACAGGGAATGCTAAAGAGAATACGACACTTATCCCAGATTTCAGAAAAGCCGATTATGGTGGGCTAAGAAGAGACTTAAGGGTGGACCCTATTGTTAAGCAATTAAGTCAGGATATGCCAGAGTTAAACTTGCCACCTACATATAACCAGTTTATTGCTTCACTCCACAATGCTCAAAATAAATATATCCCTAAAAGAAGATTTAGATCGACGCAGAACCAACCAAAATGGATGACTAATAAGCTAATAGATCTTATAGGAAAAAAGAAAGGAATATATCAAAAAATAAAGAAAGGCGAAAATCATTTACATACCGGTATATACTATCAGACTCTATCAAGACAGGTCAAAAAGGAAATCAGGAAAGCAAAAAGAAATTATGAAATAAGGATAGCCAGTGACTCAAAATATAACCCTAAAGCTTTTTACCAACTATATAAATCTAAAGTTAGAGATATAATAGGCCCCCTAAAAACTTCAATAGGAGAAATAACAGAAAATGATTTAGAAATGTGCAGTACATTAAATAGTCAGTTTCTTTCCGTTTTCACTAATGAAAATTTGGCACAGATTCCAGAAGTCAATATGGTATATAGTGATAGTATAGAAAATATGTTAACCCTCTCACGTCCTGACGCAATTTTTGAGCCTATTAGTGATACTTTAAAGCCTTTGTTACCGTCCGGGGTATTTATAAACCTTTAGTTTATTTACTTCAACCTCTGCAGTTGTCTTTGAGTTAGCTGTGGGCAGAAAACTAATTTTGGAGAGGTAATTATAAGAGTGAGAGTAATCTATTTCTTATTGCTAATCTGGCAACCTCTGCGTCATAAGGATGTGAGAGGGTTAAGTACAGTTAGTATAAGTAGAAATTATGTGCTTAAGGAAATTGACAGACTGAAACCTCAAAAATCGCCTGGTCCTGACGAAGTATATGCTAGAGTATTAAAAGAATGAGCAGGGTGAGGAGAGCGGGAGGGAGGCGAGAGGAGGGTGGAATGGTGAGGAGGGTGGAGAGGTTGCAGGAGGAGGAAGTCAGGGAGGAGTACAGGAGAGCAGTGGAAAGACGACTAGGTGGGTTCGACCTGGAAGTTATGGAGGAAGTGGAGGAGATGAGCAAGGTGTTTAAGGATGAGATCTGTGCAGCATGTGAGGAGGTGTGTGGAGTGAGGAGAAGAGGGAGGGGAGTGAAAGGTACAGCATGGTGGACAGAAGAGGTAAGAATAGCTGTGGAAGAAAAGAAGAAAGCATATAGAGAGTGGTTGGGTAGTAGAGGGAATGAAGATTCCGAGAGACAGAAACGAGCGAGGTACGTGGAGAGTAAGAGGGTGGTGAAGAGAGTAGTGAAGGAAAGTAAGAGAAGAGTAGATGAGGAATTTGGAAGGAATCTGAGTGTAAAATGGAGGGAGAGTAAGAAACTGTTCTGGAAAGAAGTCAAGAAAGTTAGGGAAGGTAGCAAGGGAAACAGTAAGGGTGTGAAAGATAAGAATGGGAGAATGCTAGCCGAGAAGCAAGAGAGAGTCGAAAGATGGAGGGAGTACTTCAGTGAGTTGCTAAATGAAAGGAATGAAGAGCCAGCAAACATAGCTGGATATGGTATGGGAGGGAGAAGAAGAGAAGTAGTGGAGGAGGAGGTGGGGATCAGGAGGTCAGAAGTGTGGGAAGCCATGAAAAGAGTGAAGTTGGGGAAAGCACCAGGAACAGATGGAGTGTGTGGGGAAATGTTGAGGTATGGTGGTGAGATAGTGATAGAATGGGTATGGAAAATGTGCAAACTAGCATGGGAGAAGGGGAGTGCACCCGATGACTGGAAGACTGGCATAATAGTCCCCCTATATAAGGGCAAAGGGGAAAGAGGAGTGTGTGGTAACCACCGAGGAATATGTCTTCTAAGCGTAGTAGGGAAGGTATACAGTAGGGTAGTGATTGAGAGAGTGAGAGTGAGAACGGAGAAATGGATAGGCGACGAGCAGGGAGGTTTTAGGAAGGGAAGAGGATGTGTAGATCAGATTTTTACCCTGAATTGTGTTGTGGAGAAGTATCTGGAGAAGAAACAAAAGGTGTATGTTGCCTTTATGGACTTGGAGAAGGCCTATGACAGAGTGGATAGAGAAGGTTTGTGGAAAGTACTTAGAATATACGGAGTAGAGGGCAAGTTGCTGAAAGCAGTGAAGAGCATGTATGAGGGTGCAAAGGCGGCAGTACGTGTGGAGAGTGAGCAGAGCGAGTTCTTTGACCTGAATGTTGGTTTGAAACAGGGGTGTGTGATGTCCCCGTGGTTGTTTACTGTATATATGGATGGAGTTATGAAAGAAATACTATAAAGAGCAGTGGATGTTGGTGTATCGCTGAAAAGGGAGGGAATTGAGTGGAAGCTACCTATACTGCTGTTTGTGGATGATACAGTTCTGATGAGTGATAATGAATGGGAGTTGCAGGGTCTGGTAAATGAGTTTGGAACAGTGTGCGAAAAACGGAATTTGAAGGTAAATACGGGGAAGAGCAAGGTTATGGTCTTCGAAAGGGGTGAAGTCACAGAGTGTGAGGTGAAGCTGAACGGTCAGGCTATGGAGATCGTCAACTCTTTTAAGTATCTGGGCAGTGTGTTGAGTAAAGATGGGACTATGGATGAAGAGGTGCGGGAGAGGGTACAACAGGGGAAGAGGGTTGTAGGAACGCTAAAAGCAGTAACAAGAAATAGGGTGGTCAGTATGGAAGTGAAGAAGTCCTTGCATGACAGTGTGGTAATCCCGACACTGACTTACGGAAGCGAAGCATGGACGTTGGTTGAGAGACTCAGACCAAGAGTGAGAGCAGTGGAAATGAATTACTTAAGGAGTGCGTGCGGAGTTACATGGAGGGATAGACAGACTAATGAGGAAGTAAGAAGGAGGTGTGGTGTGGAGGTAGATGTGCTGGAAAGTGTGAAAAGGAACAACTTGAGATGGTTCGGCCATATGGAACGTATGGAAAGCGAGAGAATGACTAAGAGGGTGTACGAGAGCGAGGTGGAGGGACAGAGGGGGAGAGGTAGACCGAATATGAGGTGGAAGGATGGAGTGAGGAACTACATGAACGAAGGCGGTGCTGGTTGGGGGGAGGGGCGTCGACTGACTGGGGACAGTGCATGGGGGCGGTTCGTTCGTGGCCACCCCTTCGGGGATCACGGCGTCAGGCAATACATAGATAGATAGATTAAAAGAATGCAGAGATGAGTTAAGTAGCCCATTAGCATTTTTATTTAACAAGTCATTAGAAACAGGTTTAGTTCCAGAAGCTTGGAAGCTTGCAAATGTAGTTCCGATCTTCAAAAAAGGTGATAAATCGATAGCATCCAATTACCGTCCCATTAGTCTCTCATCAATCATAGGAAAGTTGCTAGAGTCTATTATTGCTAGGAAAACTAGAAGCCACTTAGTAAAATTTAACTTAATAAATTCTTCTCAGCATGGATTCACTCAGGGACGTTCTTGCCTTACTAATTTGCTTAGCTTTTTCTCAGAGGTATATGAAGCAGTAGATAGTGACAAGTCATATGATATTATATATTTAGATTTCAGTAAAGCTTTCGACAGAGTCCCTCATGAGAGATTGATGAGAAAGGTTGAGGCACATGGAATAGGAGGTTCGTTGTTGGGATGGATTAGGTCATGGCTAATTGGTAGGAAACAGAGAGTCAGCATAAATGGTACCAAGTCAGAGTGGGGAGCAGTCAAAAGTGGTGTCCCCCAGGGATCGGTATTAGGTCCCCTGTTGTTTCTTATATACATAAATGACCTAGATTTAGGTATAACTAGTAGGATAAGTAAATTCGCAGACGATTCTAAAATGGGGAGATCAATTGATTCAGATAGCGATATAGAGTGCCTCCAAAGGGATCTAGATACCTTACATGAATGGTCAGTAAATTGGCAGATGAAGTTTAACATTGACAAATGCAAGGTATTAAAGATAGGGAAGATGCAAACAAATGTTAAATATAAACTAGCTAATTTAGAATTAGAAAATTCACACTGCGAGAAAGATCTAGGTGTGTTTGTTAGCAATGATTTGAAGCCTAGAAAACAGTGTATAAGCGTTCGTAATAAGGCAAACAGGATTCTCGGGTTCTTCTCTAGGAGTGTGAGTAACAGAACTGCTGATGTTATCTTAAAACTTTACTTGTCATTAGTGAGACCCCATATGGATTATGCTGTCCAATTTTGGTGTCCTTATTACAGAATGGACGTAGATTCATTGGAGAGAGTTCAGCGTAGAATGACAAAAATGATCCATAATATTAGAAATCTTCCGTATGAAGAAAGGTTGAAGAAATTAGGTTTACATTCGTTAGAGAGACGCAGAGTTAGAGGGGATATGATAGAGGTGTTCAAGTGGGTTAGTGGGATTAACAAAGGGGACATGACAAATGTACTAAAGCTCAGTGATAGCGAAAGAACTCGTACCAATGGTTTCAAATTAGATAAATTTCGTTTCAGAAAAGATATAGGCAAATATTGGTTTGGTAACAGAGTTGTAGATGGGTGGAATGGATGAATGGGTGGGATCTAAAACGGTAGGGAGCTTTAAGAAAAAATTGGATAAGCATATGGACGAGAAGGGTTGGGTGTGAAGGGGGATCAGCCGGGTTGGGCCAATCAGCTCTCTGCAGACCCCCGTAATCCTGCGTTAATCTCTAACCGTTTTGGTAAGATGATCCTCAGGGTATTAGAGTGTTGAGCCGATAATTGGGCTTTGTAATTGGGGTTGTGTGGGACAGGGATCTGCCTTGCTTAGGCCAATCGGCTTTCTGCAGACTCCCATTTTCTTATGTTCTTATGTTCTTATAAAAGTATGGTACTAACATTTAATTTTCGTACGTAGCACGTAGCTAGTGTAGGCTCCTAGTAACACCAAATTGTCATTAACCTAACCAAACAACCTAACCTAACTTAACCTAGTGTCCTTAGTGGGGACCTCCGCCCCCACACCCCCGCTGTTAACACATAGACATCAGACTAACCTCGGAAGTTTCCTGATCAGCAAATATTATTCAGACTAACCTTGGAGGCTTCATGGTCAGCAAATATAATTCAGACTAACCTCGGACTATCGATGGTTGAAGTTCTGTTAATAATACCGTGTAAAAGATCTTCTAGTGCCCTCAAACATCAAAAGAACTTCACTGATCAGAGGGCAACCCTTCCTCAATTCCATTATGGCCGAAACTGCGATTTCAGATGAAAATCTAAGTGACGTCACTCGTCACACGCAGTTTGGCAACAACCAATAAAATGCCAAACATTGGTGTGACGTCACCGTTGCCACACGCAGTTCATTGACCAATAGAATATCAGCTTACTGTACAACACAACATTCGGCTCGCCTGGCTCTTGTGTTGTGTTTCTCGTAGTCTACGGACTGTTTACGCGGTGATTGTGGTTTATACTCAATTTACTAAGTTATTGTAGGATTATATAAATTTCGTACCTTAACTTTAAAAATCATTAACTCCATAGAAGCTATAACAAAAATTGTATTTGAGTAATTATTGCCGGTATTTTATATATCATGAAAAAACATCGCTCCCGCTACTATCGGGTATACCGTCTATCCCAGTACAGTGAAAGTCTTTTAATCTGTCACACAGCGGGCAGCGCTCATACTGGATTAGCAAAAATGCCGGACTGGTAGACAACTCCCTCCCCGAGCACCCTGTAAACTGTAAAGAACATAAAAATAACTAAAATCACCCCCTTTTCCAACTTTTTGTCGTCATGGCAGGTGGCCCGCGAGGACCGCGACACATACACACAAAACACACACATAGTCAGTCAGCTGACTCCTGCTTGTGTAACAGCCCACAGCAATCGATCGTTGATTTTCTGATTTGGAATGAAGAAAATCATCTATCGATTGCTTTGGGCTGTTAACACAAGCATGAGTCAGCTGAATGACTGTGTATATTTTGTGTGTGTCACGGCCCTTGCGGGCCGCCCGTCATGACAAAAAGATAGAAAAGGGGCTCAAAAGTCACAGTGTGACTTTTGGGCTGACCAGAGCCTATTTGATCATTATAATCAAAACTTGCATAATAAACAAACCAAAACAGGAATGACATAATATAAAGACAGAAGAGCTAATCAAAATCACTATGTGGAAATACCAATTTAGCAAAATAACATTTTGATATAAAAGAACACAAAACATAACGAGCTGCCCAAACTTTTGACATCTACAAATGGCACAGCCTGGGGTCGAATAGCAGACCCTTCGATCAGCAGCCTGACGCGTTACCGACCATGCCACAACCCGTGACAAATGCTAATCGAGTCTTTGCACACGTAGTTACACACATAGTAGTTTTTTTTAGGCTGCCTGGCCGAACAGCCCGGCAAGGTAATGTTGGTATGAAGTCAAAGGAGTTCTCCCTAACTTTCAGATTGGTGGTCATCAAGATTTTGAGGTCCTTTTCCTGTTCAGCCGTCCTGATACAGTATTGTCGTAGTATTATGATTATTATTATTATTTATAATAATACTGCCAGACCTATGAGAGTTCCGTATGGAGCTCAGTGGTCTGGTTAATCTGCTCTACATAACTAACTAATTATAATAATACTGTAGTAGTATTAGAACTAGTGCTAATAATAGTAAGATTAGTAGGAGCAGGTGATTGCGGTAGCTCTTTTCACTTATATAGATATACAGTAGTATTTTTTCACAGATTATGGTGAACATCTAAGAGTGGAGACTGACGCCCCTTGGAGCTAGTCGTGGAACAACTGCTGATTGCGGAGTTGGAGGGGAAAGAAGGAGGGTGGCAGCACGATTGACTTTAGACTCTTGACCCTGATGCCGATATATTCATCCACAATGGCCGGTGATGTGTGGGGTCAGTGGTTTGCCTGCTGTATCACACAACAACCCCCTCAGGTGGTAAGTACAGTATATCATTCATGAGGTCGGGATCCAAACAGGGTGTCAAACCGTAGCAATTTTGTTCGAAACCTTGAATGAATAGAAGGAATACTAGAATATTAACAGGAATTATAATTGTTTTGGCCATTTTATCACTTCCAAAGACATAATCTGAAATATAAACCACTATTTTATCTTTTCATTTACAATTATAATGACTATAATAAGAATGGACTCTGCTTTTGTTTGACATGCTGAATCCAAATTGTACCGTATATGATTATAGTGCCACTACTGTATTCTATATCTATTGCCAGACACTGTAATCCCCAAGAGGGGGTGGCTGCAAATGCATCACCTTCATACACTTCAATGCGCCGAGGCAACTCATTCGATTATTAACTTGTTCTGTTCTTGGGGGAGGGCCGCTTAGCCCAACCGAGGTGCCACTAGGGTAATTTTTCTATAGATAGTAAGGCACCCCTGTCTGAGTCATTACAATGTACACATAATGGTAAAGTAAGGACGTTAAACCATTGTATGTACTGTATATAGACATTTTATGCTGCTTCTAACACTGTTTATATAGAAGTGAGATGTAGTCAGCATGGCACGAGTATGGTACCTCTAAACTGGACAAAGTACTAAGCCGGGAGGCGTTTCTCCCATGGCCATTCTCTACTGGAGGTTTTATAAGGAGGAAGCAGGGCATCAGACATAATGATGATGATGATAAAGAATAACTACAGTACATGTGATAAGAGTAAGAATAACTACATGTGATTAGAGTTAAGACATGCACTGCTTATGTTTTCTTTTATTCTCAAAATTTTTTGTCATACGAATTGTACTTTTTAATGTATGGTGATTCTAATTAGTTATCTCCGTTTGGCTTATATGTATATTTTGTTTTGAGTATTGTTATTGTTTAGTTTGCTGTGTTTGTCATGTATAATGAAATTTATTAATTTCACTCCCAACACCAAACACCTTCCAATGAAATTATTGAAAGCATGTGATCCTCCAAGGATTCGAACCTGGGTTACCACATACAGATCTTAAACACTAACCATTACACCATCAAGACAGTTAAAGGTTAAGTATATACATACGGTAACTACAATTTTATTACTATTTATCGAATTTCAGTTTTGTTGCCAAGTTTCTTACAGTGAATTGACCAACTGAATCCCTGTATTTCCCCAGCGACGGCGGCGACTGGACCGTTCCATGATCGGCGAACCCACTAACTTCGTCCACACGGGCCACATTGGCTCTAGCGACGTACAGATGGCCAACAACCAGCTGGTACAACTACAGTCACAGATGAAGAGCAAGGGAGGGTACGAACAGGCTCTACCACACAACCACCACATGACGGTCGTTAATGTACAACGATCATAGTTTACCCAGACAATGGTATAAAGGTTAGTGGATGTTTTTGTTTTTGTTGATCCCCAGGCTATCTGGCCGAACAGCCCCAAGGTCCCGTGCAAGGCCAAGGCCATTACCGAGCGCCCCCACAGGCACCCTCCCAGCTTTACCAAGCGAAGAAAGCCCAGATGACCAAAGCCGCTCCCAGGCGAGGGGCTGAGGAAGGTGCGGAAACACCCAGGACACCAAAGACCATCCCAGGGCCCTGTGCCCCTTAACAGTGTGTTTATGGTAGTTTTTGCTGTTATGGCTATTAATGATTTAAACTGCACAACCATCACATGATGGTCGTTCCTGTATAACGATCATAGTTTACCCAGACAATGATATAAAGGTTAGTGGTAGTTAGTTATATTATTGTGGTAGTGACAGTGTATTAGCAGGCCCTACTTTACACTGCACAACCACCACATGATGGTCGTTCCTGTATAACGATCATAGTTTACCCAGACAATGATATAAAGGTTAGTGGTAGTTAGTTATATTATTGTGGTAGTGACAGTGTATTAGCAGGCCCTACTTTACACTGCACAACCACCACATGATGGTCATTCCTGCACAATGGCTATAGTTACCATAATATCATGATAAATAAAAGTGGTTGTTATTTGTTCTGGGTAGTAACAGGTAGTTGTGGTTATTGGATATTTGTGGGTAGTTTCTTTCAACCATTACAGGTGGTAGCGTCACTGACCCACACAAACCACTAGGGAATTCCACCATTGGCATTGATGGTGGAAGAGCGATTCTACATTCTCCAAAGGTATTGCGTTGGATTAGTTCACTCCTTTCTCCCACTAGACCATCCTGTCTAAATTAACCTATGTATGTGTGTATATACACATGCACATACCCCATAGGTGGTGGTGGCCGACTCAAGACAAAGCCCGAACAAGGAAAACGGAATACAATATGAAAAATAAAAATATATATACCCGGTATATATATTAATTCACACACATCTAGGTTGCTCAGGAGAAGACCCAGAGACCAAGGATCACTAGGGACTTCCAGCATTTCCCCGGGCCCAGACCACCCGGAGAGGTTCCGGTCTCAGCAGGCAGGCACGCAGCGAAACACACCACAATGCCTGCCCTGATAGGTGAAATTGTTTTTTATTAAAGAGTACAGTACTTTTATTTTGTTTACTTATCCAATCTCTTTTCATTCAGGCAAAAATGTGTTCACTATGGTACTACAACTACTCCCCAACCAATCTCCGGACCAAGCCCTCAACCCACCCTGATCCTGAACAACAACAACCATCTCCACTACAACAACAGCAACTTTCGGACCAAACCCTCTACCCAGCCTGATCCTGGTGTACATCAACAAGAAGAATTACCTCCACAACATACCCTGATCATGAACAACAACATCTTCAACAATCACCTCCACAACCCACCCTGATCCTGTATAACAACAACAATAATCATCTTCACAACAACAACAGCAACCCTACCCCCCATCGCCATGTTTGTAAGTTTAGCAATAAGGTCTGAACCATTGTGTAGGATAGTGTTAGCTTGCCGTAAATTGGGTAGTTTAGGAAAGGCGTCTCTCTCTAGTAGCGTTTTTTAAACATGAACGGCCATGCTCCTTAATGGCCACACAACCAGAACGGCCACCACAGTTTCCTAAGTTCCTAACCTGACCAGACCTAACTGAATCTCACCTAACCAAACCTTACTCAATTTAACGTAACTAAGCCTAATTTTATCCTTACCAGACCTAACCTAACCCAACTTAACGTAACCTAATCATACTCGATATAAGTCACCCACGCCTAATCCAACCTAACCAGATCAAGCATAACCTAGCCTAATCTAATATAGGCTGTTTAGAATTGCAGTTGTTTGGGTTGTGGCCAGTAAGTAGTACGGACGTTTTGACCTGTTTCCTTTCTAATATACATACTCTTTAAACAGGTGAAAATTTACCCTCTTCTTTTCATATAATCTGATCATCATGACGTGTCTAGAAATTGTGACCCTTACGCTTGTATACTTGAACTATTCTTTCCCATCGCAGCGCCTGATACCGAACGAATATTGTGGTAATGAGTGATGTTTATAGAGAGAACACGGATTAGCATTCACATTTTTCAAGTTAACATAGTTTGTCAAGGTAGTTCGTCCAATAACAGCGCTTCGAAAGGGAGTAATTGCTTAAGAATACAAGTGTTAGCCTCTTATAACTCGGGGATGGCTTGAGCATACGGGCTACAAATTTCTACGTCTTATTTTGTAGTTGACTCTTCTCAAATGGTGGAAATTTTGCTTGATTCCCAAGTTCCCTGAGCTATGAGAGGTTGGGGGAGGGAGTTTTAAACTGATCATAATGAATAGACGATGTGTTTTTTTCGATGGACAAAGGGGTGAGATCATCCCTTCCCATGTACTAAATCCTAAATCCTTTGGAGATTTTATTTGTTAAATGTAGCTTAAAGAAGTTTATTCGGCGTCAAAGTTACTTCACAGTTTAAACGCACACCCTGCACAAAAGATGTTTAATATATAATTCCTAGTAGTGTAGTAGAATTGATTACAAGAAACTTGACATAACTGAGATACCTGCCTAACACAGTAGGCAAAACAATAACAATAATTGCAACGTAAATCATAGTGCAATCCTAAGCCATAATACACACACAGGAATTCCTTACTTGTACTCTTACATTCCTAAAAACCAAGACTAAATAAAACCACTTTAAGTGTAGCGATTATACATACATACATACATACATACATCTTTGATTCGTTGTCTTAATGAAACATTTTGAAGTTAATTATGGTCCTTATTATTATAATGTAAAAGTTGCAAAATAAACAAACCAAAACAGGGATGACACAATATAAAGATAAAAGAACTAATCAAAATCACTATATGGAAATAACGCTTTAGTAAAATAAAAACATAATAAAAGAACACAAATCCACCACATAGAATGTACAGTACATCACTATAATATATGAGTAAATTAATTTGTGAGGAATTCCTATACAGTACACCCCTTTGAATAATTGAACCTTTAAATGGAAAACCTTTTCTCTTGCTCTTTCCATTCACATATGCATAGCCTACGTGAGTTGCAGTTGGGATGTGTGTACATGCTTAGATTGACATGCAGGATTCGAAGTTGCATAATAAATCGTAGGCAGTGTCCACCAACCTTTAACTGTCTTCGTGGTGCGATGTATAAGGTGTTGATTTTCGGTGTGAGCATCCTGGGTTCGAGTCCACGGACTGCCACATGTGTTTGTAAATTTCATTAATCGATTTTAGGAGTATGGTTGGTTGTTGGAAGGAACATAATAAATGTCTAGGGTCCAATAGAGCATTGTGGTGTCTCGTCTGGGTTCAATACAGATTTTAGGAGTATGGTTGGTTGTTGGAAGGAACATAATAAATGTCTAGGGTCCAATAGAGCATTGTGGTGTCTCGTCTGGGTTCAATACAGATTTTAGGAGTATGGTTGGTTGTTGGAAGGAACATAATATATGTCTAGGGTCCAATAGAGCATTGTGGTGTCTCGTCTGGGTTCAATACAGATTCAAACGGGTGGCGTAGCTTTTATGGCTTAGACTTGTACTCTTAATTTGATAGTAATTCATTTAAGCATACTAAATTGATAAGTAGTTCATTTAAGCACACTACAGTCATTTGTTTACTAACTAATTCTGTTCATTAATGTTATATTCCGACCATGATTCTCTATAATGTTTGATAAATATTTCATTCCGTTTTCTATCTCGGTGTTTTCTAATGTCCGATCGAGTTTTCATTCCGTTTGTTATACAGTATATATATATTTAGACGTGATGTTTTCTAACGTTTGGTAATGTTTCATTCTGTTCATTTTAGATAATTCATCTTTTTTGATAATTTTGATATTTTGATAATTTTAAACATTAATTCATTGTTTCTATATGTTACGAGAAAGCTATCAATCTGTTCATTTTAATTATTCTCAATAATGTTCTTAGAATTAATATGTTGATAGTTTTGATAGGTACAGTACTTACATTTTCTCAATACATTTTGCTTTCTACCCTTACTGGTCAGAAATACTCCAGTTTTTATCAGCTTAGACGTATTAGGACATCACTTAATTATTTTGACAGTATTGAAGTATTTGTTTGTATCTCTAGTATTTTAAGAGGTTTTATGTCGGTCAATTTTAGAGTTGCATTTATGTCTCGTAATTTTTAGCATTTTCATTAGATTTTCAAAAGCTATTTGCTCAAATTTAAATTTGCACAATTTAAATGCATATTATTTTAAGATAACTTTTAATCAATGACTATTAGATTTGACTTTTAAATACCAAAATATATTTATATTTTGGGTGCTTGTATTGAATTTTGCCCGTACAGTATTTAGTTGTCTGCTCAAATTTTTAGTTATTTTGACGCACAAATGATATTTACTTTTCTGTATAAGATATATTTTAATTATTATATTGACTTAAAGGTTGTAGTGCTATGTCCAAATTATGTCCAGTTAATATTTATTGAATGGAAATTATGTACATGCTCAAATTATTAACTATTGCACAATTGAAGTCCAGTTTCTTAATGGTGAATAAGTGAAATAGTTAAGTTAGGGTAGACTATAATAGTTTACGCTAAGTGGAATAGTTTATAAGTTATTCCTGTGTGTAAAATTAGGGCTAGTCTGTTGGATAGTAATGTAACGAAGCACTATTTGCACAGTGAAGTACGGTAGTAAACTATCAGGATATTTATAAACCCCCTTGTTATATATAGTAAACCATTTTCTTTAAGACTATCTGTGGAGCTTGAGAGAATGTGACGTCCTAAAGCATTAATCTCCGAAGTACGGTATCACTCTTTTGAAGGTCTTGAAACCGAGGTGACGGATCAAATAGAATACAAACGTTTGTATTCTTAGAAATTCATTCCCTTTAAGTGTTTATGGTTTCCGAAAGTGTGGAGATGAAAGAGAGGTTTTACTTGTTGATTTTAAAATGCTGGTGGGATTTGAACCTGAGACTTTCCTGTTTAAGTGCCAAGTTGTTCCCCTGCACCACACTGGCTTGTAAAACACCCACAACCCTGCAACAACTGGAAAAACTCGGGTTTGAATCCCGCTGGTAACGTCAATAATGCTAGAATCGCCACTGCATTAAAAACACCACCTGTCATAAATATCAGCATACATAATACCTTAGTCAACTAAACCATCTTTAGGTTATTGAAGACAATAAACTTGCTTATACTTATTGTTTATTACAGTAAAACTATTTTAATTGTCATTTATTAAAACATATTACCGCTTGGTGTATTTTGAAGTTGACGTGTTAAAATATCGATACTGAAAAACTGCACTGAGATTTCAACTTAATTTTAGTGTTGCAATTAAAGATAAACTGGTGATTAATTTGTGTCCACCCCCTTGGGGATTAAGTTATCTGGCAATAGAGATACATAGATTCATAGGCTACAGGGGGACTTTAATGTAGTAACGACTTTAGTGACTTGACTTCCCTTGTAAAGAATTATTCCCCCCTGTTAATATATTATGTGTTCTTCCGTGGACCAATGTAGTAGCAGTTGTATATCCTCTAAGTCAGTTGAGTGTACAGTAGTGCTTATGGTCATTGTCCTTTGGTTTAGTATTATAGCTTTATTATTTAGTGTTGTCAGGATAGCCATTTTATTTTAGGCTTTTTATTCAGATGACTCCTTTTTCTTTTATAGTACAGCTACTCCCACAGCCTCGGTAGTGATGAATCAGTGGTCACCTTATTCAGAATACTCCTGTACCTGGTGTTTTGCCGGCCAGAACCCCCACAATGCTCTGGGCCTGTTCCTTCAGTGGTAATGGTCTAAATCCATATAGTGCAAATAGCACTATGGAGTGGGACCGTGAGAGCAGGTCTGGGAACCTGGAGGCAGTTTCTGCCATGGTCATCCCTTAGGTCTGGGAACCTGGAGGCAGTTTCTGCCATGGTCATCCCTTATGGGGAGCTTCCTGAGTATGCAAAGTGTCTGACATTCATTAGTAAAAACTTATATAATTAATTCTCAATTCTGAATGACAGGTATTTCCATGAATAAGGAAAATTATCCGAGGGTAACTATTATATATATAAAACTGGAGTGATCTGAATGAAAGGGTTACATGCATATCTATAGATGACAACACTAGCTTAATTTCCCTTCAGTACTATAGCGTTCGACTGCTGGTGCCTTATGCAAAGGTCGCCATTGCTGAGAAAAGAACAAACTACTTCCAGTGAGGGATACTTGTGCTCTCCATCTGTCCTGCAATCCTAGCCTTTGCAAAAGATGTGAAGTAACCCAGGCTTTCTCATTTTATATATATTTACAATGTCGCAAATAGTTGAATGAAAAAAAAATCCCATCGTATTCAAAAGTGTCGTTATTGTACAATACACGTTCGTTCCTTGCCTTAGAATCTTGACCGTCGTGTCTTGACAATATCACACATTTCTATTTAAAGGCATACAGGTCTCCCTCTATTTACGATCGGGTTCCGTTCCTCAAACCCTGATCATAAATAGAAAATCATATAGCAAACCCTAAAATTGATGGGTTAAATGGGGATGCGTTCTCGGACCAGCCAAAACCCAAACCCAAACACCTAAAACTTATTATATTATCGTAAATCGGGGCATCGGATAGTGAGGGAGACCTGTACGGTTTAATTTCTTCAACCTAAACTAGGGTATCCTATTCATCTCATGACAAGATGGTGCTCTGTCACTGTCCATTTTCCATTAATTTACCTTTATTCTGTTGACGAAGTAAATTCCTCGTATGAACCCTCCGACTCTCGAGAAGTTAGCTTTAGCGTATGACTTGACCCATAGTCATCTTCTAATACATTTTGGTATGACAACGAGGAGCAAACACATTTTGTGTTCGCTTTTTGTTTGGCAAACAAAAACAAACAGCCGCTTAAAACTGTAGGGTTGGACCAAACAAAAAACAAAAACACACAAACAAACACAAATCTGTTAGCTCCTCAGTGTTGTATCAAAATGCTCCATGTAAATCAGGGGTTGAGATATCCTCCAGCCCAAGCTCAAGGACTAAGATCAGTCCTTGGCTGTGCCCCCACTTCAATGACAGGGATAGGGAAAGATTAACCCTTGTATTCTTCAACAATTCTTTAACAATTCTTTCCCTTAGTAGTGTTGTAAATGGACGAAATAACTTTAAAAAAAAAACGTTACTTTTAGAAATAGAAATGCTAACTCGTTTAATCTCTGTAAACAACCATCATTCCCCACAGTATTCGTTCGGTATAGGCGCTACGAAGGGAAAGAGTTGTTTTAAGAATACCACCAACAGACATTCATTGTAAACTTCTCACTGTCCATACTTCCATATCAGTCAACTTAAACCCCTTCTTTACCGGAGACGTCTTTTTAACTTTATCCTAGCTATATTCAGACGATCATGTGCAGTTTAAGAAGGATCTGTGGTGTTAAAAATGGTTAAGTGAAATACAGTAGTTCTAAACCTGTTACTTGCTGGCGGCCCTTTTGAAACTGAATAAAATCGTCTAATAGTAGCAGAATAAAGTGAAACGAGCTTCGCCGGTACAGTAGGGGTTAATCATATTTTTTTACTCTTGAGCTCTCTTGCTTCGGCCATTAATTAAGGTACAGTTTTTATAAAGCTTTGGGAGCCTTCACCACCTTGTGCTTTGTTAACTATTTCACTAGGTTAAGGTCAAACTGTTTTGGTCATCGGACAATTCAATCAATTTCAACCAAGGCTAGCACTGTTCAGGACCGTCAAGTTAGATTAAGACTATACCTTAGTCAGTGTGAAATGACGTTTTTACAACCAATTTTGATAACTCAAAGCGTTTAGTTATTACTTGTGGATTCTCATGATAGTTTACTCAGTTGAATATGGCATTTATGAGTAGAAAATATCCATTCATAAAACATTATACAAATGAGTGGAATTAACATGAGAATTGAATAAAAAATGTGAGCTCTGGTTTGTCAAAATTGATTGCAAAACGTCATTTCAGACTGACGAGAGGTATATTAGTTGTTCCTGGTCACGTTGCCAACGGTTGAGATCCACTGGTTGAAATGATCTAGTGGTTGAGTCGTCCGGGAACCAAACTATTAACTGTTTATTCCATGTACAAATCCCACATGTGTGTACGGATGCTAGAAGTCGTCCGGGGCTTCCAGAGAGCAGGAATGATGAACTCAAATATAACTTTATGACTAAGAGGATTCCTTTTTTTTTTTTTTTTTTTTTTTTTTTTTTTTTAATTCTGGCTGGAGCTCAGTGGTCTGGTTAATCTGCTCTACATAACTAACTAATTCTGACTATCAAGATCATCCAAAATCCTTATGTATTTACTATACTGTACAAGATAATAATTTGCAAGAACATTGATCTAAATCAAGAGTTGTCTATTAAAACTATAAGCATTAATATATTTAGGAATTAGAATGCCATACAAGTTTGTTAGCCTAATAATTTTAGAGGCATATTCTTCTGTTTGGATGATCTTGCATATTAATTTACAAGACCCGGGATCGAATCCCTGCCACGGCGGACACATTTAGTGGGTGCGGTAGTATGTCCTAGCATGTTTCACATGCTTGCACCCAGTCAGGGGACATCCTGACGACGTATACAGACTAAACACACATAACAAGCCACTCCAACACCCTCCTCTCTCTCCAACACCCCTTCTCCCCTCTCAACACTCTTCTCTGAGGTAGTGCCGATAAAAAAATGGCATGGTCAGTCCTGTAAAGAATCGTAAGATTCAGAGTCGTCAAGATTCCAGGACGAGCTCATTAGCGGCGGATCCCCAGATCGACCGTGGTGATTGTCACCTAAACATCTACAAAAGTACAAAAGTAAAAAGTATCAATGATATAAAGATTAAGCACTATCTATTGAAACTTATTAATTTTTTAGCAATTAAAATCCAGACTAGTTTTATATACATGAATGGCCAGCCCTATGAGAGTCTCTTGTTTTGACTAAGTTGGTCTGGTTAAACTAATTTGCAAAAAACAAAAATATACAGTATCGGTATATACATATATATATTAATACATTAATAGTTTTAAAGATACATTGTCTAGTGATTGGAGTATGCTAATTTTATATGCTGGATAATTAGCGGCATATTTTCTTTCATCAGTCATTCCTGCTCTAACGGCCCCGCACGATTCATATATTTAAGCCATTTTAAGGTGGTACAGAGTTTGTAATATAGTTAGGGATGGGTGGATAACGCTGTACAGTCTATTATTAGTGTTTAAAAAGAGGGTTCTAGGAATGGCGTAGGATATAATTAACTTTTCGGAATCTCCCTGGGGGCGTATTAGAGATCCTATAGTAACGGAGATTCAGATACAGTTGGTCCTCCGGTAACGCGAGTTTTAGAAACGCGGATTTGGTGGCACGCGGTACACCCCAAATATCCAAAATGTTACTAACGCGGTCAATACTTAGACTGGCGCGGGGTCCAGCTGGGCTCCGAACCTTTACTCCCGACTTTCATAGCTCATATCTCTTCAAATATATGGCCTAACCAAGTTTTTAGGGGGAGCAAAACGGCAACAACAACAACCAAGTTTTTATGCATACCGGAGGTAGATATGATCGTTCCCGTGCATTGGGTGAATACTAGCACACTCCACATTGTGTAGTTAATGTGCGAGGTGAGAATAATTGCCGAAACACACTTATGTTATTGTTTGGCTGTCGAATGAGTGTGTGTGTTGTCATTGTGTGGACAACATGGCTATGCTATCTCGGTCGCCGAATCTTTACTTACGACTTTCGTAATTTACCGATGCTCATATCTCCGCAAATAAATGGCCTAACCAAGTGTTTATGCCTACCAGAGGTAGATATGATCGTTGTTGTGCGTTGGATAAAGACTAGAACACCCTACATTGTGTAGTTATTGTGTGAGGTGAGAAATAATAAGTCGGCGAGTTAGGCGGGAATTCCGAAGCTACGATTTTCTTAATTTACCGATGCTAATATCTCTGCAAATAAATGGCCTAACCAAGTGTTTATGAGGTAGATATGATCTTTGTTGTGCGTTGGGTGAAGACTAGAACACCCTACAATATGTAGTTATTGTGTGAGGTGAGAAATATGATGGAGGGATTTCAGAGCTTCGATCGAAAAATGTCGGCTACTGCTGTGACTCTCTCTCATTAGCCTAGCTGCCTAGCCTAAACGAAATATTTATTCAGAGGTAAGAGTTGTTGCAATGGGCAAATCAAGTCATTGCACATGTCAAATAACCTTTATAATTGATTTAATTATTATAACATAGGCTTCTATGGAAAAAAAGAGGACTTTGTGGAAATCCCCAGAACACCAAGGTACTTTAACATGTAAACATATGGGTTCGGTAACGCGGATTTTGCTAACATGGGCGGTAACCAGAACACATTGGCTGCGTTAATGGAGGACCAACTGTATTTACATAATATATCCTTACCTATAATAAACATTGAGGATTACTGGATCGGGATATATAGTTTTGTCTTTGTATTATAATGTAAAACTTTCAAATAAACAAACCAAAACAGGGTCGACACAATACAAAGACGAAAGAAGTTATCAAAATGTGGAAATATATTCTACACGAACGAATCTCAAATATAACCTGGTTGTTCGATAACCAGGGCACCAAAATGGCATTAGAAACTAGACACTTACCGAAATACATGTCCAACTCAGTATGTTAACTGTCTTGATAGCATAATGCATAAATACGCGGAATTTTGGTGTGAGTATCCTAGGTTCGAGTCCTTGGAGTACCACATGTATTCATTACTTTCATTGATTTCATTAGTTAGGTTTAGTTTTACATTAATTGTTGGGTGGGTGAAAACAAATATGAAACGGATTAACTTGCTCATGTAGTAATCCACCCTATGTGGTGGATTGTGTTTTTTTATTTTGCAAGTTTTACATTATAGTTTCATAAATTTTATTTTAGTAAGCGTTTTTTCCACATAGCGATTTTGATTAGTTATTTTGCCTTTACTGTATATTGTCTTTGTCCGAATTTTGGTTTGTTTAGTTTGCAAGTTTTACATTTTAATATATATTTGATCATATAGAATGCATACCCAAAGACCAAACTATATATCATGTACCAGTATTCCCAAATGTTTGTTACGGCAAGGGAGATATTGGAGAGTAAAGAGAGGAGAATATCACCAGTGCTACCAATATGGCGGAGGTTGGTCGATCTCTGTTACTGTAGGGTCTCTGGAGCGTATGTGTGTCTTTTGTGTTCATATATAAATTTCTTGCATGTTTATCGTATTTATTATGTTTAAAAGGTGTATAAAAAAAACTATTGTATGAAAACTAATTCCTTCCTATATTCCGAGATTCTCCTAAGCAGTTATTTTCCCCTTCAGCCACGATGACGTCATTTTCGTTATATTCTGGTTACCATAAGACTATTTTCTCCATGACTTGAAGGAGTATCTGAGTAATTATAACATATAACTTAGACGAACACAGTAAAAAGACAAAAGAACTTACCAAAATCGTTACATGGAAACAACGCTTTAGCAAAATAATATTATATAGAAAAGAACACAAGGACACAGGACCGTCATAAGCTGCATAAGATTGTCTTTTTTTTTTTTTTTTTTTTTTTTTTTTTTTTTTTTTTTTTTTTTTTTTTTTTTTACAATGAGACACTTTTCTGTAGCATCTAATATACCTCTAGGACTAGAAGGGGTAGATATTATATTAATGAACCATCTGAGTAACATAGGGCCCTCTTAAACTGTATAAATATGTCCGTTATTAACGAGAATATAAGTTTTCAAAATCGTCATTGTGCTGAAGGGGTGAATGTTACGGACGGCAACGTGGATAATTTCGCGTTGTTTTTATATTATCAATTTAATTTAATTTGTCGGTTCTAATGACGGCAATATCGATCAATTATCATTTTGCTCTTTCATTCTCAATATGATTTAACTTGTACCTTTTTTTTAAGATTGTGGAATATTAATAGTTTTTTTTATCAATGTAGTCAAGATAGCAACATGGATAATTTTCATGTTATTTTTGTTGTTTTAATTAATTTGGAGCATTATTGATTGTTTTCATGTTGCTAAGTGTATTTTTCAATTTCATGTTTTGTTTATTCGTTTTCAAGAATGAAATTGAAAAAGCAACATCGTTCATCTTCAAGTTGCTCTTTTACTTTCAATTTGACTTGGTTTGTCTTTGATTTGACCATGAAAATATGACTAAAATTATATACAAACCTAAAATTCCAAATAATTCCCTTTTGATATAATAGACAAAACATAGACCCTTTATTTAACCTAGGGGTAACTGAAATAGTGTGAATTTTGGAAGCAGAGAATCACATTGTTAATATATGTCAAGTGTTATATGCGCTCTCTAGTGTCAACCAGATAGTGAACCCTTTACTATACTAGGTTTAAACTAGCTTGGCAGTAAATGTTCACCCTGTAAATAGGACTATTTCTAGTTGTCAGTCCGAAATAACGTTCTTGCAGCCAATTTTGAGAATTCAGAGAGTCTGGATGTTTCTCTTTGATTACCATGATGCTTTTATTAATTTGAATATGGCATTTATGAATAGATTATGTCTATTAGTAAAATCCTTATTAATAAAAAGTACTTTCAACATGAGTCATATGATACATGCCTAGCAAATCTCTGGATTGTCAAAATGAATTGCATAAGCTTAATTTGGACTAACAAGATTGGTTGGCAGTTTGTATGTGAAAGACCCTTGAAGCTGGAAAATGAAGAACTTTTATTATTTTCAACAGACAAATAAATATATAACCAATCACAAAGAACTGAGAGAAGGGATGTTGTTGTTGTTGTTGTTCCCCAAGCTGCCTGGCCGAACAGCCCCAAGGCCCCGAGTAAGGCCAAGGCCATAAATATATAACCAATCACAAAGAACTGAGAGAAGGGTAAAATATACTGCCTAGTTATTTTGAACAAAGTATAATAGTTGTTTGTATTGAAATAACTTGGAGAATTTTAAAGTCGTTACTGTGTTACTTTTGCCAGTTGTCTAATGAGTTAACTTTAATATCACCATAACCAATACGATCATCTTAAGATTACTAAGCCACTTGAAACTTAATGAAAATAACCTTAATAATGTGTTAATTATACTGTATGAGAAAACCCGCAATGACAGACGAAAAATATTTGTAAACGTTTATACTGTAGATGATTTATCGGACATTTGGCGTCTTTATTGCAGTGACGGCTTAATATTCTCAATGATTTCATGTAACGGTAACTTAAGAATAGTTAAAATGGAGCCAAAGTATTCTGAATCATATATCCGTAGACATTGTTAAAAGTTACGACATCGGGTTTCTTTTAATATTTAGTAAATGGTGTTTTTAAGGAGTGGTGCGAGCGTATAGTTGCCTTCCGTAAATTTATAAATACTTCAAGATTTTATGTATGGAAGTAAAAATAGTGGGATTGACTTAATTTTGTTATAAAACCGTTAATAAGCGCCTTCACAACAGTCACAGGTCTGACATTTTCTATCCAATTTTTGGGCTTGATACGGGAAATTCCGGACAATCTAAAAATCTTTCCAGAGCCCATCAATGCAATTTAAGAATCCTTCCTGTTTTGCCTGTTGACTTTAGATGGTGTCGTTGAGTGAATGTAAGCTTTTAAAAGAGCTCAGCAAGCATCTGTGCCTCATTTTACATTTCAAGATACTTATCACACCACTCCAACATAGTATCTCCTTGTGTGAATGCTTCTATTAATCATGTGAATTAAGTACTGCATAACAATCTCATTATAGTTTTCCTTCCATACATAAAATCACAGAATGGATACAAGTTCATGCGGACAACTCTACAAGATAATAGCTATAGGTTTTATATATCACAGTGGACCATGTTAGTTCTGCAATTTTAAGATATACCGGTAGTACATGTATCTGCGTTATGGCCAAATCACGCAAGTGTTTTTCCTGGCACTTATCCTTTACATTTTTTGTCTTGAAGCGTCTGAATTCAAGGTTTGTAAGAATTCAGGCAGCTATAGCAACCTTAGCATCATTATAGTTAGTATAGCCATTGAAAACTAGCCTCATTATGCCGCCAGAAAGGTGTCAATTTAAAGTCATTGTAAAAAGCCCTAGTGTGATTTGGCCATTATATAGTATATTTGCTCCACAAAGTATCTTGATTATAATTTAAAATGTAAAACTTGCAAACTAAACAAACCAAAATATAAGTTATCTGTACAAGGAACTTATATAATGTTCTATCAATACTCGGCGACCCATCTCACGACCGTTTTTGAGCACAAAACTAAAGATACTTTGTGGAGTGAGTGTATACCGGTTACCTTTATAGTGCTACAGATATTACAAGCACCGATATATGCCTGACGCAAATAAACGAGCTTATGACACGGTGCAAATCACTCAGGTAGATACTTAGGCGGACACTGGAACCATGTGCCATTTGTGGAGATCTAGAACGCCTCGCTACCAGGGATATAGATTATCTTTATTTGGGGGCACCCCTCAGATGGTCGCTCTCGGGTAACATGCTGGAAAATAATAATGTAAAAAGCCCTATAGTCCATTCATTATAGGTAGGCCAGAAATTGTGACCCCTAACATCTGTAACTAAAAAAGGCGCTAGAGCATATAGGCTGTAGTTTTGCACACCTATTCCCTGGCTGACTTTTCCCAGATGGTAGGGTTCTTAGCTCTAGTACTCCAGTCGTGTGTTGTTGTAGTTCCCCAGACTGTCTGGCCGAACAGTCCCAAATCTGGCAGACCGAAGCCGCTCCAGATGCTCGGGCCCTCGAAGGGACCAGGGTGAGATGAGATACGTCTCTTGAGAGGGTAGCGGGGGAGGGGATCATCAGCCCACGGGCTTGCACCCCTGGGCCAATGCCCCCACCGTCTGCAGTGCCACCCAATCGGGCGATCTCGCCAGCACCTAGAAGGAAAATTGGTACAGGAAAAGAGACAGACAGAAACAGAAACAGGGTAGAGGATGCCAAAGATCTCTTTGGATAGAACCAGCCCTCACCCGTCCAATCGTGTGTTAGTTGTTGTTGTTGTTGTTGTTCCCCAAGCTGCCTGGCCGAACAGCCCCAAGGCCCCGAGCAAGGCCAAGGCCATAACCGAGCACCCCACCGAACCCTCCCTGCCGACCACAATAAAGCCTGGGTGACCGAAGCCACTCCATGGCGGGGAGCTGAGGAGGGTGCGGAAACGCCCGGGAAACCAAAGCCCCACCCAGGGCCCTGTGCCCCTCAGCAATTATGAAGAGAAAGCTGAGGGGCAAAGGAAAAATGTGACGCTTTGGCTTCCAATCTTGGTAGATTGGGAGGTCAATCCACGAAAGAGACGGCGTCACTTGAGATCTAGAAAATATATAAGGAAAAGGAACAGTCAGAGTAAGCTATGGGTATGGTGGAGAACGCTCAGTTCTCACTCTGATAGACCAGCCCATCATCAGTCGTGTGTTAGTTATAGAGGTTAAGATTACTATAGTCTATTCGCTGTAAGTAGGCGAGCAATCATGACCTCTATCCTCTGTAACTCAAAAAGGGCTAGAGCAAATTGGCTGTAAATTTCCACATCCATTCCTTGACTGACTCTTTCTAAATGGTAGAAATAGTAGCTTGATTACTCTAGTCATTTTTGAGTTACAGAGGTTAGAGGTCATGATTTCTCGCCTACTTACAGCGAATAGCCTACCTATAATGAAAGGACTATAGTTTAAATCGGTCTTTTCGATCTTCCCAATAGTTTGTTCTTCCTTGCCATGTCAATTTAAGTCATAAAGTTTGCATTTAGTCTATTTATTGATCTATAATTCTCATCCTTCTGTAAATATTAATATATGATAGTTTTTATTTTTTATTTTTTTCTCTGGTGTGGATAAAATTATTAGGCATGATTGGTAATGTATATGGTAATGTATATGGGATCTTCGCAAAATATTATTATTATTTTTTATTATTTTTTATTATACTCTTGAGGATTATCACACATTTTGACAGCTTATTTTGGCTATCTTTGGACAATTTTATTCAGAGTAGGAAGGGTATATGGAAGTCAAAGGGTTGATTGATCCTGATCTTTTGTAAGCTGTTTAAAATCGCCTAAATATAGCTCAAATAAAATGTAACTGACGTCGCTGGTACATGAAAGGTTAAACAAAAAATGTATGCCTTTTTATAAACATGTACTTTGAGATCATGACCTATGAATATTATTACTGGAGATTATATTATAGAAACTGTAAGCCTCTGTATTTATTATTTTATATATTACAATCCCTAAGTTTAAATGTGAAGCTTGCAAAACAAACAAACCAAAAAACTGGAACTGCACATTGTATAGATCAAAAGCTTATACCAAAATTTATAGGTTTCTTGTTTTGGTGTGAAATTATATTTAGGATACAATGGATTTGCATTTGCATTGCCAAGAAGTATAGATAATTTTTGTTTGATAATCAATCTTCACTTATGGTTCTGGGTGTGGTGTCCAGAGTTCGAATCCCGGGAGGACCATATGCTTTCATTAGTTTATTCAAATACATTGGGGTTTGTAATTGTTGATTAATGTTTTTAACGGGCTGTTACTTATTTCCACATAGCAATTTTGATTATTTATTTTGTCTGTACTGTATATTGTCTTGTCCCAGTTTTGGTTTGTTTATTTAGCAAGTTTTACATTTTAATAAATCATCTAATTGAAATGAGTTGTAGTTCTTAAGAACGTATTAAAGAAAACATTTCTGTAATCTCATTGATATAGAAAATATTTTTCTATTATTTTTATTCACTTATAATTTGGTTCATATTTGGCATGAATTGTCCGATGAAAATTAGTTGCAGTTCATAAACAAATTTTTAACCCTCCTGGCCCGGGCAGGCTCTCCAAAGGACGGAGCTCGTATCCGGGCGATCTGGCCCAATATCAACAAAAGTAAACTAAGGTTAAAGAAAATTCTTCTCAAATTAATTTTCATTTCAAACAAATAAATTGTGAGGATTTTTCAGCCTTTACACGGAGTCACACAAACATTTATCAGCATGTTTTTTCTTGTAAATTTTTTACATTGATATTGGCAATTATATTAGATTCCTTATGACATGTCTTGAAATCGTACTACACTACTTGCTATGGTAATAAATCTTTTGCCGAGATCCTATCCGATTCCCTGACCTTTTCCTTATCCTCCATATTTTGTTTTTTGTGTAGACTCTTAACCGAAATATGATCTAATCCCTCAGGCCAGCCAAAAACTCGGGTTTTTTTTTTTTTTTTTTAAATTATAATAAAGTGTCATATTTGACAGCCTGAGCCCAACTTCTTCAAACAAATATTAGAAACAGTCAGATCAAAATTGCTCTGAAAATATTGCTTTGATAAACGGTTGTGTGACACCGACCCTACCCCTTGTGCCTTCTGCTCTATAGAAACCCTTGAGAAAACAGAATTATCAATTTAGTATATAAAAATCTATTAAGGTGTGTAATACTGTACTAGACAAATCTATGAAGGTGTGTAATACTGTACTAGACAAATCTATGAAGGTGTGTAATACTGTACTAGACAAATCACCATCATTGTCAGTGGTAATTAAATACAAGACAGGAAAGACATCAGACTCAGTCACAAGAGCCAGTTGGCTGGAATTATTGATAAATAGGTGTGGGCCATTATTATTTAGGTCGCTAAAAACGAGTATAGTTCTACTAATTTATTTCTATTACTACGGTACAACTATAGTACAGGTCTCCCTCTATTTACAATTTGGTTACGTTCCTGAAAACCCGATCTAAAATAGAAAAATCATATGGTGAACCCAAAAATGTATGGTGTAAATGGGGATGCATTCTCGGACCAGCCGAAACCCAACCCAAACAACTAAAAACATATAGTAATATCAAAATTTGGGGCATCGGATAGTGAGGGAGACCTGTACTGTATAGTAATTACCACCATTAATGAAGGGAATTGTCTAGGAATACAACCCTGTGAAGTGTCAGTTGTAACCGTAACGTAGGATTCTTGTTTCGCTAGGTTCTGTGCTCCTAATCCCTTCCTTAAAGAGACCAAGTATAGTCACCTGGTCGAGTGTATGTCCTATCATACCCCTTGTGTTTGGAAAAGGCCATTACACTGCTATTTTTCACACATACAGTACCTTTCTTTTTCTTTCTTTCTTTTTTATGGCCAGACGCCATAATTCCCGAGAAGGGGTGGCCATGAACATTAGGCGTTTGTCACAAATCACTAGGTCAAGTTGCCCGGGCTTGACATCTACCAATAACACCTTGACAGTGCGGGCTCAATCTGCCGACCCTTTGATCAGCCATGGTTCGCAATACTGTACAGTATACATACAGTACATGCATTATATTTTATATTATTTTATTCATCATAGACTTGCTTTTCTTAACCCAATTATTCTAATCCACGCAACTAGGGTATTTAACTGTTAAACTTGCAAAACAAACAAACCAAAACAAAAAAAACACTCAAAGTGCGGTTCAAGTCTCGCATCCTAATGGTGACGCTCCAGGCAGCCCTATTCAGAGCTGCCTCTCTTGTCAGGTTTTTTAATTCAAGATCAGACCATATACACTGTAGTCAGATCCCACGTCTTTCTTGTATTGAAACTATCTACAGTATGCATAAAGTTCCCAGGTCGGTTGGTTGAAAAGGGAGATGGCCAAGATCGCCATTTGTAGATATGTTTTTCGTGGTCATCCCCTCAAGTCTCGGAGCTGTTATCCTGAGCTTGCCGCCTCATCAATATGATTGGTGGTTTCTGTAGTTTTGCAAATGTGTCTTGTCAGGCAGTGTTTTTTTTTTTTTTTTTTTTTTTTTTTTTTTTTTTTTTTAATAAGACAAAAGGCAAAGCTACCCGTAATGAGTGCCCCCTTCCCCCCAATTGAAAGAGAGAGAGAGCCAAATTCAAGGTACGTTAGAGTATCTGTAGGTTGATGGAAAGATGGCGTGGTTCGTTGGTGTTTCGTTTATGACGGGAGTACTGTACTGAAATAAATGTTCCAGTACTTTTTGTGGTGATGGCAGCGGCTGGTGAGTCACGTTGGCTGGCTGGGGATGTGGTTGTTGCCGTCGGTGATACATACATACATACTGTACATACATAAAATTTTAAGACTGAGTGCTCCACACATATGTGCAGTTTCAGTCTCTTTTCAGTCCCTTGCTAGGGTTTGTTTGGGGTTGCGATCCTAAGACATTTATTAAGTTCATTCATTCATTCCCAAGACACAACACATTGAGAGCTGTTATCAACGAGAAATCAGGGCGTCAAACGAAAGCCAAGTCCATTAATTTTAGTCTTTATTATTGTACAGTACATGCAAAGATAAAATTGTGGTTTGTAGTTCAAATTATGCCTTTGGAAGTGATAAAAAGGCCAAAAAAAAATTTTGTTTTATGTTGATTCTCTTGTATTTCTTGTAATTTTTTTCTTCTATTCTTCACACAAAATTGCTCCGGTTTGACACCCTTCACTTAGTAGCAAGGGTGTTGGTGTTTATCAACATACATACATACATAAATTTAAAGACCTAGTGCTCCACACGAAGTGCGGTTCCGATCTCAAGTCCGAATGGTGGCACTCCTGGCAGTCCTGTTCAGAGCTGCCTCACTCGTCAGGTTTTTAAATTCAAGATAAATCCGTATACTCTGATCCCACGTCTTTCTTGGTCTATGTGGGATCAGACCATATGTAATGTAACATGCCGTATATACTGTAAGTGTGTACTCAAGTTGTGTGAAAATAGCATTGTGTGATGGTCTATTTACCCTGCCTCCGTGCAAGCAAACAGTCTATATTTTTCACGGGCTGAGGTAGATCTGATAAAAGTTTAAATATGTGATACATTTATGAAGCTGTAACTACTTGAGATTATATTTACTGGTGTTATTATGGTGGTGATAACAATAACATATTATGCAGATGTACAGGTGTGAGCATTAATATGGTTACACCCATATAAATCATTGAACCTTTAGGGAACTTACAGACAAGACCACTCAGAGGTGTCCATGTTTTTTTCATTGTTTTCATTGCCTATCATCCTGAATAGGAAACACGAGCATCTATGTTAGAGAGACGCAAGTCCTTGCCAATAGTGGCCCACTCAGTGGAATGATAGCTTTCCACACGAACCACTTTTTGGTTTTGTAGTTGATTTTTACAAGTTTGAAAGTTTTGATTCAAACTGATTTAATGATATTTATCGTACTATAGACAAGTTCTGAAGCATTTGGAATGTAATAAAGGATTGTATTATCTTCTTTGCATTCGATACAAATTCAAATGGGTGCGTAGGTATTAGTGCTCACATTTATACTGCAGGTAACCCACACTTATAAGATAGTACTGTATTTTGTAACGATTTTGGAATCGATTGACTTCATTACAGTAAATTATTTTCATAAGAATTGATTTATGAATGTAGAACAGACACTTTAAGAAATGAAAGATCAACCATTTGTATTTTTATATTTATTATTACATGGTACAAAATATCATCTTGTAAATTAGGGATTGTCTGTACCAATAAACTATAGGTAGTGCCAACGAACTTGACAATAATCTTGACCTCTTAACTTCTTATAACTCAAAATTAATGAAAGCAATCAGGCTGACGTTTCTATCATTTGGGAAGAGTTCACCAGGAAATAGGTGTGGATATTTACAGCCAGTTTGCTCTAGGCCCTTTGAAAGTTACAGAGAGGTCAGGGATCAAAATTATTGTCAAGTTCGTTGGCGCTACCTTTATCTGTTTATTAAGGTACTTGTCTTTGCATTATGATTAAAATTGTATACAGTTTTACCTTAGTGGAAATGGTAGGGTTTATCTTATTTAATTATAGTTTAATGCCACTATTGGTAATGACTTACTTAATACAGATGATGACTTATGCGGAGAATGATAACGGGTCCGGCTATTCTCAAAGTTAATCAAGTACAATACTCTACCAACGCAGGTACAGAGGAGACAAATGCAGATCAGGCTTCAACGACGAGGAAAGAAGAAACGGTGGCCACTGCAGCAGGGGGACAAGGGGAGAGCTTGGTAGAGGGAGAGTAGAAGACATATTAGGAAAGCATAATATAGCCTCATTAGCCAGGGATTTGGAGAGTTTGGGTATTCTGTTTAGTAATGTAGATGTATTTAGTCAGGATAAAATAGGGGAACTGAAAGCAAGAATTAACATGATGAAACAGTGCCCTCATATAGTGTCCATACAGGAAGTGAAGCCAAATTGTTTTGGTATGAAAGAGAACTGGTAGAATATGATATTGAAGGCTATGAGGCTATAGCAAAGAATATAGGTAAGGATGAAGAAGGAAGAGGGTTACTGGTATATGTAAAGAGAGGTTTACCATATACTGTAGTATTATTAGTCATAAGGAAGAATACTGTCCAGAAAAGTCTGTTAGTGTTAGGAGTGTGTTATAATTTGAGCGTGAGCTGGATAAGGCATGGAGGAGTGAAGACCAGAAATACGACTTTAAAGAAAAGATTAAAAAAACCACACACTTCCACCTTAGCCCCGAACCCGATAATATAATAGTACAGTAAATATTGAGCCGGGCCATACAGGCTGAACAGCCTCCTGCCCGGGTATCATCTGTGATTATCTGTGAGTATATATCTTAATTAACTTTGATAAGTTAGAAGTGTTTAAGTGTTTGAAGATTTGTTCCGAGCTCATATGAAATAAACCACAGTATTGTACCTACTGTATTATGAAAATCTTGACTAGGTTCAAACCTTTCAATGTAGTCAAAACTTACTGATTAGTCCACTGTAGGTCCATTAAAGAATTTTGAAAATCTTGACTGATTCCAATAATTAAGTAACACACCGCTCTTAACATTAATCATCAATTACAAACCCCAATGCACTTGAATAAACTAATGAAAGCATATAGTCCTCCCGGGATTCGAACTCGGGACACCACGCCCATAACATAAGCATCTAACCCATTACACCACAGATTGTCAAATTAGTTAAGGTCGAATGGCAAGGTAGAATGGCAAGGTTGTGAAATGAGTGGAACAGCTGGTAGTCCTGGAGGCGTTTCTGCCATCCTTTAGCAGGGGTCTCCCAGAAGAAGGCAAGGCGTCGGGTTTACACAGACCTTACGATTCAAGCGAGGTGGTTCGGACTTGATTCTAGTAGTAGAGATAGTAGAACCCCACATAAAGGACAGTGGAAGAAAGAGATACCATAGCAGATGATAATGATTACTAGAGTAATTAATTTTCTACACCAAACTTTATTCTAGTAAAGATAGCAAAATCTCAAATAAAGAAAAGTGGAAGATAGCAGAACCCCAAATAAAGAAGAATGGAAGAAAAGAATAGCACAGCAGATGATGATTGCGCAGGACTAGTTAATATTCTCTGTGTACTGTATGTTCAAAGATTGATGTATTGTATTTAGGACAATAGTTATTAGATCTCCCTTCCCTCCATATGTTCTAACCCTTTTGATCCGAGAGGTTCTTTCTTAAGCTGAACGAAAGGTTGGTGATAATGAGTAATAAGTATCTTATTTGCTATTTATTCATATTCTGATAGGTCCTTACTAAGCTGAAATGAGAAATGGTATCAGAATGTTGACTTATTATTTGTTTTGTTTTATTTGATAACTGGATCGCACAACCTTTTTGAACTGACACCTCATCAGATCGAAAAGGTTCACTGACGAGCAGTTGGCCGTAATATATAAAAGTTGTGCGTTCTCAGATGGATTACTGTTCACCTCTGTGGGGTGGAAGTGAAGTGGTTGCATTGAGGCAGTTGGACAAAATTCAAAATAAAGCTATTAGATTAATCAATAACCCTGCAATCACACAGGACCTTCCTACATTATCCATACGAAGAAACGTTGCATCCCTTGCATTATTCTACAGATATTTTCACAGCAATTGTTCCGAGGAACTTGCTTCAATTGTGCCGCCTCTCCACATCTTTCCCCGTAGAACTAGGGCAGCTGAGAGCGCCCATGAATTTACACTTTCTCCTCCACAATGCAGAACTTCTGCTTATCAGAATTCATTTATCCCCAGAGCTGCTACTATTTGGAATTCACTTCCCTCGAATTGCTTTCCACAAACTTACAATCTACAAATTTTTAAATCCAGTTGTTACAAACATTTTATGAATGGAGGATGCCTTTAGGCACATGGACCTTTTTGTTTTATCTGTGTTTTTTCTTCCTCCGTTCATTGTCTCTTTAAAAAAAAAAAAAAAAAAAATCCAGTACATGTCCTTCCTAAGCTAGTTAAAGATGCCTCATTGGATTGGAAGGGTATATAATTTGATGTTATTGATGTGTTAACTATTGGTTGTACCAGACCTTGGAACTTAGTCACTGTCATACTACTAAAGTCTATTCGCTGTAAGTAGGCGAGACATCATGCCCTCTATCCTCTGTAACTCAAAAAGGGCTAGAGCAAATTGGCTGTAAATGTCTGCATCTATTCCTTGACGGACTCTTCCCAATTGATAGAAATGTTAGCTCGATTACTCTAGTCTTTTTTGAGTTACAGATGTTAGAGGTCATGATTTCTCACCTACGTACAGCGAATAAACTAGTTTTATCGGATAATTTTTTTGGAGTCTTGAAATACAAATGCAAAAAAAAAAAAAAAAAAAATGTACAGTATTGTAATCGAGTAGGCCTATCTGTTTATTGTAACCTTTAATTTATTTATATATTTATTTATAGTTTATTCAATTATCTTCTTACTTTCCGATTCCTAGGAAGTCTTGTGTTTGATCCCTGTTTTCTCTTATAATTTGTATTTCAGTTCAATCCTAGCAAGCACTGCCCATGATCTTATATATTAAAACTTAGAATAAGAAACGGTTGACAGAGGTGCATGGGGGCGATTCATTCGTGGCAACCTCGTCGGGGATCAGGCGTCTGAAAATGGATAGATAGATGAAACAAATCTCTTAAAATTATCTTGTAAGTTTTGCTGAAGTACCAAACTCCAAAGAAATCAGCCGTTAACATTAATCGTGTGACACTACTGTACCTTAACTTCCGATAAATTTATATACTTTTTTCCACATACAGTACATTATAGATTTTGTTTAGTGTGTTTGTCGTTTCGATAGTTTATAATTGTAATGAGTTTGTTGTATAAATGTTAACAGTAACTTTAGAGTTCGTTTTCAAGTTTTATATTTTAATTTATTGAAAAGGTAGTTCCAAACAAAAATATATATAGGTAATTATAATTGCATAAAGAAAAACAGGGTCCACAAATGTTTATAATTGACTGTACATTATATATTGTATGCAAATAAAAACAAAATGTAATTACAATGAGAGTACTGTACTGTGATAATGTTTAAGGGGGGGATGATTCAGTTTTTGGTAGATTTTTTCATTGATTTATTATTTTTGTTAATTTTCTTCCTAGACCTCCATCAAACTTAAAAACCATCCATCAGATCCCCCTTCTAGATTAATTTTTTCATTTTTCGGTAGAAAAATGTCCCGGCCAAAGGCCGGTTACTCTTAAGATTACAGGCTCGCTATCGCTCGCCAGGAAAAATTTGACACCTAAATGGCACGAAATGTCTTAAAATTGACAACGAAATAGGGTAAAAGGTATTAAAATCGCCAAAGTAATGGACCGAACGTCATAAGATCTGAAAACTATTGTGGGTAAGCATGAGGAAGAAGGGCGACCAGAAAAACAGCCCATGTCCCCTTAACTCTGTGTCATTGTAGTTACTGGTACTATAGTCTGTCACTTTTCAACTGACAGTAAATTGCAAAGTTCCCATCAAGATTTCTCCGTTATTTTTAAGATTTTGTTGATATCTAGCAATTTTGAATAGTTATTTTGCATTTATCTTGTGTCGTCTCTGTTTTGGTTTGTTTATTTTGCAAGTTTTACAATTTAATATGGTGCAAAATATATAAAGTTGGGTCTTATTATAATGCAGAGACGTAGTACTTGCATATTATTTCCATTAAATATCGAGAACTTAGCTGCTAAGGGAATAAATTTATCGTCGGCTGAAAAGAATCGATGAGTACAGTATAGCATATTATGATTTTAACTGGTTAGTATGTTTATACAGTATGTTTATTTTAAGATTAGTGATGTTATTTAATTATTAATTTTAATACAGTAGTTTAAATGTATGTACATACTGAGGCACATACCCCATAGCTTGGGGTGGCCGATTCGAGACAGAGCCTGGTTAGTAATAGGACAAAAGTATAGTAAATCAACCAACAATAATGTGGCTTGTCTGGGAATATGATGCAAATACAGTAATGCAGTTATTAACACTGTTTACTGCCTTGATTGACAGGGGTATACTCTGTCTGTTTTCTGTGTGTGATAACCCGGGTTCGAATCCTGGTGGATCACATATATGCTTTCATTAATTTCATTGGAGGTGTTTGGTGTTGTGGTGAAATTAATAAAATTAGATTCCAGGTGATGGTAAATTGGTATCTCGGCATCCTGATTACTCGGCTATTGCCGAGAGTTTGTAGCGAAATAGGTTGTTAATTATGAAAACGTGTCCATAATATGATGCAGACACATAACGGCATCATATTTTTACATCAAGAATCGAGAAATCAGACGCTAAAGGATTCAATTTACCATGGGCTGGAAAACAAGGGACTATGATCTATATTTTATTAATTTCACAACCTGTACAGTACCGGTGATGTCTTCTGTATTGGATTTTGGCTACATTTAGACAATTTTATGAAGCTCAGGAAGGATATAAATAAGCTACCGGTAGCTAAAATTATGAATGGAGATAGTCTGTAGCTTGTGTATAAACCTTTTATTTCATAAAGCGATTAGTTTGCTTGGAACCAGATCAACTTGCGCATGTAGTAATGTACACCCTATGTGGTTGATTGTGTTCTTTTATTTATAAATTATTATTTTACTTAAGCGTTGTTTCCACATAGCGATTTTGATTAGTTATTTTGTCTTTTTACTGTGTTCGTATACGTTTTGGTTTGTTTATTTTGCAAGATTTACATTATAATTTAGTAAGCGTTGTTTCCACATAGCGATTTTGATTAGTTTATGTGAACGTCCTGGGTTCGAATCCCCGGACTGCCACGTGTGTTTGTTAATTTCATTAATCGAGTTTAGGAGTAAAGTTGGTTGGTGGAGAGAACATAATAATTTAACAGTCTTGATAGCCTAGTGCTTAGTGTGCGGAATTTCGGTGTGAGTATCCTAGGTTCGAGTCCTTGGAGTACCACATGTATTCATTACTTTCATTGATTTCAGTAGTTAGGTTTATTTGGTAAATTAATTAGTGAGTTAGTGAAAACAAATATGAATTGGCGGACGTCCTTCCTAAAGTGAATAAAATTGTCTAATGGTTGCCAGAATATCATAATAATAAATTCACCGGTACAGAGCGGGATAATTAGTCCTTTGTTGTATGTATTATCAACTCTGCGTAAGCAGAGTTTGGTATAGCCCCCCCGTATAGTGGGTACCACACGAAAAAATGTCTGTCGTCGTCGTTGTCCGTCTGTCTCGGAACTCCTCCTAGACCGTTGGACGGATTTTCACCAAATTCCACACGAACATTTGTTGCGTGAATGCGAACGTCAGTCAAAACAGATTTTTTGTATTTATGCAATAGTTATGATTTTAGGTCCAAAATATGGTTTTAACCCCCCCTCCCTCTCCAGACCCCTCGGCACCAAGTATATTTTGATCAATTATTGGTATCAGCAATATCTAAGCTTCTTTTCATCATATTGAGTGAAATATACAGCCATGTTCCTACACTTACCCAACCTATTCAACATCTGACAGACATTAATACAGCACGGAGCAAGCCAAACGTACTGACAGCTAGGACATGACTTATTAGCGCGACCGTACAGTCAGACTACAAGCTGAGCCCAGGAGATTTTGCGAGGGATGGAATACACCTGTCAGAAGCGGGGAAATGGACCGTAGGGGGAAAGATTAGGAGAGCAATAGAAGAAAGTGAGGAGCAGAGGAAAGAGTGGCTAGGGAACACGGAAAGGTGAAGGGAGGGGAGATGAGAGGAAGCGGGAGGAGAAAGGGAGGACGAGAAAAAAAGAGAAGGAAAAGAAGGAAAAGAAAGAAAAGCGAGAGGGAAATGAGAAGAAGATTGAAAAGGAAGTAGAGGGAAACTTAGACATGGGAGAAAGAATGGTGGGAGAGAAAGAAGGAGGAGGAGGGGAAGAAAGAGAAATAAGAGAAAGGAAGAGAAAGCGGAAGAACAAGGGGAAAAAAGAGAAGAACAAAGGGAAAGAGCGGGGGGAGGGGGGAAACGAGAACCGAGGAATAAAAATAGGATGTGTAAACATAAATGGGTTGAACAGAGGGAAAATACAAGACATTGAAGAGATATGGAGTGAGTGGGAAATGGAAATGATAGGAATAACAGAAACACACCTTAGGGGAGAGACAAAATGGGAAGGGGATAAATATACGCTCGTTGGGAGAGGGAGGGAGAAATCAGAAAAGGAAGGGGTAGGGTTAATGATTAGGAACAACTCAAAATGGAAAATAGAGAAACTAAAGGGTGGAGAATCAAAGGAAATGGAGGATATAATGGGAGTGACACTAGCGAGGATGAATAATGGAAGGGAAGAAAAAATAACAGCAATAATAGGGTACTTCACGGTGGAAGGGGGGAGAAGGGAACGTGAAGAAAACAGAATCAAGTACCAAGGAATACAGGAAATTATAAGGGGTAGGGAGGAAGAGGAGATAATTATAATGGGAGACATGAATGCACATATAGGGATACTAGGGGAGAGGATAAATGGGAATGGAGAAGCCTTGATCCAATTTGCGGAAGAAAATGACATGGAAATACTGAACCAAACAATGGGAGAGGGGAAGGCGACATGGGTAAGACACGGAGAAGGCCAAAGATCGGCGATAGACTTCATACTAGCGAATGGAAGAGCAAGGGAAGAGATCCAAAACATGTGGATAGATGAAGAAAATGAAGTAGGGATACAAAGCGACCACAGACTCATGGTGATAAACTACACACAGGAATGGAAAAGCAAAGGAAACACAAGATGGAAGATCAATACTGTAGATGGAATCTAAAAAGTGAAAGATGGGTAGAATACAGAGGTTACCTGGAAGAAATAGGGGAAAGAAGAGAGGGGAGCATAGAAGAAATGGACGGAGAGTTGATGATGGACATAAATAGAGCGGCAGAAAGGAGTATAGGAAGAATAAGAAGATGGACAGGAAAAAGAAAACAAAAACCATGGTGGAATAGGGAAATAAAACAAGCAAGAAGTGAAAGAAGGGATGCGAACAGAGAAAGGAGAAGGATGATAGAGAGAAATAGGAGGGAAGGCGGAGAGAGGGAACGAGAAGAAAGATAAGTGGTAAGGGCATACGAGGAGAAAAGGAAGAAGGTAAAAATACTAATACAAGAGGCAATGATAAAACACGAGAAAGAAGAAGTAGAAAAGATCAGAAGCAAGGGGAAAGAGGGCCAAAAGGAGTGGTATAGGATGTTAAGAGGTGAGACTGGTAGAGAGGAAGAAAACGTGGAACTAATAGTGGGAGATAGACTAATAAAGACAGAAGAAGAAATAAAGCGATACTGGGAGGAAATAGGGGGAGTAAATGAACAAGGGGAGGGGAGGGAATGGAACTTGGAAATGAGAGAGAGAAGGCTACCAGAACAGGATAAGATGTAAATGGAAAGGGAGCTCACAATAGAAGAAGTAAGGAGAGGGATCAAAGCACTAAAAAAGGGAAAGGCGACCGCCCCGGATGGGATACCAAATGAAATGTACAAAGAGGGGGGGGGGGGGGAGAAATGGCAAGAAGGCTGAAGAAAATGTTTAACCCGGCAAGCGCGATAGGCCTCACGGAAGGCTTCCTATAGGGAACGCGATAGGCCTCACGGAAGCAAGACCATAAAAAAAGCCTTCCATAAAAAAAAAAGGGCCTATCAAAACAAAGGAATTTGTCTCTAGGTGAGATAATTCCCCTCCAGTACTCATCCATGTAAATCTCACCCACCCCCTCCCCTCCTTCCCCACCTTATTCCCCCCTCCCTCCCCTCCTCAATTATCACCTATTTTTCCTCTTATTATCATCATTTATCGGTTATTTTTCTCTCCCGCGATAATGTAGCACAAGTGGGTTGCAGAAAAGATCGTTATGCAACACCCAGACACCGGCCCACACCGCCCCGCTCGTCTCAGTTACCTCACAGACAGCGAGAGAGGAGGGTTGCCTGTGGCTCTCTCTCGCCTGAGATTATGACCGGGTGGCCAATATCTTCGTTTTTCACCACCCAAATGCTTTTCCCACTTATTTTAGCACTCTTGAAGGTTCATATATACATCATATATGTAAAATAAAAGCATACCGAAAACAAATAATGCTCTATATTGTAAATATAACTAATTCTGTCAGAATCCAAGGCTAGAAATGCACAAATAACTACCCTAGCCCCTAGGTCTATTTCGCGCTTGTCAGGTTAATGAGGTAATGGGAAATCAGAGAGTACCAGAAAGATGGAATGAAGCGAGAGTAACACTATTGCACAAGGGAGGGTACAAGAGTAAGAAGGAAATGAAAAGCTACAGGCCAGTGACTGACAAACACAATAGGGAAACTCTTCTGCGGGATATTGAAGGAAAGGATGAATAGAGCCATAGAGGGAAACGGAATAATAAGTGATGAGCAAAATGGGTTCAGAAGAGACAGGAGGGGGACAGATAATATCTATATACTAAGCGAAGTGATGGGGAAAATGAAAAGAGAGAAAAAAATGGGTTACTGTGCATTCCTGGATATAGAGAAAGCCTATGATAGAGTAAACAGGGAACTGCTGTGGAAAATAATGGCAAGGAGTGGAATACCAGAAAAGTATATAAACATCATAACATCGATGTACTAAGGAACAAAAGCGAAGTACGCGCTAGGAAATATAGAAACGGGATGGGTAGAAAGCAAGAGGGGGGTAAGGCAGGCCGGGTGCGTATTAGCGCCGTTATTATTTGCGTTATATATGGAAGAAATGACACAGAGAATAAAAAGAGTGGGGGAGGGGATTCAGATAAACAAGGAAAGACTGGGGGTACTGTTGTTTGCTGACGACGTAGTTCTGATGGCAGAAACGGAAGGAGGGTTGCAGAGACTACTAGAGGAAGCAACGAGATTCGGGGAGGAACTTGAAGTAAGATTTAGTAAAGAAAAGAGCCAGGTGATGAAAATGAATGGAGAGCTTCAAGAGGACGAGGAATGGACACTGGAAGGAAACAGAATGAAGAAGACAAGGGAGTATAAATATCTGGGGGTAACGATTACGGAGAAAGGGTTTGAGAAGTCGAAAAGTGAAAAGGTTGGACAAATGCAACAATGGAATGGGAGACTATGGAGCGCGACAAGGCTAAGAGCGAATAGCTATGAAATAGTGCGAGGGCTGTGGAAAGGATTAGGAGTACCTGCAATAATGTACGGCTTAGAGGCGGTAGAAACAACAGAGGCGGAAACAAAGAAATTAGAAACGGTACAGAATAAAATCGGGAGGACAGGATTGGGGGCAAATAAATACGTAGCACAAGAAGCAATCCGAGGGGAGATGGGGTGGAGTACGTTTGAGGAAAGGATTGGGAAAGCAAAAGGGAAGTACAAAGTGAGGCTAGAGGGGATGGAGGAAGATAGGTGGCCGGGGAAGGTATACAGATGGGCGAGCGAGCAAAGTAAATGGAACAGAGTGCAAACAAAGATTGGGGAGGATAAATATAAAACAGGACCGGGTGGGAGGGGAATTTAGAAAACGAAATGAGAGAGAGGAGTGGGTCATACTAGAAAATGGGAGGGGATGTGTCAGAGAGATAGAGAAGGGGATAAAGGAGGAGGGGAGAAGAAAGTGGAGGGAGGGGGTGGAAAATAAAGCCACGCTGGCATATTATAGAGAGAAGGAAAAACCAGCTAGAGAACTATTTTATGATGGAGGATGGGGATCGAAACTACTATTTAAAGCAAGAACAGGATCGCTAGAGACGAATGAGAGGACAAGGAGATGGAATGGAGTGGGACCGCACTGCAATCAATGTGAAATGGGAGGAGACCCAATAGTGGAGGATGTAGAACACATAGTAGCGGAATGTACAAGATATAATGAGGAGAGAGACGAGTTGGGGAGAGGGGGTGGGAGGATATTAAGCAGAGAGAAGATAGAGGGGTAGGGGCGCTATTGGGGTTAACACAGGAGATGGAAACACAAGACATGGAGATGGTGAAGAGGATGTTGGAGAAAATGTGGAGGAAGAGAAATGGGTAAGGGGGGGGGGGGGGGGGTATAGCAAAACCAAAAAACTGTCTCTTAAACTATCCTTCTACTCTAAACTTTCCCTCCTACTAACGTTTCTGAGCCAGTACCGATACAAAGGTCAGCCCTGTGGATCTGCACGGTCTGCGGGCGGGTTCTAAAGAAGAAGAAGAAGAAGCACCAGAACGAGTGAGATCCATCCTCGCGTCCAGCCTAGGCCACAATGGACCAAAACATTTCAACTCGCTGCCCAAGGAAGTGCGAGACATAGTAGGTTGCCCGGTAGACAGGTTCAAAGGGTTATTAGACAAGTTTCTAAAGACCCTCCCAGATGAACCACTAGTGTCTGGATACACTGCTAACTGCCGGGCGGCCTCAAACTCTATACCGGACCAGACGCCGCAGACGGACCTCCTTCGAAGGGACGCACGGGACGGACGCAGCGGTGGCGGACCACGACTGTGAGGACGGGACCTCTAGACGACTTCAAGTAAGATTCAAGCAAGTAAGAACAATCTGAAAATGGCCCCCACTAGCCTAGGCCATGTGGGGAGCCTGGGAGGCTCCCTGGGGAGTGGGAGGGATAGCCTATAACGTTCTGGGAAAATGTGGGCTTAAAATTAAGAAATTGCCAAGAAAAACTTAATAAAATAAGGAAAACTGCCCTCTATAGGGATTTTCTATGAAAAAGTGATGTCCAAAAGTAGCCTAGGCCTAGAAAAAATTATGGTAAAAATTGAAGAGACCCCGATCAGCCTTTTTACTAGGCCTAGGCCTAGTTAAGATAAATCTACAGTTATACTACCCCTATTTTGTCGCTATTCTGTTGGTACTAATGGGTTAATATTATTAGTAGTACTGTAGTAGACTTAGTATGGTTTGATGATGTGCGGAAATGTATATTTGACTTGAAATAGATACATTGAAGTATTACAAACCTTCGCGAACCCATAAACAGGGAACGTGAGCTGGGTTTAGACCGTCGCACACCCATAAACAGGGAACATGAGCTGGGTTTAGACCGGTCTCGAGACAGGTTAGTTTTCGGTTAGGTTAGGTTAGGCTAATGTTAAAAATACTAAAATGTGACGGTCCTCGGTATTAAACAACACTGAATATCAAATAAAAAATAAAAAACAACAACAAATTACCTGAAAAACTCTTATCTGGTTGGTGATAAATTTTTATCAAAATGCATTTTTTTCCAGTTTCCGCGTCTGCTGAACCATCCAAAAAACACGCTAAAAGGCGTGTTTTGAAAGGGGGAGGTAGTGGGGGAGGGGTAGTAGCCTATAACTAGATTTACCCTAGTTAATTTTAGTTTTTTGTTTATTTTTCTTTGATATAGCCTAGGCCTAGCCTACAGTGTTGTTTATTACCGAGGACCATCTCATTTTAGTATTTTCAACATTAGCCTAACCTAATCTAGCCTAACTTAACCTAACCTAACCGAAATCTAACCGATGGTCTAAACCCAGCTCACGTTCCCTGTTTATGGGTGCACGACGGTCTAAACCCAGCTCACGTTCCCTGTTTATCGGTGAACAATCCCAACAGTTTCTCGTATCACATGTTTACTGTGCTGTGGTAGGTCTCCTCCACCTAGGATATGCTTGATGTTGAATGTTCCTCCTTGTTGGGTTACTACACTTCTGAGGTGGGTGCGGGCACCGTAATGTCTGTGGCAGTGAAGTAGATAATGCTCCACTGTCTCAGGTGTGAGACAGTACGGGCAATTTTCTATCCATGTATTACTTTTAGGTTAGGTTAGGTTTCTTAGTTAGGTTAATGACAAGGGATCAGCTGGTAGGTATGGGATAAACTAGGGACACATACTAGCTGGTAGGTAAAGGTTATTCGGGTAGGATGTAGTGAGCGGGCGTACCGCCATCTTTGTTTACATTACGCGTAGGCTAGTGGCGTCGGTCCGTCGGACCTTTCCCATCATGTTCCCGTCTATTTTAAGCTAACCTAACCTAACCTAACCTAACCTAACCTAACCTAACTTAGTATTCATGTAGTAATGACAGGGGGCAAATAGCAGAAAATATAGCGTCGAAATAGACGGGAACGTAAGAGCGACCGCGGCGATCGCCCTATGTAAACAATGACGACCGTACGCCCGAACTCTACATCCATCCCGGTTATTCTTGTAGCCAACGTTCTAGGTTAGGTTACTGTGTTTTTTTACTTCAAAAAATCGCTAAACCCGAGCCAAGTGTTGGCAAATGTTGGCTCGGGTTTTCAAATTTTGGGGTTTAGGCCTAATGGGTTTAAAAAAACATGAACATTTTCAGAGTTCTTCCCATATTACCCCTAGCCTATTTTTCCCCTTTTACCCCGCAATTTCCCTGATCTTCATAGCCCTCCCCACTAGTGGGGGCCGTGTTTTTAGATTGTTGGATAATGGGTAAATACTCATTTGCTGCAGTCCTTGGTATAAAACAACACTGTAGGCCTATATCAAAGAAAAAATGCAAAAAAAAATATTTTAATACCACAAATTTTCAGTGTTTTTTATAAACAAAATTGTTCATTTGCATCAATATACCATTAGAAATATCGGGAAAACCTATTTTCCCCATAAGGCCTATCGATCGATGTTGAGACACACCCCCCGATAGGGATTTGAAAAGACATTAGCCTAACCTAACCTAGTATTATGGGTGGGGGCTGCCGCCCCCAGCCCCCCACACCCCCGCTGATTGAGTACCCCTTAGTAAATAAAAAAAAAAAAAAAATGTCTGTCGATTATACGAAGGTGAAATAAAGTCGATGAAGTCTACGGTGTTTACTCTGCAATGTTCAGCTTTGATTGTACATTGATAACGGGAAAGTACCGTATTGACAACCAACCTTGTTACGAAATTTAAATTTTAGTAGCATACTTTTATATTAGGTTTTTCCGAGGGTTTAACACATGTTCATATGATCTTTAGAGCTGTCGATAACTGGAAGTACCGTATTGACAACCTTGTTACGAAAAATAATGTTAGTACCATACTTTTTTATTAGGTTTTTCCGAGGGTTAAAACAAATTTTCTTATGATCTTTAGAGCATATAGATTCAATATTTATCTTCAAATATATCAATAAAATTTGTGGTATTAAAATAACATTGAACCAAAAAATGCAAAAAAAAAACAAAAAAACACATGCTAAAACTCATGACTGTCACACCGTATCAATTTACCCCTGAGTCAGGGCGGGTGCCCAACCCCGAAAGGGGTTGAAATAGGGGAGCTATCCCCCCCGCCAAAGGCGGCTTTCTAGGGCCTTTCCTAGCTGATGCTGAGAGGATTGGGTTCTAGTTATATGGTGATGGGCTGGTCTATCAGAGTGAGAACTGAGCGATCTCTGCCATACCCATAGCTTACTCAGACTGTTCCTTTTACTTATGTCTTTCCTAGATCTCAAGTGACGGCGTCTTTTCCGTGGATTGACCTCCCAATCTACCAAGATTGGAAGCCAAAGCGTCACATTTTTCCTTTGCCCCTCAACTTTCTCTTCATAATTGCTGAGGGGCACAGGGCCCTGGGTGGGGCTTTGGTTTCCCGGGCGTTTCCGCACCCTCCTCCGCTCCCCGCCATGGAGTGGCTTCGGTCACCCAGGCTTTATTGTGGTAGGCAGGGAGGGTTCTGTGGGGGTGCTCGGTTATGGCCTTGGCCTTGCTCGGGGCCTTGGGGCTGTTCGGCCAGGCAGCTTGGGGAACAACAACAACAACAACAACAACCCCTGAGTCAAAACGGGGTCGCATTAATGACTGACACAGCCAAATCAAATTTTCTAGCCTCCTTCTACAAAGACCAATTCAGCATTCCAGCTCCACTACCTAATCAAGATTTCCTGACTCGTCATATAAACACAGCTCTCTCTCATCACCCTCGACACATGACATTGACAACCCAATCACCGAACCCGAACTTCAGTACGCGATATCATCCCTCCCCGCCAAAAAAGCTATGGGAGCCGACTTAGTTGCCAATGAATTCCTCTCACACCTTACACTCCATTGGCAAGATCACCTTCTAACCCTATTCAACAAAAGCTGGCAGACTGGAACATTTCCTAACGCATGGAAGCAATCTGTAATTCTCCCATTCCCAAAACCAGGCAAATACCCCTCCAACCCTGCTTCACTACGTCCAATAGTCCTACTATCGTGTATAGGAAAATTACTGGAGTGCCGTGGGGTACAAAAATGTGTTAAGACCTCCCCCCCCCCCCTCCCCATGACTTATTGTCATCATCATATATATTACCAGCAGGGGGAAAATAACAGAGAAAAAAAAATCAAAATAGACGGGAACATAGCCTAACCGCGATCACACGACCTATGTAAACATGACTACCGTACGCCCGGATACTATATCCTTCCCAAATTGAATTTATTTATTTGTTTATATATTTTTGTACATGAGCTGTAGCCTACGTTTGCACCAAGGAAGGCTTGACGGTCCGCAACATTTATGTGGAGCTGTTTTACTGTACAGTTGTGCTAATAAGTCATGTCTCAGCTGTCATTACGTTTGGCTCGCTCTATGCTGTATCAATGTCTGTCAGATGACGAATAGGGTGGGTAAGTATAGGAACTAAGGAACATGGTTGTATATCTCACCCAAAAAGAATAAATCATGTGTAAATATTGCTGATACCAATTATTGATCAAAATATAATTGGTGCCGAGACATCACTTATTAGCACGACTGTACAGTATTGTATATTTATCTATTTTAGTATCGGTATAGTAAATAGGAAAAGTGCGGAATGGGCCTGAGTAAATACATACGTTGTTGACTAATTCAGTATAAATAAATACGGTAAGTTGGTCACCAATTATTTTGCAATATTTGAAAACAAATATGGATTTTATATGCTCTAAAAATAATATGAATTTAATGTGTTTTAAGGCACGGCAAAACCTAATAAAAATATATGGTACTAAAATGGAATTTTTTCGTAACATAAGGTTGTTAATACCGGTACCGGTACCTGTACCTTCCTATAGACGGCACCGATTCGTACACACGCCATTTTCACCTGTCTCCCGAGGTCTGTCCACCAGCTGTCAACACTAACTCTACCTGCCCATCTCTGTCAAAGGGTGCTTGCCTACTGATGTGACGTGTAAGAGGTAAGATTTGTTCGCATAGCAAGGGCTAGTTTTGTATCCCACGTACTGGGTACTATTAATTCGCTGTAGCTGGCATGCAAGGGCTAGTTTAGTATCCCACGTACTGGGTACTATGAATCCGCTGTTGCTGGCATGCAAGGGCTAGTTTAGTATCCCACGTACTGAATCTAGGTTAGGTTGGTTAGGTTGTTTGGTTAGGTTAATATACTAGGTCTCAGAAACAAGATTCGTAGTTGCGGTAGTATTTACAGATACGCCCGAATACTAAATGGGCGGCGGCCCAACCGCCATGGCACCGGTAAGGGTTCGTGTTGTATCCCACGTAGGCCTACTAGGTACTACGGACACATTGTAGGCGTTAGATGTGGATTAGGCTTGTATCCAATGTACTAGGTCTATGTTACTGGATATTTATGATTTAAATAAGTGCTACGTTTTCGATAAATCTGGTTATATGGCTTTGCAATTAGGGAAATCATGAGCCGATTTCTGACATTTCGTTAGTCTTTTTCGATTCTCAAAATACGATCAAAGTTTTGCCAAAAATTGGCTCGGGTTTTCCAAAATTATGCTTGTTGGGGTTTGCAATTTAGGGAAACATGAGCCACAATTCTAAATTAGGTTACTGTAATTTGTTTACTCTTAAAACTCGCAAAATCCGAGCAAACTTTTGCCAAAACTTGGCTCGGGTTTTCCAAAATTTGGGTTTTATGGCTTTGCAATTTCGGGAAACCTGAGACAAATTTCTAAATTAGGTTACTGTAATTTTTTTGTGTACAAACTCGCAAAATCCGAGCCTGCTTTGGCCAAAACCTGGCTCGGGTTTTCGAAATACAGTACTGTATTGGGTTTTAGGCCTTTGAAATACCTTAAAACCCGAGGCAAGTTTTGCTAAAATACGTTTTTATCGCCGTTTTACGCATTTAACCCCTCATTTTCCCTGTAATTCATAGCCCTCCCCACTATCTTAAGATAATGGGGAAAACGGTTTCTCCGAGGGTTGTAATTATTTCCAAACACTATTGACGAAAACTAACAGGGAATTTTTTTTAAATCCATGGGAAAAAATCGTGACATAAAAATTGAATTTTTCCCGCTGCTCTCCTCCGACATGCTGGCAACCTCTATGTTTTATGTCTGTCCTCTTTAATATTGAGCCTTTCTTGACCTGCCTGACTGTCATAACTAAACTGTCAAGAACGGCATCGTGGTAATGGTTTCTGTCCAACAGTCTTAGGCCTAGGCTATTGACTTACGGGAGAATAGGCTAATTGACCACTTGCGAGTTTTAGGCTAGCCTAGCCTAGGCCCTATAAGGAAGTTGAAGCCGTAGCCTAAGCATCAATATATAACAGAAATGGGTCAATATAAAGGAGCTGGACCACAGCAATTTTCAAGGATTTATTTATTTATTTGGATTTGTTAGGCTAGCCTATAGCCTAGCCTATGTAGATCTGTAAGGATCTGTCTTGCTTGTCCCAATCCGCATGTACTTGCATTTTTTTAGATGAAAAGGCATTAACCAATGTTCAGACCATCCCTTCATTCCCTCCACATCTCCTTGAAGCAAATCCACATCTTCCTTACTCCTCACTCTTCTATACAGCTTGGTGTCATCCACATAAAGGTATATCTCACTTCCATTAGTTATAACTTTAGGTAAGTCGTTGATTAATCAATTCTTCTCAGCATGGATTCACTCAGGGACGTTCTTGCCTTACTAATTTGCTTAGTTTTTTCTCAGAGGTATATGAAGCAGTAGATAATGACAAGTCCTATGATACTATATATTTAGATTTCAGTAAAGCTTTCGACAGAGTCCCTCATGAGAGATTGATGAGAAAGGTTGAGGCACATGGAATAGGTGGGGCGTTGTTAGGATGGATTAGGTCATGGCTAATTGGTAGGAAACAGAGAGTCAGCATAAATGGTACTATGCCAGAATGGGGATCAGTCAAGAGTGGTCTCCCCCAGGGATCTGTATTAGGTCCTCTGTTGTTTATTATATACATAAATGACCTTGATTTAGGTATAACTAGTAGGATAAGTAAATTTGCAGACGATACCAAAATGGGGAGAAAAATTGATTCAGTTAAGAGATATAGAGTGTCTGCAAAGGGATCTAGATACAGTACCTTACACGAATGGTCAGTAAAATGGCAGATGAAGTTTAACATTGACAAATGCAAGGTATTAAATTAAAATGTAAAACTTGCAAACTAAACAAACCAAAATTGGGACAAGGACAATATAAAGTCAAATTAAATTATCAAAATCGCTATGTGGAAACAACGCTTACTAAAATGAAAATTATTAAATAAAAGAACACAATCCACCACATAGGGTGTACATCACTACATGAGCAAGTTAATCTGTTTCCCAAGCAAACCAATCGCACATATAACAACGCACTATCGTCACGTTAAAGGAAGTAGTCAAGTTTGGGAAGTCCGGGACATTCTGGCAAATTTGACTAAACTCTGCATGAATAAAGAAACTACATGTTAAATGTCAAAATATTATTTAAAATCAAATTTGCAACATGACAAGACATTAACAATAGTAAAAAATACAAATATTGATAAGATATCTATACTATTACAAAATAATATATAAAATACAGTACAGCACTCACTAACGATAGTGCTATCGGGTAGGGAAGATGCATACAAATTTTAAATATAAACTAGCTAATGTGGAATTAGAAAACTCAGACTGTGAGAAAGATCTAGGTGTGTTTGTTAGCAATGATTTGAAGCCTAGAAAACAATGTATAAGCGTTCGTAACAAGGCAAACAGGATTCTCGGGTTCATATACTAGGAGTGTGAGTAACAGAACTGCTGATGTTATCTTGAAACTTTACTTGTCATCAGTGAGACCCCATATGGATTATGCTGTTCAATTTTGGTGTCCTTATTACAGAATGGACATAGATTTATTGGAGAGAGTACAACGTAGAATGACAAAAATTATCCATAATATTAGAAATCTTCCGTATGAAGAAAGGTTGAAGAAATTAGGCTTACATTCGTTAGAGAGACGCAGAATTAGAGGTGACATGATAAGAGGTATTCAAGTGGGTTAGTGGAATTAATAAAGGAGACTTGAAAAATGTACTAAAGCTCAGTGATAGCGAAATAACTCGTACAAATGGTTTCAAATTAGAACATTTTTGTTTCAGAAAAGATATAGGCAAATATTGGTTTGGTAACAGAGTTGTAGATGGGTGGAATAGGCTACCAAGTGATATAGTGGGATCAAGAACGATAGGGAGCTTTAAGATAAAATTAGATAGGCATATGGACGAGATGGGTTGGGTGTGAGGGGGATCTACCAGGTGTGGGCCAATCGGCGCTCAGCAGATCCCCGTAATCTTGTGTTAATCTCTGACCGTTTTGGTGGTGTCTGTACTCAAGGTATTAGTGAGATGGGTCTATAATTGGGCCTTGTAATTGGGGTTGGGTGTGACAGGGATCTGCCTTGTGTGGGCCGATCGGCTTTTTGCAGACTCCCATTTTCTTATGTTCTTATGTTCTTATGTTCTTATGATTAACATAACGAACAGTAGTGGTCCAAACACAGATCCCTGAGGTACCCCACTTGTAACTTCCCTCCACCCCGAGCCTAGTTGACTCCTTCACTTCCTTGAATCGTCCTTCGTATTCCTTCAGCTGCTCCTTTAATGCCATATTCTGTGCTCCCAATTCCTCTACCCTTTTTAATACCATCTCTAGGTTATTATTAACTTCCGAAATAGGCCTACATTCGCTTCCTTCACTATGCCTATTCCCTGCCCCACCCGACGCACCACATAGTTCGCACAATACCTTGATTTTCTCACCAATGTCCCCCTTCCATTTCTACGTATCACTAATATATGTCCCTAGTACCCAGTAGCCAATGCGGGATACAAAATTTTAATACTAGCCCTCATCTAGCACCTAGTATATGTCCCTAGTACCTCGGGAGATGAAGGAAAATGGCGAGTACTGTACTGTATGGTAATTGGTGCCGTCTACAGGAGAGCATTGACAACTTTGCTACGAAAAAGACATTTTAGTAGGCCTACCATACTTAATTGTTTATGACTTAAACTTCAACAAGCTCTGTGTGTCCAGATATTTTGACTCTAATGTACCTTTAATTTGGCTCTTTATCACTTTCAATTTTTAGGGGGGACGCTTGTTACAGGCAGCTTTGCCTTTTGTCTCCTTCATACACGTAGACAAAAATAATACTATATCCCCATAATATTAAGGAACCATTCTTAACCATTTAGATACCCCAATGCACTTAAATACATTTATGAAAGCATATGGTCCTCCCGGGATTCAAACTCGGGACACCACACCCAGAACATGTGCATCTAAACCCATATAATAATGTACTTCATTGTCCTCTATTCCTTTACAGTTTATCGCGACTTGAGACAATGATTTCCTCTCGAGACCTAAGGCGGGTGACGGGGCTTATTCGGAGCAGCACCAGTACGAGTTTCCTGCGGTCTATGCTCAGCGGACCTGAGAAGTACCTGCCCCCCCCCCCGGAAGAGGCACTTAGCGAGGAGGACATCATTGAACGCAAGAGAAGAAAATCCAGGCTCAACTCCTATCTATTGCCGGACGCCTTACTCCCCTTACGAGGGTGGCCATACACAGAATGCCCCCAAGCGGACCTATTCCCTGTGAGAGGGACAACCCGAGCCAGTTTAGTGAAGGACTTCCAGGATTGACCACTCAACTCCAAGCACTTTAATATACATCATCATCAGGTGGGTTTAATGTATTTACTGTCTTCATCATCAGGGTGGCAAATTAGACATTGGGTGTCATTTTGCAGGAAGGCTGGGTTTTTGGTCATTTTGCGGAGCTCCCGGTCATGTCCAGGGGGGGGGGGGGCTTTTTCAAGAAGGCCGTAACATATATACTGTATATATATAAACTGTTGGGAGGATGTTGATGTAGCACCTGGGTTTTCCCCGTTGTTTTCCTACTTTTGAGCTTGACGATTCTCTCTTTTAGACTATACCCTCTTTAATTAACCCTCTGAGGATTATGACGCATTTTGGCAGTGTATTCTGGCTATCATTAGACGATTTTATTTAGATTGGGAAGGGTATTTGTAAGTCAGAAGGTTAATTGAGACCATTTTTATCCTCTTAATTCCGACAGATCCTTCCGACGCTGTATAAAATCGTCTTCTGATAGGCAGAGTACAATGTCTTGAGCGCGTCATGGGGCTAATTACGCTATATTACCATTATATTCCATGTACAGTTGCCCACATAAGTTCCGTTCCTCGTCGGGATCTTTTATATGAAATTAAATTAGTATACATGAATTGCGAGTGTGGTTTCTTTTCATCATCAGTTGGCTAATCAGGTGAGTTAACCACTGCAGAAGAAACTACACTCGTAATTCAATCACGGAGGGGAACCGAGCTTGTGTGGGGGACTGTACGTGTTATTGTGCTTATGTTCTATATGTGCTAGGTGTGTTTGTTAGCAATGATTTGAAGCCTAGAAAACAGTGTACAGTATAAGCGTTCGAAACAAGGCAAACAGGATTCTCGGGTTCATCTCTAGGAGTGTGAGTAACAGAACTGCTGATGTTATCTTAAAACTTTACTTGTCATTAGTGAGACCCCATATGGATTATGCTGTTCAATTTTGGTGTCCTTATTACAGAATGGACATAGATTCATTGGAGAGAGTACAACGTAGAATGACAAAAATTATCCATAATATTAGAAATCTTCCGTATAAAGAAAGGTTGAAGAAATTAGGCTTACATTCGTTAGAGAGACGCAGAGTTAGAGGGGACATGATAGAGGTATTCAAGTGGGTTAGTGGGATTAATAAAGGGGACATGAAAAATGTACTAAAGCTCAGTGATAGCGAAAGAACTCGTACAAATGGTTTCAAATTAGATAAATTTTGTTTCAAGAAAGATACAGTATAGGCAAATATTGGTTTGGTAACAGAGTTGTAGATAAGTGGAATAGGCTACCAAGTGCTATAGTGGGATCAAGAACGATAGGGAGCTTTAAGATACAATTAGATAGGCATATGGACGAGATGGGTTGGGTGTGAAGGTGATCTCCCCGTTTTTTAACTTTTCTGACCTCTGACTGTTTCGGTGAGGTAAGTCCTAATGGTGTTTTTAAGCTGGGCTTATAATTAGGGTTGGGTGTGACAGGGATCTGCCTTGTGTGGGCCAATCGGCTTTCTGCAGACTCCCATTTTCTTGTGTTCTTATGTTATGTAAACCAAAGCAGAGTACATTATTTTCAGTCTTTATTACTGCATATACAGTACAAAGATTAATTTATGGTTTACAGTTCAAATTATGTCTTTGGAAGTGATAAAGGGGCCTAAACAATTATATAACATTAACATTCTTCAACTGAACATAGATGGCATCAACACAAAGAAACACGAACTCTCACACTTCATCAAACAACACAACATACACATTGCCATCTTACAAGAAACAAAACTCCGCACAACACAAAAAACACCCACATTTCATAATTTCACCACCATCAGACAAGACCGGGCTGTCGGCGGGGGCGGTGGACTCATCACCCTGGTACACAAAGAAATATCATGCATAGTAACCAGTGTACAAACCAAATCACTCCTCCCCCCAAATGATAACACAACAGAAATACAGTCAATTAAAATACGCACTGGTAACAACTCCAACATAACCATCATAAACACATACATCCCTCCCCAAACATCCCCTACAGTACCAAATGAATACAGACCACACTTACAACACATCACAAACACCCCACACACCCCACACATCATCCATCTGTCTCATTCACAAATGAGACAGAACAACACTTCACAACTCTAAACAGTACACCCATCACTAACATCAACAATGCTGTACACATACTCAATAAAACTATCCAAAACGCTGACAAGAAACACATTCCAAGAGATAACAGAAAAAGACACAACCCCAACTTCACACCAGAAATTCAAAACCTCATCAGACAACGCGACATACTGAAACACTCCCCAGCACCCCACACACAAGACATCACACAACAAATTCAAGCACTCAACACCCAAACTAACAACAAAATACAAGAACAACAAAAACTAAATTGGAATAACTTCCTACAAACACTTGATCACAAAACAAACCCCAAAAAACTATACAAAACACTAAACAGCATCACACTTTCCAACAGCAACACAACACAATCACATGCTGCAATCACAACAACAGACTCTACTCCTTCATGTAAACAACAAGCAAACACTCTCATCAATCACTTCTCACATGTCAGCCACCTAAAACCTCACAAAGACGACCGACGTGTCATCCGACGTAAGAGACAATTCCCCACAGACCCTGACTATACACCCTTCACCAATCACCAGACAAAGCATATCATCAACAATCTCAAGCACTCACCCGCCTGTGGCCTAGACAACATAAGCAACATACACCTCAGACACCTGGGACCACAAGGCATACAAGCACTCACTAACATATCAAACTACAGCTATTCACACAACACAATACCAGACATTTGGAAGCATGGTATCATCATCACATTCCCCAAACCCAACAAAGACCCCACGCTACCCTCCTCGCACCGCCCCATCACACTCCTTTGCTCCCCCTCCAAAGTCATGGAACGCCTAGTATTACAACTAATTACACCTGACCTACCCCTAGCTCCAACACAACATGGCTTTAGGCCACTGCACTCCACAAACACTCTTCTCACAGACCTTACACAAAGAGCTTTCGACGGCATCAATTCAGCTAGACCACCACACAGATCACTATTAGCCACACTCGACATTAGTAAAGCCTTCGATGCCATCCCCCGCCACAACCTAACAAACAAAATCTACAACACAAACATGCACAACAACACAAAACGGTGGCTGGCCAACTTCCTAGCAGGCAGATGTGCACACGTATCTTTTGCCGGTCAGTCATCTAAAATCAGAAACTTTCCAAACTGAGTCCCACAAGGATCCGTCCTATCGCCCGCACTCTTCAATCTGTACATGCACGATATAACTACACCCAATACGCCCCAAATAAACTTAGCCTCCTATGCAGATGACATAACACTCACATGCACACACCATGACCCAAAAAGAGCAACAGATCTCCTTCAACCCTATCTCAACACACTACATGGCTGGTGCACTACAAACAGACTTAATCTAGCCCCAGCCAAATCCACCGCAACCCTGCTCACAAGTTGGACAGGAGAACACGAATACATCCCTCAACTCACCATAAACAACACACCCCTAACACATACACACACCCAAAATCCTAGGAGTAACATATGATACTCATATGACATTCAAACAGCACACCACAAACATTAAAAAGAAACTGACACCCAGACTTAACGCCCTCAGGTCACTTGCTCACACAAAATTTGGACACAACAAAGAAACTACCACCACAGTATATAAACAATACATAAGATCAGTGATGGAATACGCAAGCCCAGCCTGGGCTTCTAACCTAGCTGAAACACATCATAAGACCTTACAGACTATTCAAAACAAAGCCCTGAAGATCATTACAGGCTGCACAGCTACTGCACCCACAGATCACCTACATCAAGAAACCAAAATCCTCAAAGTCAAAGACCATCTGGACATGAGAGGCACTCAATTCCTGGCAGCAGCCTCCACGAACCAAGACCACCCACTAAACTACATGGCAACACACCCACAGACACCAAGAAATATCAAACAACACCCAGCACACGGTATCACACACAATTATTGTCCTCTCTCCCTCCCTGCCCACCCCGAACCAACTTCCAGAAGCACATCCATACTCATATCTCTCACCGATCCATCCACTCACTCACAGACAACACGCAGCTGCATGCACGACCTCCCGAAATCCATCCTTCCGAATCCTCCCTTCCTCGCGAGGACAGAGTCCACCTGGCCAGGCTGAGATGCGGACACCATCCAGCTCTCCTGAGCTATCAGAAGAGACTGGATGACTCCGTTGTCGACACCTGCCCGGGATGTAACACAGCACCCCATACCATTAAACACATCATAGAAGACTGCATTTCACACAACCACTTACGCCAACAACACAATCTACACTCAATGAGAGCTCTGTGGGAAAGCCCGATCGTGGCCATGGCCTTTCTCAGGGACTCGGGGCTGTTCGGCCAGGCAGCTTAGGGAACAACAACAACAACAACAACAATTATATTTCGGGTCAATTTTCTTGTAGCCTATTTCATCTCATATTCATTCAAGTCTTCAAACAATATTGCTCTAGTTTGACACCCTGGTCATCATCATCATCTCTGATGCCTTGCCATTTGGAAAACCCCTGCTAAAGGATGGCCACAGCAGAAACTCCTCCATGCTACTTTGTCCAGACATGCTCCTTTTGCCCGTGCCACAATGCCAGTGTCAAACGAGAACCGAGTCCTTTATTTTTTAGTTGTTATTATTGTACATGTCACCCTCACTATCTGATTCCCCAATTTATAATATTATTATAGGTTTTTAGGTGTTCATGTTTGGGTTTGGGCTGGTCTGAGAATGCATCCCCATTTACCCCATTAATTTTAGGGTTCGCTATATGATTTGAAGTTTGATTATAAAACAAAAATACAGAATAGTAAAAATTTTGCGTCTGGTACCGCCGCCGCCAACACTGTGAACGACCGCAGCAGTGCAAGTACTGGTACTGAGCTGGATACACAGGCATAGTTTTCCTTTTTCCAGAGGATCTACTGTAAGAAAATATGATTTTACTATTTAAGATTGGTGATGGGCTGGTCTATCAGAGTGAGAACTGAGCGATCTCTGCCATGCCCATAGCTTACTCTGACTGTTCCTTTTACTTATATATTTTCTATATCTCAAGTGACGGCGTCTCTTCCGTGGATTGACCTCCCAATCTACCAAGATTGGAAGACAAAGCGTCACATTTTTCCTTTGCCCCTCAACTTTCTCTTCATAATTGCTGAGGGGCACAGGGCCCTGGGTGGGGCTTTGGTTTCCCAGGCATTTCCGCACCCTCCTCAGCTCCCCGCATGGAGTGGATTCGGTCGCCCAGGCTTTATTGTGGTCGGCAGGGGGGGCGCTCGGTTATAGCCTTGGCCTTGCTCGGGGCCTTGGGGCTGTTCGGCCAGGCAGCTTGGGGAACAACAACAACAACAACTATTTAAGATCGGGTTTTCAGGAACGTAAGTTACGTAACCCAATCGTAAATTGAGGGAGACCTGTACAGTATATTGCAGAGACATACAGTAGGGTCCCGCATAAAACGTGTTCAGATAAAACGAGTCTCGATTAAAACGAGCGACCTAAAATATTAATATTTAATTTTCAATAAGAACGAATGTGATCACATAAAACGAGTCCGCCGCCAAAGTGGGGCAAATCCAAGGAGTTTTCATATAGAGCGCCGAAATATCGTACGCTCCTGACGGAAATTTACGCTTACAGTGAACATTGACGATATTGGGCCACCAAAATGCCGTGTTCACATAAAACGAAATCGCATAGAACGGCCTCGTTTATCGACCAATTTCTCGTTTTATGTGAGACCCTACTGTAATAGTTTCATACTTTTCTATAAAATACAGTACTGTATAGAGAAATAAGTTGCGTAGGGAATCCATTGACCATCAGTTGAAATATAACCTACTATAGGCTCAGTTTTATGCATTGTCAGATACATCATCAGGTTCTAACGTCAACATGGGCTGACAAACAAGCAACTGTTCATAACAAATCCTAAAACCGAGTCCATTAATTTGAATCATTATTTTTAACCCTTAAAGATCGGGGTCGGACATAAGTCCGGTTCCAATTTGCAGCAAGTTAGGAGCATTATTAAGGCTTTTAAAGGGTTAAAATCGAGTGCAAATGGCCGGGAGCGCAGCGGGCCAGACAGCCGACTCCCAGGGCTTACCACCGCCCATTAACTCATGTTCCCTGTGTTCTCGAGAGGCCGGCAGTGTAGCCAGTAGTGAGCATAGCTGGGAAAATTATGCCGCTATACGCTAAACTCCCATGTTACTGGTATCACTGTATGAGAACCACGAGTGCTACGTAGCTCGTTCTGGTCTCATTTTGAAGCTTTTAGCGCCTAGTTTTTTGCTAAATAAAAAAAATGTCATGCAGATACTTGATTTATCATGCAGGAGGGCCTGAATATGCCCAAATAAGCCCAAAACCCCCCGCTAGACAAGGGTTACATGTACAAAGTTAATTTTACGCTTTGCAGTTTTTATCAAGCTTTTGAACTTGATAATATGGCCAAAACAATGCAATTTTTTGTTAACTCCTTGTGTACCGGCAACAGCTTTTTAATTTTATTCTTGCTACAGTATACAGTACAGTATTTAGACGATTTTATGCAGTTTAAGAAGGATCTGTGGTAGTAAAGCGGGTTAAGTGAGATAGTTCGAAGCCTGTTAATTGCTGGAGGCACTTTCAAAACAATAAAATCGTCTAAAAGTACAGTAGCCAGAATAAAGTTAAGAAGACGTCGCCGGTACAGAAGGGGTTAATATTCCTGTATTCCTCCTCTTTTAATACCAATCTTTATGTGGCAATTACTTCCAGTCATAATCCTTCATTTTCTTGGACATAAACAAAAACTTAAACCATGTATGATATATTCCAGGCCTCACAATTGACACCGGACGAAAAGGTTGTGGAGTCCCTGAGAAAGCAGCGAGTGTTGTACGGTCAGTATGGTGAGGCCAGCGGGGTGGACCGTCGCATGTTGTGGCCCAGTAAGGAAGAGTTGGCCCTGGAGAGAGAGTGGGAAAGTCTGGCTTTCCCTCACACCGTTCACGAGATGATAGATGTGACCAGGAAGGAGCGTGAGCAGGAGAGAGAGGCCACTATGAAAAGGTACAACCATACGGGTAAACATGTCATAACCTTTGCCCCTCAACTTTCCCGTCATAATTGTTGAGGGGCACAGGGCCTTGGGAGCGGCTTTGGTCACCTGGGCTTTCTTAGTGGTAAAGCTGAGAGGGTTCTGTGGGGGCGCTTGGCTATGGCCTTAGGCCAGCTCGGGACCTTGGGGCTGTTCGGTCAGACAACAACAACAACCATACGGGTAAACATTTCATAAAAGTTCTGTGGTAGTTTAAAAAGATTTGTTGAGAGAGTTTGAAGCCTTAATATTGCTAGAGATCCTTCCTAAGCTGATTAATAGTCTTCTTTTTTCCAGCTGACGGTAATTGTCGTGTCCCCGTCTTGATTATTCACCTATTACAATGATTTTGTAGCAAAATATATAATTACTTATGAATACTTGTCAATAATATGATGAAGAGGCAGAGTAGTTTCGCAGTTTTCTAATAATTATTGAGAACTCTCAAGGGATTGAAATTACCGTCAGCTGAAAGCAAACAGGCTATGCAAGATCAGTTTAAGGACAATAATACTTCAAAAAAGTAAAGCACCTTTCTTTTGAACCTAAGGCTTTGAGACTAGGTATCCAGTGACATACAGCCAGACTTGACCTCATTCTTTTAGACAAAATTAGGCCTCTGAAAAAGAGCAATATCTTGTGCAGATTTTCACTCCAATCTTTCAGACAGTCCGACAGACAGAAGTAATAAAAATCTACAAGACAGGTGTTTTACACTTTTGGAAAGTGCTGGCTCGACACCAGAATGGGTGGATGGGACTCGCCAGCCTTGGTTGGCAACCCGTCTAGGGGCGTATACCTTATACAGAATACCGAAGAGCGGCGCGCTCATCGGTGCCACTTCCAAGTGGCAAACTCTACAATAGATACAATAGATAGATAGATAGATGGAGAGGGAACAACAGAAATATGCCAGGAACTATTTTTAAGGTTGTTTTTATTTGTACAGTATTCTCACAAATGATATAAATAGTGTATTTTTACTAACCAGTTATCCCAAATTGACTAATTCCTTGAACGTGACGATAGTGCGTTGTTATATGTGCGATTAGTTTGCTTGGGAAACAGATTAACTTGGTCATGTAGTAATCCGCCCTATGTGGTCCTTGTGTCCCAATTTTGGTGTTTAGTTATTTTACATAATTATTATTTTTCTTAAGAGTTGTTTCCACATAGCAATTTTAATAAGTTGTTTTGTCTTTTTACTGTGTTCATCCAAGTTTTGTTTTGTTTATTTTGCAAGTTTTACATTATAAATACTGATCTTTATTGTTGTTCCCCCGTAGACAAGAAGACATGGTGCGCAAGGTGGCCAGACTGGAGGAGTGGAAGAGAGAGGTGACCGAGAAAATAGCCAAACAGGAGAAGGAAGTGAAGGTAGGCATTGGTTTTCTTGTAATGTACTTAAACGAACTCATACTCCCACACACAACATACATCATACATGCATAGAAAGTGAGGATCCGAGTGTGGGGGATGAGACGGTGAAGCGCAGAGGCGAAGCGGCTTCAGAGATGGAGTTGCTTCGAACCGGGGTGCTTCGCATGTCTCACTCCCTAGACTGGAACAAGACCTCGCGGGCCTCACCGTGTTCAGCGGTGTAGTGTAAAGGCTCTCAGCCTATGCCCGAGAGGGAGTAGATGGAATATAGAAAAAAAAAAAAAAAAAAAAAAAAAAAAATGATGTCTTGCTTAGTATGCTCCCCATGGCAGACCCCCCCCTCTCCAGGCTCCCAGACATATTTATCCTCCACTCCACAGGGCCATATCTACACTGTGCCTTAAGACCATTATCACTGAAGGAGCAGACCCAGACCATTACCTTACCTGGACAGCACTTCCACCAATGTTTAGCTATGCCAGGGTGGTGGGCAGCACACGGAGCACAGTACAGTAGTGTTCTGAAGAGTCTAGAGAAGAAACATTGGTCCATCACTATAGAGTATAGAGGCTACACACTTATTAGCATGTGTTATACTCACACATTCACAAACATGTACTGGTACTGTACTAACACTCACATACCAGTACGGTACTGTACACTGTTGTACAAGACAGAGCAAGACATTTGAGGAGTAAGTTTTAACCCTACTCAAGGCCTGCCTCTTCAAAACATTCCTTTTTTCTTTCCTCTTTATTATAGTGGTGAAAGTGCAACCTTCCGGTTGAGTTGACTAGTGGTACAGTATTTGTTTGTGGCTGTAGTCTGTAAGAGGGATATAAGAGAGATTCTCGTAAGTGAAGTAAAGTTAGAGGCTTGCGGTAAAACTCTGCAAATTCATTTTTGGTAAATGAAAGAGTAAATTAGTGATAAAGTGCGGCAGCCGAGTGACAGAATTTGTGGGAATTGTGCATTTGTTGATGAAAGTATCAATATTGGCACACAATCATAAAGGCAATATAATCAAAATGAGATAGGGAGGTATCATAGGTTTACCCTATTTGGCCCTTTTCAATTAATTTCCATTAGAGTTCTGAGACACTGATTTGTACCCCAAACTGTATAACGTGGTAGAGATGTTAAACTAGTCTCAAATGACTTGTCTGGACAAGGGAAACAACTTATCCTCAGACAATGTTTGGCTAATGTCGACCGTTTGATTTGTACTGGTTCCTGTAATTCAACAAGTTAGGGACAATTGGCAAAATTTCTTATCAATTTGTGGCATGATGATTAATTACAGGGACCAGTACAGGTAATTTGATTTTATTTTGTTATCACATTTTTAAATTCTGTCACTAGTCTCTCCAATTTGAAACCAGTGTTTTCCATCATCATTCGGCAGTTGCCTGTACCTCACTTATAATTGCCTGTACCTCACTTATAATTAAAAACATTTGAATTCTGGAGGTTCTTCTTACACAGAATCAAGTTGTCTGAAGGTAACTAGAATAAAACACAAATTTGTCTAATTAATTTGTTATTAGAGTGCAGTTGGGTGTATGTACAGACTAAGATAATATGCAGTACCGGTATTCGAGAATGCATAATATATCGTAGGCTTGTGCATAAACCTTTAACCGTCTTGATTTAGTGTGTGGAATTTCGGTGTGAGTATCCTAGGCTAGAGTCCTTGGAGTATCACATGTATTCATTACTTTCATTGATTTCATTAGTTAGGTTTATTTGTAAATTAATTGGCGAGTTGATGAAAACAAATATGAATCATTTAATAAAAAAGGTTAATGGAACTGCTCCTCTTTACAGGTCAAGCAGGAGCAGCTAATTGAGGAAGTGCGTCAGATGCTCGGCTTCCGCATTGACCCCCGGGACGACCGCTTCAAGGAGGCCCTGGAGCGTAAGGAAGCCGAGGAGCGTAAACAGAGCATTTTGGAACGACTCCAGAGGGACGCTAAGTTAGTTAGAGGCGGAGAGAGAAGAGGTTGCCAAAAAAAGTGAAGATGTAAAGGAGCAGTGATGGTAGGTACTAGAAAGAAAAGGAGTAATTTTTGTTCTCTCCCTTTCCCTGGCTTGCATCCATTTGGTTCCATTCAGCCAACTGTTTTAAAGGTGAACTACAGGGATGAACGAAAAAACAAAGATTAATGCAGGGTCATAACTTGGCATGAATATACTGTACTGTAATATGTATATGGGCAATATTGATATTATTCTATTAAACTCCAGAACAAAATACTATTATTATTATATATTATTATATATTATTATAATATACTATTATATATGCCGAAAGTTACCTCGGTACATAGCTTCGACTTTTCAACTTTGTATACCAATTTGCCTTTAGATTTAGTATATTCAGAGCTTTGCTTTATTATAGATTTGCACTTTGACAGGTTCGTTAGGAATGGTAATTATTTCATAAATGTTTATACATATTTTAATAATGCATCACTTAGCTCTACTCCCACTAGTTCTGTATATTTTGATAGAACTAAACTTAAAGATGCCCTTAAATTCCTCCTTTTCAATACTTATGTTAGATTCGGGCCGTACATTTTCAAACAAATATTAGGAATTCCTATGGGTGGAAATGCTAGCCCTTTAATTGCAGACTTATTCTTGCTTGCTTTAGAATTTAAATATATAAAAGACTTAGTTGACAGTAGCAAGAAAAATAAAATTCCAGAAAAATTAGCACTTGCTAAACTGTTAAGTAATAATAGTAGATATATTGATGATATTCTTGTTTGCAATTTGTTAAATTTTAATCAAGTTGCTAAACTTATTTACCCTAATTCTATTCCCCTCACACAATGTAACGTAAATTATAAAGTTGAAAATTTTCTTGATATAAATATAGAGATTGTTAATGAACAGTGCATACTTAAAGTATATCACAAAGTTGATGATTTTAATTTTAACGTAATAAACTTTCCTTTCCCTAGTAGTAATATCGATAGTAAAATAACTTATAATTGTTTTTATTCCCAATTAATAAGATTTTGTAAAATCTGCACTAAAGTAGATGACTTTTGGGCTAGAGCTAGGTTACTATACAGACTCTTAGTGGACAGAGGTTTTGAGGCAAGTAAATTGTTCCATAAATTTAATCTTTTTAGGGTCAATTATTGTGACTATTCTAAAATTTGACATCAATAATTTTAATCAAGCATTTTTAACTTGAAGTTTCTTGTATAACCTCTGCTTACTTTTTGTCTGTATTTATTGTTTATCTTTTTCTTTTTCTATTAATATTATTATTATTAATATTGATGATTTTTTAAATTTATTGTTCTTGTTAAAAGAGTACTCTTTGTTTAAATCTGTTGTTACTTCATATTTTGCAATTATTTCTCTATATTATATGTATTCATTGTCGATAGTATCAATTGCTTACTTTTGCGATTTCCTTAGTTTATTTGTGCTATAAATGTAGGTTATTTGTAGGGTAGTTATTGATAGGGGTCACTTGAGGCATGCTATGCTTACAGGTACCTACCCGATAGCACTATCGTTAGTGAGTGCTGTACTGTATTTTATATATTATTTTGTAATAGTATAGATATCTTATCAATATTTGTATTTTTTACTATTGTTAATGTCTTGTCATGTTGCAAATTTGATTTTAAATAATATTTTGACATTTAACATGTAGTTTCTTTATTCATGCAGAGTTTAGTAAAATTTGCCAGAACGTCCCGGACTTCCCAAACTTGACTACTTCCTTTAACGTGACGATAGTGCGTTGTTATATGTGCGATTGGTTTGCTTGGGAAACAGATTAACTTGCTCATGTAGTGATGTACACCCTATGTGGTGGATTGTGTTCTTTTATTTAATAATTTTCATTTTAGTAAGCGTTGTTTCCACATAGCGATTTTGATAATTTAATTTGACTTTATATTGTCCTTGTCCCAATTTTGGTTTGTTTAGTTTGCAAGTTTTACATTTTAATATAGTCGTTGGTGACGAATTGGCATTTTCAGCCAGCTGGAGTGTGAGTGACGCCCTTGTGCAGTGAAGCCATTTGTAAACAAGATATGCGGTCCTGAACAGTGAGGTCTGTTTTTCGTAATTAATACCTTTCAATTCAATACTCAAGCTCTGCAAAAGATCGACCAACGTCCTGATGATGTGGTGCACATCAAGAAATAATCCCAGCTCGCCAGCAATTAACATACATGCAGTGTTTATGCATGTTTATAGCCTGGTCCAGAGTTGAGGGACGTCGGTTCTAAGGCCTATTTCGTAATGATATCGTTTTCTGTTTAATTTATATATCGCGGTCCCTTGACCAGACAGTGGTGAAGCCAAATGTTGAGCTGTAAACAGGTAGGGTAGAGATACCAAAGGAGACGAATTGTCCAGTAGAGACGCACTTCATGCAAAAAAACTGCCATGCAAAAAACTAAAGTACCTGAAAAGAAAACAAATACATAAAAAAATACTTTATGCTATTAGTGATGTTCTCAAAGACTACCAGCCTAATAGGACACACATTTATCTTGAGAAAAAATATACAAAAATAAAAATTAGATTTTCGGGGTATCTCTTAGCCCAAACCTAAGAAAGCAATTTTTTCACAGCTCATTTTTTTCCTACTTCTCTAACTCGGATCGTTTTTCTTTTGTTTCAAATAGAAAGAGCATGTCTTGAACTATACTCCTGCATGGTTTCATGACTCTTGCATGAACGAGTGCTCGTGAAAGTGGGTGCGTCCCCATTGGTTCATGATATGGTCCAAAACCAATGGAGACGCATTTTTTCAAACTGGGTTTAGAAGGTCATAAACATCATGCATGGTAAACCCCAATCTCGCCCCACCTCCTCCTGTATTCATGGTCGAGTTTCCTTTGATGGTGGTAGAGCTACCTTCATTTGACTTCGAGGCCCAATGTAACTTTCTTAAGCATAGCCTTATCGCTGCCACTGACAAAGTCTGTGGGAAAACAAAGGGTCACTCCAGGAATAAGACCTCGTGGTGGTGGAACGATGAGGTAGAACATGCTGTGAAAGAGAAAAGGAGATGCTTCAAAGCATGGAAGAAAGGAGGCAGCAGGGAGGAATACCAGGCAGCTAAACGAACTGCCAAAAGAGTTATTTACAATGCTAAAAATCACATTAAGGACCTGGTCCTCGAACAAGTGTGTAACACTGACAATCCCAATGGGATCTTCAACCTAGCTAGGCGAGTTAAAAATGACAGTAGGGATATTATAGGTGAACAGTGTGTTAGAGATGATAATGGGAAGATTGTGTATGCAGAAAATGAAATCAGAGAAGCATGGAAGGTACACTATGAACGATTGCTAAATGTAGAGTTTGAATGGGATAAGGAACAGCTTAGTATCGAAAAACCAATATCTGGGCCCCCTCCTTTGATAGCACCAGCTGTAGTGAGCGGCGCAATCAATAAAATGAAGGACGGTAAAGCTCCAGGTTGCTCCGACATTGTCGCTGAGATGATAAAAGCCTCAGGGGAGATTGGTGTAAACTTAGTCACTGAGTTGATAAACACCATTATTAAAGATGAGAAAATCCCAGAGGATTGGCTCAAAAGTGTAATAGTAAATATATACAAAGGAAAAGGGGATGCGCTAGATAGAGGAAATTATAGGGGCCTGAAAATGCTTGACCAAATCATGAAGGTCTGTGAGAGAGTCCTTGAGGGTTTGATCAGGCAAAGCATCTCTATTGATGATATGCAGTTTGGTTTTATGCCAGGACGTGGTACAACCGATGCTATCTTCATAGTCAGGCAGATACAGGAAAGATACTTACTAAAAGTCAGGGATCTTTACTTTGTGTTTGTGGACCTGGAGAAGGCCTTTGATAGGGTACCTAGAGATGTTGTACAGTGGGCTATGAGGAAACTTGGTGTGGAAGAGTGGCTGGTGCGTGTGATAATGAAGATGTACTGTATGAGGATTCGCGAAGTTCGGTGAGGGTGAAGGGTGTACTGAGTGATGAGTTCGCAGTCCGTGTTGGAGTCCATCAGGGTTCAGTGTTAAGCCCCCTCCTCTTTATTATGGTCTTGGAGGCGCTGTCTAGAGTTTTTAGAGGCGGACTCCCGTTGGAACTGTTTTATGCAGACGATTTAGTCCTAATAGCTGACAGTATGCAGGATGCTGAGGCCAAATTCAGAGAGTGGAGAGAGGGCATGGCGAGCAAGGGTTTAAGAGTTAATATTAACAAAACCAAGGTTATGCATTGTAGTTTGAGACGAGGCAATGTGGAAAAGAGCGGTGCATACCCATGTGCAGTGTGTGGAAAGGGAGTGGGCATTAACTCAATTCAATGTAGCATCTGTCGATGTTGGGTACACCATGGGAGTAAGCGCTGTAGTAGAATAAAGGGGCCCCTGCCGAAGGATAAGTCAGAAATAGAGAAATTTGAGTGCGTAGTGTGCAAAGGCGAGCTTGTGTTAAGTGATGATCCTGTGGCTGTGAATTTTGGAAATGAGTCTTTGGAGCTGGTGAACAAGTTTTGTTACCTAGGAGATACCATCTCTGCCGGTGGTGGGGCCGAGGCTGCCACTGTTGCTAGAATTAGGTGTGGCTGGGGGAAGTTCAGAGAATTGATACCAATCCTGACCATGAAAAGAATGCCTCTCCCCCTGAAGGGAAAGGTGTATGCCTCATGTGTTAGAAGTGCAATGACGTATGCCTCAGAAACATGGGCCGTTAAAGTAGAGGATGTCAACAGAATGGAGCGTAATGAGATGAGAATGGTGAGATGGATGTGTGGGGCCATGCTACAGGATAGAATAACAAATGTTGAGCTGAGGAGACGTTTAGGTATAAAGAGTATTACCGAGGTGATGCGTACAAGTAGACTGGGATGGTATGGACATGTGGAGAGAATGGATGAACAAAATTGGGTGAAAAAATGCAGGTCTGTGATTGTGGAGGGAGCTGCACCAAGGGGTGGACCGAGGAAGACCTGGGATCGGACTATACGCGCCGATCTCAAATCCAAGAACTTGACAAGTGAAGCAGCCCTTAACAGGGTTGCCTGGAACGCCACCATTAGGACAAGAGACTGAAACTGCACTTATGTGTGGAACACTCAGTCTTAAAATTTTATGTATGTATGTATGTAATGGAGACGCACACGTGCGGGCCATATAGAGACGCGTCTGGATGGGGTGGTGGTGTGCGTCTCCATTGGTTTAGTGTTATTTATCAAAGTTATCTGCCCTATTTATAATATTATATCTTATTTCAGTTGCAAGAATATTGAATTAATAGTGCATGACCTACAACTACAAACTAACAGAAATGGAAAATAGAAATAAATAGTGTATGAACTATCGAATAAAGACTAAATAATGACAGAAATAATCGTACAATTTGTTTTTGTCACATAGGTCTAAGTGTGAGCTTTCGATACCCAGCTTCACAACACACACACACTCACACACTCAGGGGTCTAAATGTGGCCAAATTGCACTTTTTCATTGACCGTGACTGAACATCAACGAGACATAGGTCTACTTGTTTGGACGTCCCTCTGACTCCCTCACTGGAGTGACTCGTGGTGCCGTGCGGTGGGGCAACCCTTTAGTAGAGGGTTGTGCCAGTGGGAGGCGAAGGAGAGAGGGAAATCGACACTCCTTTATTTCTCTCTCCTCCCCCACTTCGCGAATCGGTAATTTGTGGGTTATTTCGCATATTTCTTTGTTACTATGCATTTTATATGCATTCATGTGCTTTGTGGTGATATAATATTGATATATATATGAGAGATATAAGCGCTATTGCATATTTTCCCCCTCCTTTCCTCCGCCCTCCCTCGCAAACTAGCTAGGCAGGGGAAGGGTGGCGGGGTTGCTTTTTACCAACAAATGTGCAATTCTCGACCATTGTAACTTCACTGCGGCGTGATGTTTTAAAGAAAATATATATAGAGTCGGATGTTGGTTGGTATTCACTACACGTTGATGTAGTTTTCGTAGCTATTTGGAAATGTTGCCAAAAATGGCTTAGGATTCGGGCAAAGTCTTTCACAATTTATTTTCTCTATAGATGTACAATGTAGGCCCACTATCAGCATGCAACTACTTTAGTTTAAGCTAGAAGTATAAGTGGTATAAATATTATCTACTAAATCAAATTACTCACATATTAATACAAAAAAACAGATGTTCGTCTGCACTGGACTGGGGTGCGTCTACTTAGGGTTTGGTGGTCATAAGGAGACGCACTTGATATTGGACCTCTTATCTCGGAAAATACTTGAAATATATCAAACATTGACACATCCATTAAAAGAATAACCATTTGGTAATATATCAAGTGAGTTTCAAGTTAAAAGAATGAATGAGCTTGACACTGATTCTTTTCTTGAAAACTTTCACACTTTTTGCGTCTCCTTTGGTGCCTCTACCCTATACAAATTATTAGAGTTTCTCACATAAAAAAACACACAGATTCACCCATTTCCCATGTCGAGAGTTCCCGCCATTGCACAAAATGACATCATGGTAAACACGCCAGTTCGCGCCACATAAAATAAATAAATAAGCTATATTTCTATGTTGTTAAAACAAATTGATGAAAGTTCTTCAGTATCATATACCTAAAACCAAGCAGATCCCAATGGACATTGTAGTTTGAATAGGCTTCATCCCTGGAATTCACCTTTAAGACGTTTATCCCCATCCAGGTATCAATTTCTTCCTGGCGAGCCAGAATTGTTTTGAGAAATCCTGCTTCGCCAGAGACATTTTTCTATCGAAAAATTTACAGTTTTAATCTGCTGTCAGAACATGTTAAAAAAATATGCTGGCTCGCGGAAAAAATTTACACCTGGATGGGGCTAAAAGTCTTGAAACAATAGGCTGAATGGGGCCAAATAGATGAAGACAAGTGAAGAGGGGTAAACAGAGTGATAGAGGCTACAAAGTCAAGTAAAGAGGAGAGCAAGCAGTAGAAGCAGGCTAAGAAACCTGCCCAGCACCAAGAGTGTTTTGGAATGGCTCAAGTTGGAGGCAGAGATAGGAGGTTTTGAAGAAAAGTTTATTTTGCAAGTTTTCCATTATTATTATTATTATTATTATTATTGTATACTACTGTACTTGGAACATTAACAATAAAAGAGTCTCTTAAATTCAATATGTTTATTTGTATATCTGAAATTCAGTAATAAATGATATATACAGTATATTAAAATTAAATTATGCTTGGGTTATTACATTGGGTCTACCAGTTTCAATAAATAATTAAATATATATGATCAGTGCTGGGTGAAGAAATGCCGGACTGTGAACGTCACACAAATAAATAGACCTCTTACTACAGTACAAGAAAATATAATCTGTACTATTTTAAAAGGGCCTAAAATACCCCAGAAAGCGAAATCCCCAGATACAAAAATCCCTAGTAACAAAAGGACCAACACCTATGCGACCACGCCCCACACAGGAATGTGGAAGCCGCGTGCGTCACAGATGGCGGCCCTTGTCATTCCTGATAGGTTAAGGTGTATGTATGTAATGTCCTATAAAGTGATTTATTGTATTCTAAGTACGTAGGTGTAACTATACAAACCCTTATGTACATGCCTTAAACCCGATCCCCTCTCTATTTTTGAACTTCATTAGGTCTATACTGTACAGTAAATGTGAAGAGATCAAATTAGGTAATTTAAATATAAAACTTCCAAAACAGGAACACAGTATTTGATGATGTAACAGGAATTAAAGGAAGTACAGTACCCGTAGGGGGGGAATTTAGTCATGTTGAGATTTGAACCTACTCATCTAACTGACAAATTTTATAGTGCTGCAATACTGTTACCCATAAAGATTTATACTATACCAGCAATCTAGTTGTCTATTTTATCTATCTATTGCCAGACGCAGTGATCCCCAAAAGGGTGGCCACGAACGAAACCCCCATGCACCTCTGTCCCCAGTCAGTCGACGCCCCTCCTTCCATCCAGCACCGCTTTCACGCATATACTTCTTAACTCCATCTAACTCCAACTTTATCTATAAGTGCAACAGTGAAAGGGGTAAAATTATAAATTTGGATTCTCCTTCTAGACAGCAGCTGAGTGCCATGGCCGAGGCAGCCTGGATGACTGTGGCAGACTACGCCAGGCATATTGTGGCTGCTAGTACAGACGAGAACCTTCAACGCCTGCAGAACTACCACACCACCAAAGCACCACTCTTCCACCAGCTCACAACAATATCTCAACCACAGGGAGAGTCGGTTAACAAATCAGTAGGGTCAGCTAAACACGAGACAGAAAATGTGAAGAGAGGTACTAATAGTTCAACAGAAAATAATTTTATAAAACAAACTTCCACGAAAAGGAGGCATCATAAAGCCAGAAGACCGGGAACCTCTAGTAAACACATAGTAAATAGAGGAGATAATGAAGACAATCATATACCTGTACTTCAGATTAATGAAAGTGGTGGTGGCCAAACTAAATATGATGATCTTGAAACTCCTGAAAGCCCATACAATCAACTGAAAACCATCTTTACTTTACCGGTAACATCTAAACAGCGGCTCAAGAGGGGCTTACTTTACTGAACTCTGAAGGTGTAAGAAGAGGAGCTAATTGTGATAAGATGAGAGATGAGGCCGCCACTTCTAATACCCCATCAGTAAACAGACATGCACATACTTTGAAGGATGGCGGAGGAACGGGTATATGCCAAAATTATGGAGAAGTTACCATTAGGCCATTAACCTCGTCAAGAATCACCAACGCAGTGGAATCTATAAGAACAAAAGAAACTATATTAAGTGGTGACAAAAACAGAGAACACACCATTAATACTTCACATAACTCCTCAGTTAAATCTACACATAAAATAGGAACCGTTACACTTATTAGTACCAGTGAACATTCTGGTACTACTTCATATAATTCCTCAGCACTTAGTGACCCTGTTGAATCAATAAATACCGTTGGACATGGTAGTACCTGGGAAAATGCAGCTACTGCTGCACTTAACACCTCGGATATCAGCAGTGCCTCAGAATTCTACGGAAATTCAACCAACACATTAAACAGTAGCAGTCGTATCTCAAAAGACTACGGTAAACCAACAAAGGCAATTAACAGTCGCAGTAACACCTCGGAACACTACGGAAAACAAACCAGTACAGTAGATGGCTACGGAAAACAAACCAAGACATTACATTTTACCAGTCGCACCTTTCCTCAACCCAGTACTGTACTTCCCACCAACCTTCTACAGCAAATGGGATCCAGCATCCAGCACAAACATACAAAGCCAAACCTTCTGCAGAACACCAAGACAATTCTTTCCTGGCTAGTCTTCTCTTTGACGGAACTGATAGCGGGGACGGACAAGATAATAGCCGGCATTTTGAAAGGGGTAATGAAAAGACACACATACACACGCACACACACACATAACCACATGTACGCTTCCTTCTCAGTCCCAATATCCTTTGTCCATGCGCTGAGACTTGACCCATTTATTGTGTAACAACCGCCTTCCTGGCAGTATTAGTTAAGAACCCTATGACAGCAAAGCACGTGGAGTTAAATAATGACAAGGCAGAAATAATGGCAGTTGAACTCAATGATATAGAAGGAAAAAAGCTAGACATAGCAGTAGCTTACATGCCACCAAAGACCAGAGCATGGAGGGAGTTGGAGTTTGAGGAGATGGTAGAGGATATGATTCAGTCGTTGAGAAGATTGCTTTTAAGGAAGAATCGATTGATCTTGGTAGGAGATTTCAACTGTAGTGAGGTTGATTGGGAATCGGGAGATGCAGGGCCAAATCAGAGATCTTGGGGAAGTCGGCTAGTGGAGTTGGTTACGGAAAATGTACTTGCACAACATGTGAAGGAAAATACAAGAATGAGGGTAATAACGAACCTTCTAAACTCGATCTGATTTTTACAAAAGATCCTCACGAAATTAGTGATATAAACTATCTATGTCCTGTAGGTAAAAGTGATCACCTATTACTAAAATGGAAGTTGACCTCGAGTTATGCCAATAGATTAGACAATAGCTACATAAATGACAGATTAAATTATAGTAAAGCTGATTATGTATCCTTGAAAAGATATTTAGAGGGAGTAGATTGGGATCTTATTTTGAAGGAACGGGACGTACAAGGTAAATATAGTAGATTCCTCGAAATTTATAGAGTAGGAACCAATCTTTTTGTCCCAAGATATAAAACTGGAAATTTTACTAAGCAGAAAGATTGGTTTAATTTGAAATGCAAAAGAGCTTTGGGTAGGCGTGATGCAGCTTGGGCTAGATTAAGAAGAAGGAACACTGAGAGTAATCGGAATAAATATAAACAGGAGAGGAATAGATATGTTAACATAATTAGGCAAGTTAAAATGAACTATGAGAAGAACATAGTAAATAAATGTGAAAGTGACCCTAGATTATTTTATAAATATATAAACAGTAAGTTGAAGGTAAAGAAACAAATTACTAAATTAAGAGTTGATGCTAGGACGTATGAAAATGTATCGGACATGTGTGAGGTAATGAATAACAAATTGGGGTCAGTTTTTACTAGAGAGGAAGGTTTTGACGAACCACAGGCGGGAGTACTGGAGAGTGGTCTTAGTAAGATTGAAATAACTAGAGATGAGCTGTTATCTGCGATGAGAGGACTTGAAGTAAGGAAAGCTATGGGACCGGATGAAGTGTCTGCCTGGGTTTTAAAGGAGTGTGCAGAGCAATTAGTGGAGCCAGTGAGGGACATAATTCAAGCTTCCTTAGATAAAGGACAGGTTCCTGTTGAATGGAAAAGAGCTAATATCATTCCGATATACAAGAATGGAAACCCTGAGGACCCTCTAAACTATAGACCAGTTTCACTTACTAGTATTGTATGCAAGATTTGTGAAAAGTTAATTAGGAAGAGATGGATGAAAGCAATTTGGATTCAGAGAAGGGACATCTTGTGTTACCAGTTTGCTATGTTATTACAGTAGGGTGATAGATGTACTCCAAGAGAGAGGCGGATGGGTGGACTGCGTCTACTTAGACCTTTCCAAAGCATTCGATAAGGTACCACATAAGAGATTGTTATCTAAGCTTGAGATGCTAGGATGTGTCAGGGGGAGTTTGCTGAAATGGATGGAGAGCTATTTAACAGATAGGGAAATGAGGACCAACATTAGAGGAACTTACTCATCGTGGCGGAAAGTTGAGAGTGGTGTGCCGCAGGGATCTGTGTTGGCACCTCTCATGTTCCTTATGTACGTGAATGACCTGCCGATAGGCATAAACTCTTACATGTCAATGTTTGCAGATGACGTAAAAATTATGAGACAAATAACAAATAAAAATAGTTGTGAGGAGCTGCAAGGGGATTTAGATAAAATATACGAATGGAGCACCAAGTGGAAAATGAAATTTAATATAAGTAAATGTGCGAAAAACGGAATTTGAAGTATAAGTGCGAAAAACGGAATTTGAAGGTAAATACGGGGAAGAGCAAGGTTATGGTCTTCGAAAGGGGTGAAGTCACAGAGCGTGAGGTGAAGCTGAACGGTCAGGCTATGGAGATCGTCAACTCTTTTAAGTATCTGGGCAGTGTGTTGAGTAAAGATGGGACTATGGATGAAGAGGTGCGGGAGAGGGTACAACAGGGGAAGAGGGTTGTAGGAACGCTAAAAGCAGTAACAAGAAATAGGGTGGTCAGTATGGAAGTGAAGAAGTCCTTGCATGACAGTGTGGTAATCCCGACACTGACTTACGGAAGCGAAGCATGGACGTTGGTTGAGAGACTCAGACCAAGAGTGAGAGCAGTGGAAATGAATTACTTAAGGAGTGCGTGCGGAGTTACATGGAGGGATAGACAGACTAATGAGGAAGTAAGAAGGAGGTGTGGTGTGGAGGTAGATGTGCTGGAAAGTGTGAAAAGGAACAACTTGAGATGGTTCGGCCATATGGAACGTATGGAAAGCGAGAGAATGACTAAGAGGGTGTACGAGAGCGAGGTGGAGGGACAAAGGGGGAGAGGTAGACCGAATATGAGGTGGAAGGATGGAGTGAGGAAGTACATGAACGAAGGCGGTGCTGGTTGGGGGGAGGGGCGTCGACTGACTGGGGACAGAGGTGCATGGGGGCGGTTCGTTCGTGGCCACCCCTTCGGGGATCACGGCGTCAGGCAATAGATAGATAGAGATAGAAATGCCATGTGTTAAATATGGGAAGAAGTGTGAATAGACCAAATTGGGAGTACAGGATGGGAGATAATATAATTAGCAAGGCCGAAAAAGAAAAAGATTTAGGGTTGATTATACAAGATAATTTGTCGCCAGAGAAACATATTAACAAGCTCTTTAGCGGAATGTATGCAATGGCCGGGAATATGAAAGTTGCTCTGAACTACTTGGATGAGACCATGGTAGCGAAAATTATGAAGAGTATGATTAGACCAAGATTGGAGTATGCAGCAGTGGTGTGGTCCCCGCATCTAAAGAAGCATGTTCACAAGTTAGAAAGAATCCAGAGAGCAGTCACTAGATTGGTTCCAAGTCTCAGAGAACTGCCATATGAAAGGAGGCTAGACAAATTAAATCTACCGAGTCTAAAAGAGAGGAGAGAGAGGGGAGACATGATAATGATGTACAAATGTACCCGGGGGCTGGAGAGGCTGGATAGGGAGGATATATTAATTATGGATACAGGAATAACTAGAGGCCACAGCTACAAAGTAAAAAGACCTACCTGCAAGAACGATATCAGGAAGTTTAGCTTCCCCTATAGATGTATTGACAAATGGAATGGGCTGGAGGAGGAGGTGGTAGGGGCAAGGAACATCCATATTTTCAAGAAAAAATTGGATAAAAAGTAGACTGAGAGACGGGACAACACGAGCTTAGCTCAACTCCTGTAAACTACAATTAGGTAAATACAATTAGATAAATACATGCTTCAACAACTTCAAAATGCCTAGGAAGAATAAACTGGTGAAGGCACTACTGCGATCGGGAAATCTATGGGTTTATCCGGGGACGGGACAGGGCCAGTGACCGTGGCGGGGCCGGGGAAGCCTAGGCCTAGGCTATAATGAACTCGCCCTGTCACGGGGGTCTGTCTCGGAGCCCCCACTCTTCTCACCTACTTATAGCATTTAATTTTAATGTAAGGAATGACTTGTTTATGTTTCTATTATTTTGTATGCTTGGTTGTCCAATTAGTATTGATTTTGATCAAAAATTACCGTCAAATGTGTGTGGAAATGCGGGCTGCCGCCCATATGTATTTTTCTCCATAAGTTATTATGTTATCCCCAATGCGCAAATTCCCAATACCCGTCGTGTAATGCCGCCCATATAGGTGCGGATTGGGGGGACTGACTGTACTAGACGAGACGGAGAGAGGGGCGAGGAAACGCGGAAGTGGTGCCGGACCCTACGAATTGGAACTTTAAATGTACCGTAGTTCTTTTCGGGCTCTGTCTCGAGTTGGCCATCCCCCAGCTATGGGGGTATTGTGCCTGAGTATATACATACATACATACATACAGGGCTAAGGCTAAGGCAGCCTCCCAGAAGCTGGGTGTGCTCAACCGCCTTAGGGGGTTCTTTTCCCCTGCACATCTTTTTGCTCTGTACAGGGGAATAGTGCATCCTTGTATTGAGTATTGTTCACATGTGTGGGGAGGTTCCTCTCACACCGCTCTCCTAGACAAAGTTGAAAGGAAGGCCTTTCGTATCATTAACGCCCGTCCACTCACCAACTCTCTGCAATCTCTCTCTCTCCGCCGCAATGTTGCATCTCTCTCGCTATTCTATCGCTACTATAATAATCAGTGTTCCTCAGAGCTTTCCCAGTGTATACCACCTCCTTTACGTAGGGCACGTGGTACCCGTCTTGCAACTCAATCCCACCCCTACTCTGTGCAACTCACCAACCCAAGAGTGAAATGTTACTCTCAAACTTTCTTCTACTCAACAGCTGAGCTCTGGAACTCTCTCCCAGAATCAGTCTTTCCCTCTTCCTATGACTTAAATTGCTTCAAAGTCAGTGTGTCCAGGCATTTTGGCTCGAACGTCCCTTGATTTTGGCCCTGTCACTCTTTCAACTATGGGGGAGGCACTCGCTATAGGCAGTTCTGCCTTTTGCCTCCCTCAATCACATAGAAAAAAAAAAAAAAAAACCCGAAAGGAGTTGAAATAGGGGAGCTATCCCCCCGCCAAAGGCGGCTTTCTAGGGCCTTTCCTAGCTGATGCTGAGAGGATTGGGTTCTAGTCATGTGGTGATGGGCTGGTCTACCGAGTGAGAACTGAGCGATCTCTGCCATACCCATAGCTTACTCTGACTGTTCCTTTTACTTATATATCTTCTAGATCTCAAGTGGCGGTGTCTTTTCTGTGGATTGACCTCCCTACTGCCAACCTAGAAGTTGGCAGATTGGGAGCCAAAGTGTCACATTTTTCCCTTACCCCTTAACTTTCCCTTCATAATTGCTGAGGGGCACAGGGCCTTGGGTGGGGCTTTGGTTTCCCGGGCGTTTCCGCACCCTCCTCAGCTCCCTGCCTAGGAGTGGCTTCGGTCACCCGGGCTTTGTTAATGGTAAGCAGGGAGGATTTTGTGGGGGCGCTCGTTTATGGCTCGAGACCTTGGGGCTGTTCGGCCAGGCAGCTTAGGGAACAACAACATACATACATACATATTACATACATACATAGCCTACATACATACATACATACATACAATTCATACATACAATACATACAATACATACATACAGTACAATACATACATACATACATACATACATACATACATACATACATACATAGCCGACATACAATTTCCTATTTTAATACAATATTGACAAAGTATTTATGCTGTGTAACTGAACTGTATAAGGAAAAATAGCACAATATTTTCCTAGTTGTAAAATGTAAACAGTTGCCAAATGTAAAACCTACTGAACTGTACTTTCTATGCCAAATATAATTCATGTACTGTCGCGCTAATAAGTGATGTCTCGGCACCAAGTATGTTTTGATCCATAATTGGTATCAGCAATATCTAAGCTTGATGTCTCCATTTTGAGTGAGATGTACAAACAAGTTCCTACACTTACCCACCCTATTCAGCATCTGACAGACATTAATACAGCGCAGAGCGAGCCAAACGTAATGACTGCCGGGACATGACTTATTAGCGCGATTGTACTGTGTATGAAATGTTAGCAAATCTGTACAATAAACTTTTAGAGTAAATTTTTCCAAGTTTATCATACACCTAGTGAGTGTTATGAAAGTTACTGCCTGTGATTTTTATTCAATGTTTTGTAAATGTTTAGTTCACAATAGTATACACTTTTGTTTTATAATCCTGTGTAGCGGATAGACCTGTACATATACCTCAATAATTTGGTAATGTTACAATATATTTTTGCATTTTACATTCATAAATAGTTCACTAATATACTAGGTTAGCTTTTGGTTTGGTTAGGTTAAAGCATAGACTACAGTAGATCTGGACTGGACACGAAAATGGAACTTTGCAGTAAGGGACCCAAAATCGGAGAACGAATCCCCAAGTTCGAACCTCGAAACCGCGAAAATGTGATAATTTCACGGTTTTGAGGTTCGACCTTGGGTCCCTTACTGCAAAGTTCCATTTTCGTGTCCAGTCCAGATCTACTGTAGTCTATGGTTAAAGATATTGTTCAATGTTTCTTAGTAAATAGGCATCCAAAAAACAGTTCTACCCGCTACACAGGATCTTACCCACTTTTCTGTAAATGACCCAGATTAACTTGCTCATGTAGTAATGTACACCCTATGTGGTGGATTGTGTTCTTTTATTTCATAAATTTTATTTTAGTAAGCGTTGTTTCCACATAGCGATTTTGATAAGTTAATTTGACTTTATATCGTCTTTGTCCCAGTTTTGGTTTGTTTAGTTTGCAAGTTTTACATTTTAATTTTAATGCATAGTTCACTACACCTATTATCAGTGACAAACAGGTCTGCCTCGATTTACTGTACTGCTTGTAATAAACTATTCATCCATTGAACTAAACTAGAAAACTAATTTTAACAACTAGTAATCAAGTAATATAGTGAAGATATGAATCCATTAATTATTTGAGTTCAGATGACACCATGCAGTGAGTTTGTATATAAGTGGGTGAAGTGTTGTGTTGGACAGGTGGTGGATATTTTGTGTTTCCAGGCTGTCCTCCTCCCCATCCTGTTCCTGTCTAGCGGCAGCCTCCCGTCCGTCACCCGCTGATCCAGTAAGTTAGTAACACAACCAACCCACTACTGGACACAGAATTCAGATTTTTTTTTCTCTGTTAGTCATGACTATTCTTTTCATAAATTATACACCTTAACCCTTTCAGACTCATATGATGTAGAGGTTGCTAGATTAGCAATAAGAAATAGAGTTCTCTCACTCTTATAATTACCTCTCCAAAATTAGTTTTCTGCCCACAGCTAACTCAAAGACAACTGCAGAGGTTGAAGTAACTAAACTAAAGGTTTCTAAATACCCCTGATGTTAACAAAGGCTTTAAAGTATCCCTAATAGGCTCAAAATTGCGTCATATGTCGGAGAGGGTTAAGTTGAAATACAGTAGATTTGATTGAATTTGCTTCACATATTGTAAATTTTATGATCCTAGATTCAAATATCCCCCAAAAAATGTTTGAGGCTAAGAATACTTTATAATTATACAGTACAGAAAATACAGTTATAATTTTCGTAGTTGGTAGTAAATTGTTTCTAAAAATCTCTTGTGACCTTGGTACAGTTGGTGCTATCTTCATAGTCAGGTAACTGCTGGAAAGATATTTACATAAAGATAGGGATCTGTATCTTGTATTTGTAGACCAAGAGAAGGCTTTTGAGAGGGTCCCCAGGGATGTTGTTCAATGGGCTATGAGAAAACTCGGCGTAGAGGAGTGGCTGGTGCGTGTGATAATGAAGATATATAAAAACTCACGAACGGCAGTGAGGCTAAAAGGTGTAGGCTACCGAGTGAGGAGTTTACAGTTAGTGTTGAAGTCCACCAGGGCTCTGTGTTAAGCACTCTCCTCTTTGTTATGGTTCTGGAGATTTTAGAACTGGGCTGCCATGGGAACTGCTATACGCAGATGACCTAGTTCTTCTTGCAGATAGTGTGCAGGATGCCGAGGATAAACTCAGAAGATGGAGAGAGGGCATGGCAAGTACAGTACAGGATTAAGAGTTAATAGAAGTAAAGTAAAGGTTCTACACAGTAGATAAGGGCGTGGAAATGTAGAAAGTTGTGGTTTATACCAATGTGCAGTATGCAGAAAAGGGGTGGATGCAAATTTACTTTACTGTAGCGTCTTTCGTTGCTGGGTACATCATGGGAAAAAGTGCTGTTCTAGAATAAAAGGACCTCTGCTGAGGAAGAAGTCCAAAGTTAAGAATTTTGTATGTATAGTAAGCAAAGGTGAGCTGGTGTTGAATGACCGTCTCAAGAGTGTGAACCTTGGCAAGGAGTTGTTAGAACTAGTGGACAAGTTTTGCTACTTAGGAGATACCATCTCTGCCAGTGGTGGGGCCGAGGTCACCACTATCGCCAGAATTAGATGTAGCTTGGGTTGTTCTTCTACCAATTGTAACCAAGAGAAGACTCCCACTCCCCTTGAAGGAAAACGTGTACGCTTCATGTACAGTATTAGAAGCGCAAAGACCTTGTTTCAGAAACGTGGTCTGTCAAAGCGAATAATTTATTAGTGGCCCCTTCATCATTGACGATGCGCCTTATGTAGGTAATGGCCAATCTTTGAACTCTAAGCTTACTGTTCAAACTTCCCACCCAAGGAGAACTCCTAATACGATTGCCTTACATCGTGAGCGAAACGCTCTTAATAACCACTCACGGACTCGTCCTTATGATGTGGGAGATATCCAGTGAAGACCTGAGGAGACAGGTATCAAGAGTATCAGAGATGAAATTCATACAAGCAGGCTTGGATGGTTAGAGCGTGTGGAGAGTATGGATAAACTAAGTTGGGTGAAAAAATGCAATTCCATGAATGTAGAGGAAGCTGCACCAAGGGGTAGACCGAGAAAGACGTGGATCAGATTATACGCTCTGATCTTGAATTATGGCAGCTCTAAACAGGGCTGCCTAGGACGTAAGACTGGAACCGCATTTTGTGTGGAGTGCTCGGTTTTTATATTTGTATGAATGTATGTACAGTCGAGATTAATAAGTGTTGTCAGATATTTCACAAAGTTTCGGACCCTGACTAATACTCTAAGGGACAAGCACTTCTCCCAGTAACTATAAAGATACCAATAACACGTTTTGAGCGAATACCAATGGAATCTATGACAACACTATATACCCCTGATTGTACAGTACAGTAGGCTACTCCCCTAATCTCTTTCTAATCTGAATGAAATGGACTAATGATGATACCAAAAGTATGATAAACAAAGCATCATGGTTAAAGTTGTGTAGGTGCAACATGACTTTTATTGGTGTGAGTATATTTCTTGATACCAGTACTCCTTAGGGAAAAAAAAGCAAAAAAAGGCTTATTGCAGTAGTGATGATGGTTGTATTTGTATTGATGATGATTACAGTAGTGATGATGATGACAGTAGTAGATATGATGGTGACAATACTAGTAGTAGTGATGATGGTCATAATAGTAGTGATGGTGATAAGTAATGATGATAGTTGTAGTGATAATGATGATAGTAGTGACGATGGTGTGAGTATTAGTGATGATGGTGAAAGTTGTAGTGATGATGCCAATAGTTGTGATGATGAAGATCATAGTAATGGTGATGATGGCAGTAGTAGTGATGATGGTGATAGTAGGATACATGATGGTAATACTTGTGACAGTAGTAATGATGATGGTTATAGTAGTAGTGATGATGTTAACTGTAGTAATGATGATTGTAAGATGGTGGTGGTGATAGTAGTAATGATTGTTGATAAGTGTATCAATGATGATAGTAGTGATTAAGGTGTTAGTGACAATGGTGACAGTAGTAGTGATGATGGTGAGAGTAGTAGTGATGATTGTAATTGTAGTAGTGATGATGATCATATTGATGGTGATGATGACAGTAGTTGTGATGATTGTGGTAGTTGTAGTGATGATGGTGATTGTGATTGATGATGGTATTAGTTGTGATGATGGTAACCCATCGCAGAGTTGGGTATGCCGTTTTTATTTTGGGCAAAACGGCACGTCTACTTTATTATTATTATTATTATTATTATTATTTTGTATATACTGAGGCACATACCCTATAGCTTGGGGTGGCTGAAAGTTGGTTGGTGGAGATAACATAATAATGAACACTTTACATGAAACTACTTGAACCCCTTCAGGCTCTTGATGCATTTTGATTTTTTTTTCTGGCTAGAATTAGACACTTTTATGCAGCTTAGGAAGGATCTGTGGGATTTAAAAGGGTAAACACCATCTCTATTAACCCTCTGATTTCCATATACCCTTCCGAATCTGAATAAAATCGTCAAATAATAGCCAGAAAATATAAATTAAATGAGTCATCGGGGTCTGAGAGGGTTAAGTGAACAGGGTTGCCTAGAGCAGCCTCCATTAGGACGTGAGACAGGCACCGCACTTCCTGTGGAGCACTCAGGCTATAAATGTATGTATGTATGTATGGGCTCGATCCGCTGACCCTTTGATCAGCTGCCGTATGTATGTAATTAGTGCCCCCCTCCTACTACGCTCCTTGACGCAGTTGGGGGGCTTCGGGGCCGGCGACTGGAGCTTGGTTGGGGAAGGTTATGGATATTTCCTTCTCTCCTCAAGCTTTCGTCGTCGGCTTGACTAATTTTGCGTAGTTTTTCTTTCAGTTATCCTTCGGGCGGCCTATACCATGTGCCACCCTGCCCTGGCTAGGATGTAGGCTCCTGACTTGATTTGTCTCTTCGGTCGCTGATACAGGCGAGCTGACTCGAATCCCCTCAGTAGTGCATTTTTTTGCATCTCGCTGTGATTTTATTTTATTAAGCGTTATTTCCACATAGCGATTTTGATAAGTTCTTTTGCATTTATCTTGTGTCGTCCCAGTTTTGGTTTGTTTATTTTGCAAGTTTTACATTATAATTAGTCCTGATCTCTCATGCTTCGCCCTTGATCACTTCTTGGTTGGTGCTGCAGTGTAGCAGTTCTTGCCTCATCCTTCGGCCCTGCCCTATAAAAGCTCTGCTGTGGAGCTCATGTGGTCCGGCTGAACTGATGAAATGGCGAGAAATGTCTGCGTGTCTTCACCTTCCTAGATTTGTTCACCTCCTGCCCTTCCCTATCTATCGACTTGATTAGTTGTCCATCTTAATCTGTTTTGATAGCATAATGCATACGTACGCTGAATTTTGATGTGAGTATCCTAGGTTCGAGTCCTTGGAGTGCCACATGTAATTGTTGATTTAATTAATTGAGTTTAGAAGTAAAATTGGTTGGTGAAAAAAATATGAACCTAATCGTTCGGGTCAGCCCTACGAGAGTTGTTTTGTGGAACTCAGTGGTCTGGTTAAACTATTATATACTTTTGTTGTTTTTTAATAAGTGTTTGTCTATTTTCTTGCAGTGTCGGACTGGCAGAATTACCAACTAAAATACGGTTGTAGTACATTAATAAATACATAAAATATAATTCGGCATACTTTTTATCCATTACAAACCAAAAATTTTGTATGAATGTACTGTATATATAAACTCGGGTATAATTATGAAAAATTAAAACACAATCCATAATGATATAATATATTCTATCTATCTATCTATCTATTTATTTGCTTAGGTCCTTTCCCCATTTTTGTGTTTTTTGTTTGTTTTTTTTTTACTGGGGATAGTCGACTCGAGACAGAGCCAGAACAGACACAAAAAAATAGGGACAACAACAAAATAAAATCATAAATTGAGGCATGGAATACCCAGGAAGATCTGCACACCGTAGTATTACCATTGTACGTTTTCTTTATCACTTATTTACAGGAAATGTTTATTAAAACACTCAGATTTTGTGATGTAGTTTCTTTATTCATGTACAGTACTGTATTTATGTAGATAACCAAGCACTTACCCCAGTGTTCCTTTTTTAATTTTTTATTTATTTTTTTATCTTTTTATTTTATATTTTTTTTTATGGGGGTGGCCGACTCTAGACAGAGCCCGAAGAGGGACATCACAACACATCAGAAAAACAATGTACAGTATGTACAGCTATGTACAGTATACTGTACTGTACTCTGGTATTTACCCCTTTTTTTTTTTTTTTTTTTTTTTTTTTTTTTTTTTTTTTTTATGGGGGTGGCCGACTCGAGACAGAGCCTGAATAGGGACATCACAAGACATCAGAAAAAAAAATCACACACATTCTAGGTCGTCAAGGAGAAATACCCAGAGAACCAGACCCATTTGGGGTCCCCAGCAAAAGATTCCCAGGTCCCAGATCCCCTAGAGAGGCGCCGATTTCCGCAGGCAGACTTGCAGCAAAGCTGTATCACCACAAGCCCGCCCCATCTTGCTTCCAGGCGCACTACCACTACCACCGGCTCCCTGGGCCAGGTGCCTAACGGACTATTATCTAGTCTAACTGACGCATGAGCCTCTCTCCCAAACGACCGCGTTTACACTCATCTATTCACTAGCATTCTCCATTCATTCCTATTTATTACCACTTCTCTTGCCTGATCTATAGTCATTCCTCTATTGCCCAATGCTTGTCTTACACAGTCTCTCCATCTCAATGGGGGTCTTCCTGCCCCTCTACCCCCCTTGTATCTGACTCGCATATTCTCTTTGTAGGCCTTTCATCTTCCATTCGTTCAACATGACCATACCAGCTCAGCACCCTTCTGTCCACTCTGGCCGACAAACGTTCCAACTTCTGCTCCAACTTCCTTATGGCCTGAAAGTCGCAAGTGGTCAATTGCACGTTTGACTGGCATACCCGACTGTTGTTTTGGGCCACACCCCTCCCTCTAGTCAGATTTTTGGCTGGACGTCGGATCGGATGGCCCACCAGATAAAATAACCAGGTAAGAATGAGATATACTTTACCTCTTTGGTTCTTTGCATTCCTTTCCAAGCTGAATTAGATCTTCTAATTATCATAGCCTGAATATTTTTTGGAAATATAGTACAGTCGCGCTAATAATTGATGTCTCGGCATCAAGTATATTTTGATCAATTATTGGTATCAGCAATATCTAAGCTTCTTTTCATCATATTGAGTGAAATATACAGCCATGTTCCTACACTTACCCAACCTATTCAACATCTGACAGACATTAATACAGCACAGAGCAAGCCAAACGTACTGACAGCTAGGACATGACTTATTAGCGCGACCGTACAGTCAGGCTAAAAAAACCTTCTTAATTAATTCACTCCCTTGATGTTCACACAATAATATCACTGTGTTGTCCCTGTTCGGGCTTTCTTGGTCTATCTATCTCTATCTATTGCCTGACGCCGTGATCCCCGAAGGGGTGGCCACGAACGAACCGCCCACATGCACCTCTGTCCCCAGTCAGTCGACGCCCCTCCCCCCAACCAGCACCGCCTTCGTTCATGTAGTTCCTCACTCCATCACTCCAGACGTCAACTCGGGTAGTTTTGTGGTTGCGGGCACAGGGTATTACTGATGGGTTTCTTATACTTCGCCACCAACGACTATTTTGCGCTATCCCAGACGTCAACTCAGGTAGTTTTGTGGTTGCGGTATTTTGCGGGTACAGGGTATTACAGTATAGATGGGCGGGTGCCCAACCCCGAAAGGAGTTGAAATAGGGGAGCTATCCCCCGCCAAAGGCGGCTTTCTAGGGCCTTCCTAGCTGATGCTGAGAGGATTGGGTTCTAGTCATGTGGTGATGGGCTGGTCTATCCGAGTGAGAACTGAGCGATCTCTGCCATACCCATAGCTTACTCTGACTGTTCCTTTTACTTATATATCTTCTAGATCTCAAGTGGCGGCGTCTTTTCCGTGGATTGACCTCCCTACTGCCAACCTAGAAGTTGGCAGATTGGGAGCCAAAGCGTCACATTTTTCCCTTACCCCTCAACTTTCGCTTCATAATTGCTGAGGGGCACAGGGCCTTGGGTGGGGCTTTGGTTTCCCGGGCGTTTCCGCACCCTCCTCAGCTCCCTGCCTTGGAGTGACTTCGGTCACCCGGGCTTTGTTAGTGGTAAGCAGGGAGGATTTTGTGGGGGCGCTCGTTTATGGCCTTGGCCTTGCTCGAGACCTTGGGGCTGTTCGGCCAGACAGCCTGAGGAACAACAACAACAACAACAACTATAGATAAAGCTAAGGTCAGTCCTTGCTCAGTGAAGAGTACCCTAAGTTGAAGATTACTGCACCATTCCCAGAGCTGAGAAGGGTGATCGGAGTATACAGTACTTCGCTTCTTGAAAGTGTGGCATAACAATAATAAACTAATGAAAATGTATGATCTTCCCAGGATTTGAACTCTGGACACCACACCCAGAACATAAGTATCTAAACCATTACACCACCAACACAGTTAAAGGTTAAGTACACATTCACGATTAATATCCATTTTCGAATTCTGGATACAGTATTAAGCTAATCATGTACTTAGACCCAACTGCATTATGGATAACGTAATGATTTAAGCCGGTATCACACGAGAGCTTTTATACTCCACATTTTTCTGGCAACATTTCTGGGACATTTTACAGTGGTATCAGAAACTAGACTGATGATAGATGAATTTAGGTGACATAATTATTGAAAAAGCTGACCTCATAAGTTGCCAGACCAGTGTCAAGGATTAATGTTGAGGGAAAAAGCGCTCGTGTGATACCGGCTTTAGTGAGAGGGAAGAACCATGAATTAATGGAATCTATCTATCTATCTATATGCTCAGGCCCAATCCCCATTTTGGGGGTAGCCGACTCAAGACAGAGCAAGAACAGGGAAAACACAAAAACAACATAAAACAAAAAATAAACACAGATAAAAAACACAAACTCTCACACATCCAGGTCACCCAGGAGAAGACCCAGAGACCAGGGTTACCAAGGTCGCTCCAGCATTCCCCCGGCCCCTGACCACCCGGAGAGGTTCCGATCTCGGCAGGCAGACATGCAGCGGAGCCAAAGCCACAAGCCCTCCCACCACACTTCCAGGCACACCCTTCATATTAATCGTCTCCCCGGGCCAGGCGCCTGATGGACTATTATCTAGTCCAACTTGCGCCCGACCCCTTACTTAATGGAATAATAAGCTTAATAAGGTAGAACTAAATCTTATGTATGTATGTATACTGTAAGCTATATACTCAGGCACATATCCCATTGGTGAGAGTGGCCGACTCGAGACAGAGCCCGAACAGAAACCTTTAACCCTTCTGGCCCGGGCAGCATTTTAAAATGAAAGTGCGGAAGATGGGCCGGAGCCCGGGTGTCCTTTTAAAATCCCTATGATTGAAAGCGTGCTTCGAAATTCGCGCGGCGAAAATTTCCTTTGCAGGGGCGATCGCAGCGCCACCAAGCCTCAACTATTACCGTTATCAGTTTCCACGTGCCCGCCATGGCGAGTTATAGTGAAACATGAATTCCGACGCGTCCGATTCTGTGCAACCTCCCGCGCACCCCAGTGCTACCCCGCTCGCTACATCTACGCCTGTTGCATTTTGATTAGGATCAACCCTTCTAAAACAAACTACAGATCTCCCTCGATATACGATTGGGTTGCGTTCCTGAAAACCCGATCTTGAATAGAAAAATGGGGTTGTGTTCTCGGGCCAACCAAAATCCAAACCCAAACACCTAAAAACCTATAATAATATTGTAAATCAGGGCATCGTATAGTGAGGGAGACCTGCCACATGTATTTGTTGATTTCATTAATTGAGTTTAGGAGTAAAGTCGGTTGCTGGAGGTAACATAATAATATAGGAATAGGTTTTTACACCATACCCGAAAGAGGATTTATGAAGCTCCGATCTTACTCTCAACCATCTTAAAAAATATACCAGCACCTAAACTTCATTAGATGCTGAAATAGCCTCAAGAAATATGCCAGGGACTGGGATTGAACCCGGGACCCTTGGGCTATGAGGCGAACACTACCAAGCACACCTGTAGAATTCAGTTCATTTGTGAGCCTTTCAGAGCCCACCTTATTGTTGATGACCACTTGGTCATCGTTGCTTTAGAGTCAATTAACGTCACTATTGCCGGGGACATCATAGTATGATCCAGACGACATCTGCCATTACTGCACTCTTGTTACCTTGCGGAGATCTTGCTTGAGATCTAGTTGAGTGGGAGGTAAGCCTCCACTATTTTTGATACTCAATAATTGTATCCGAGGAGTTATTGTTAAATTGAGTCCGGACCCTATGTTCGACTCTTGCCTTAAAATTGCTAATCATATTATTATTTGTATGCTCTATTTACCATTGTTGCCATTTTGATGATCTCCGTGTTCCAGAATTAAATATATTGCTCCTCCATGAACCAGGTGTAAAGTGAATAATACCCATGTTAACTTGTCGCCTGTGTACTTATTCTCCTGCCGTGTGGTCTCTTTATTAAAGTTAAAGGTATACTTCTCCAGTTAGAGAGTTAATCATTGCACTCAGAATATCTCGCGTTCCAATTTGGACCGGGCATAACAGTATTAGTGAGCTGGGCCTATAATTAGGCCTTGTAATTGGGATTGGGTGTGAGAGGGATCTGTGGGCCAATCGGCTTTCTGCAGCCTGTGGGGGACACCACAAAGAAACCTGTTCCATAATTCCCCACTATAAAGGCCTATTCATAGGTAGGCTTTAGTAAGCAATTGACCACTTGCGAGTTTCAGGCTATAAGGAAGTTGAAGTCGAAAACATCGATCTAAGACAATAATGCAATAATAATGTAGGTTTCTGATGGATAGAGAGTATGGTTAATTTAATTTAATTGGTTTATTAATGCACTACAACCACATTTTCGCTGGTAATTCTGCTAAATATCGATGTTTAAAACTCCCACTTCCTTATAGCCTGAAACTCTTAAGTGGTCAATTAATTTTGTATCTATTCATACTGGGAAATTATGTATGTGTTTTGCGAAATGTGACCACTTATGAGTTTCAGGCTATAAGAAAGTTGGAGGTGTAGACATCGATAGTAATTCTAAATGCAATAATTATGTAGGTTTCTGATGGCTAAAGAGTTTGTGAATTGGGTTTTATATTTGAAAAATACACTGCAATCGCATTTTAGACCCGGCATTTTAGCAGGTTAATCTAGTGAATATCGATAACTACAGCTCCAACTTCCTTATAGTAGTCTCATACATTTATATTAGTTTACGGTGTTACGTTTCCTGTGAATTGCGCGTTTTCTGTGAATTGGCGTATAGCAACAGCACAGGCGACCTCCATGGCGGCGGCGAATATCTATCTCGATTCCAAACTCTCGAAAAAATGGAAAAAGCCGCCTATACATGTATTAATACAGGTAAGTATAATGTTCAGAGGTTTCATTGTATATAGGTGTTTCTTTTCAGAGAGTAGGAGGGCCAGATTTCCATATATTTCCTATTCCGGCGGATTCTGGCAGTGGCGTCACCTCGATTTGGGTAAGATTGTTTCGGTAAAAATTTAAGCATTTTTAGTATATATTTCTTATTTTGTCCGTTTTTTCTGCGATATATAGAGTTGTTTCATACCAAGGACCCGTGGAAATTAGTATTTATTCATGAGGTCTATCCAACAATCTGAAAATGGCCCCCACTAGCCTAGGCCATGTGGGGAGCCTGGGAGGGCTAGCCTATAAAGTTCAGGGAAAATGTTAAAATTAAGAAATTGCAATGACAAACTTAATAAAATAAGGAAAACTGCCCTCGAGGCCTATAGGGATTTTCTATGAAAAAGTGATGTCCAAAAGTATAGCCTAGCCTAGAAAAAATTATGGTAAAAATTGAAGAGACCCCGGGGGGCCCGGACAGCCTTTGGTTTAATGTTATTTTAATACCACAAATTTTGTTGATATATTTGAAGATTAATAATGAATCTATATGCTCTAAAGAGTATAAGAAAATTTGTTTTAACCCTCGGCGAAACCTAATAAAAAAGTATGGTACTAAAATGTCTTTTTCGTAATAAGGTTGTCAATACGGTACTTTCAGTCATCGATAGCTCTAACGATCATATGAAAATGTGTTAAACCCTCGGAAAAACCTAATATAAAAGTATGGTAGGGTAAAACGCCGATGAAAGTACCGTCGGTCAATAAAAATACCGATTTTCATTTGCACATTACGCATATAAAAACTTTCGGAAAAATGTTATTTTAATAGGCTACCACAAATTTTCCGAGTGTTTTTTTATAAAAGAAATTGTTCATTTGCATCAATATATAGTGTTTGTAATTAATTAGAAATCTCGGGAAAATCTATTTTCCCCATTAGGCCTATTGATCGATGTTGAGACACGCCCCCGATAGTGATTTGAAAAGACATTAGCCTAACCTAACAACCTTACCTAACCTAACCTAGTATTATGGGTGGGGGCTGCTGCCCCCACACCCCCACTGGTTGAGTACTAATCCCTTAGTAAAAAAAAAAAAAAAAAAAATTGGCTGTCGATTATACGAAGGTGAAAGAAAAGTCGATGAAGTCTACGGTGTTTACTCTGCAATCTTCAGCTTTGATTGTACATTGATAACGGGAAAGTACCGTATTGACAACCTTGTTACGAAAATAAAATTTTAGTAGCATACTTTTATATTAGGTTTTTCCGAGGGTTTAACACATTTTCATATGATCTTTAGAGCTGTCGATAACTGGAAGTACCGTATTGACAACCTTGTTACGAAAAATAAATGTTAGTACCATACTTTTTTATTAGATTTTGCCGAGGGTTAAAACAAATTTTCTTAGGATCTTTAGAGCATATAGATTCAATATTTATCTTCAAATATATCAATAAAATTTGTGGTATTAAAATAACATTGAACCAAACTTTCTGTATATGACTTTCATTGGTATATTCATAAAGAGCACACTCTTAAGCTATTCATAAGTCACATAAAACACTAAAATCGGCTTACGGTAGCCATGTAATAACATGGTGAACCTTCGTGAAAGTGGCGCAAAACGTCGAATTTATTGGTGGATGGTATTTACCTAATTGCCTAATTGATAATATTCAAGGACAGTAGTGCGACGTTATGAGAAACAATTTATTAGGGAAAATAGGCACCAATAGATTCGTCATATTTTTCTCCATATAGTCCGCATGGAGGATTTTCGTTATCAACAAATTGAAAAATACCCACTTCACAGACAAATACACCAAAAATCTAAGTCAAAGCGGGGGTGTGGGGGCAGCAGCCCCCACCTATAATACTAGGTTAGGTTAGGTAAGGTTGTTGGTTAGGCTAATGTCCTTTCAAAGGGGTATAGGCTAGTAAACACTAGGATAGCCTATACCCAGTCAGAGGTAAGAAGAAGAAGAAGAAGAGTCCTGCAGTAGTCTCCTTGAATGTTACCGCCTAATTTACCTAATTGTAGTTTACAGGAGTTGAGCTAAGCTCGTGTTGTCCCGTCTCTCAGTCTACTTTTTATCCAATTTTGTCTTGAAAATATGGATGTTCCTTGCCCCTACCACCTCCTCCTCCAGCCCATTCCATTTGTCAATACATCTATAGGGGAAGCTAAACTTCCTGATATCGTTCTTGCAGGTAGGTCTTTTTACTTTGTAGCTGTGGCCTCTAGTTATTCCTGTATCCATAATTAATATATCGGTAAATCTACAGTTATACTACCCCTCCCCCACTACCCCCCACCACCTCCCCCCTTCAAAATACGCCTTTTAGCGTGTTTTTGGATGGTTCAGCAGACGCGGAAACTGGAAAAAAACTTATTTTGATAACAAATTATCACCAACCAGATAAGAGTTTTTCAGGTAATTTGTTTTAATTTTTATTTTTTTCTTTGATATACAGTGTTGTTTAATACCGAGGACCGTCGCATTTTAGTATTTTGAACATTAGCCTAACCTAACTTAACCTAACCTAACCGAAAAGTAACTCGTTTCCGCGACGGTCTAAACTCCCCCTCACGTTCCCTGTTTATGGGTGCGCGACGGTCTAAACCCTGCTCACGTTCCCTGTTTATGGGTTCGCAAAGGTTTGTAATACTTCAATGTATTTATTACAAGCCAAATATACATTTCCGCTTATCATCAAACCATACTAAGTCTACTACTAATAATATTAACCCATTAGTACCAACAGAATAGCGACAAAATAGGGGTAGTATAACTGTAGATTTATCAATATATCCTCCCTATCCGGCCTCTCCAGCCCCCGAGTACATTTGTACATCATTATCATGTCTCCCCTCTCTCTCCTCTCTTTTAGACTCGGTAGATTTAATTTGTCTAGCCTCCCTTCATATGGCAGTTCTCTGAGACTTGGAACCAATCTAGTGACTGCTCTCTGGATTCTTTCTAACTTGTGAATATGCTTCTTTAGATGCGGGGACCACACCACTGCTGCATACTTCAATCTTGGTCTAATCATACTCTTCATAATTTTCGCTACCATGGTCTCATCCAAGTAGTTCAGAGCAACTTTCATATTCCCACTTTCATATTCCCGGTCATTGCATACATTCCGCTAAAGAGCTTGTTAATATGTTTCTCTGGCAACAAATTATCTTGTATAATCAACCCTAAATCTTTTTCGGCCTTGCTAATTATATTATCTCCCATCCTGTACTCCCAATTTGGTCTATTCACACTTCTTCCCATATTTAACACATGGTGGAAAGTTCTGGGTAACCGGATGTATGTACCACCTATATAACATTGGTAATTTAATTCATATCTTTCTTATACCCCCTACATATGATTCGGAAAGCCTTCAGCTTTGCATATATATGCATATTTTGTACCTAGGTCACATAATAATATACTTAATTCGAATACTTACCAAAGTCGATGTTAGGCCATCAGAATTGTCTCAATATTATCCTATTTTCACCAATTTAAGCAGCTCCTCGTTGTCATACACAACGTTCAGTTATTCACAATTGTAAATCATGTGTGGAAATGCTGATACTAAAGCTACATTCTCCATATTAGCCTGAAATATGACGAGAAACCGAAAATCCGCCATTTTTCTTCACTGAATGAGTAAGACTGGCCTCTTAGTTCTTAATCCATTACACTAATCTTCAATTATATACGAAAACTACATAAAAGCATGTCAATAAATAAATGTAACCCATATTTATTGCACAATTCGCGATTTATAGCCATTATTTGCAAGGTAATTACAAAAAATTACCATTAGACATCGTAGTTCGGAAAATGGCTTTGGCTTCAATTTGATACACTTATGATCTTACTTTGAAATATATAGAATATAACATATAATAGGTAGATTTATGCAATAAAGGTAGCATCAGGCCACCCAAAACAATGGTACATTTATTGACCGACCGCAAAAATCGCGCAAGTTTTTATAAAAATCTGTGTTTTGCCATAGGGTGCTTTTCATACCTCAAGAATTCGACCACACTGAGCCAAAACGTTTTCAGTCCTGTCCCGGTAGCCATTTTGAATGCAGGTGATCTAGTTTTGTGAATATGAAGAAAGTTTTAGACCTTGTCCGCATCGTGCATCGGCGAATCTTGCTCTGCCTCGCAGATATATTCACTTAATACCTTGTAGGACTATGGAAATGCTTAAATACGATGTATTTTACCTTTAACCCTTCCTCCCCGGGCTGTCTTACCAAATGACGGTCGCCCCTACCCGGGCGATATGGCTGAAAAACGTCTAGGTCTAGGCTACCGTATTTATGTTTATTTTCACTGCTAGAACTTTCCCACTCATGTATAATCGTAGTGCGGTTTTCAATCTGTATTTTGGCATTGAGTAGAGCTCTGTAAGTCAACTGGTTCAGTTGTGATGACGATTTCAGTGGAGCCAATATTGCAGAGATGTTGCCAATATGGGGGCTTTTTAGACACTAATTTCGTCATGACGTCAGAACAATAACATTGAGGAGTCTTCTCCTTCTTGTTTTCGGAGGTGCGGTGACGAACGCTTGGGTTTGTTGACATACGTCGTACGCACGGCGTTCGGACCAAGCTTAATTAGGCTATTAAGCTCATGCTTTAGATAAGGCATACCGGGTAGCGGCCCTTCTTTCGTGCTGTCCTTACCTAAGGCAGACCGGGTAGGAAGGGTTAAAGTGACAATTGATAGTGTGTGCTTCCAGCTGTTTTGTGTAAACAAACCGATGAAGAAAAAAAGGAAGTATAAACCCCACCTGAATTTGGAGGTTCGCAATTATGGTAGGTGAGACCAGAGTACTTTTATCGGTGTTCTACCCCTAAAATTTAATTTTCATAACAAGGTTGTCAATACGGTACTTTCCCCTTATCAATGTACAGTACAATCAAGCTGAAGATTGCAGAGTAAACACCATAGACTTCATAGACTTTTCTTTCACCTTCGTATAATTGACAGCCAATTTTTTTATTTTTTTATTAAGGGATTAGTACTCAACCAGCGGGGGTGTCGGGGTGGCAGCCCCCACCCATAATACTAGGTTAGGTTAGGTAAGGTTGTTAGGTTAGGCTAAGGTCTTTTCAAATCACTATCGGGGAGCGAGCGTCGGAGCGTGTCTTAACATCGATGGATAGGCCTAATGGGGAAAATAGGTTTTCCCGAGATTTCTAATTAATTACAAACACTATATATTGATGCAAATGACCAATTTTGTTTATAAAAAAACACTCGGAAAATTTGTGGTATTAAAATAACATTTTTCCCAGCCTTTTTACTAGGCCTAGGCCTAGTTAATTTTAGTTTTTTGTTTATTTTTCTTTGATATAGCCTAGGCCTAGCCTACAGTGTTGTTTATTACCGAGGACCATCTCATTTTAGTATTTTCAACATTAGCCTAACCTAATCTAGCCTAACTTAACCTAACCTAACCTAACCAAAATCTAACCGACGGTCTAAACCCAGCTTACGTTCCCTGTTTATGGGTGCGCGACGGTCTAAACCTAGCTCACGTTCCCTGTTTATCGGTGAACAATCCAACAGTTTCTCGTATTTCACTTAGGCTAGGCCTATAGGCCTAGTGAATTTGCGACGGTAATTACATGTAGCCTACACCAACATAGTATCGTCCATGAAACTTCTAGAACACTGATAATTAGCCTATCGATGGGGCTCGTATCCGGGTTGTCTTCAAAATGACCTTTTATAGGGAGAATTTCTTGAAAAATAGTGTAAAAAATATAGGCCTAACTATGGTATATATCCTCTATAGGGAGAATTTGGCAAGAATGTTAAGTGCGGGCGTACCGCCAGCCTTGTTTACACTACGCATAGTGGCGTCGGATCTTTTCCATCATGTTCCCGTCTATTTTGACTGCCTTTGGATATAAAAATACATTAGCCTAACCAAACAACCTAACCTAACCTAACCTAACCTGTGGTGATGGGCTGGTCTGTCAGAATGAGAGTTGAGCGTTCTCTGCCATACCCATAGCTTACTCTGACTGTTCCTTTTACTTATATATTTTCTAGATCTCAAGTGACGGCGTCTTTTCCGTGGATTGACCTCCCTACTGCCAACCCTGGCAGATTGGGAGCCAAAGCGTCACATTTTTCCTTTGCCCCTCAACTTTCCCTTTATAATTGCTGAAGGGCACAGGGCCTTGGGTGGGGCTTTTGTTTCCCGGGCGTTTCTGCACCCTCCTCAGCTCCCCGCCTTTGAGTGGCTTCGGTCACCTGGGCATTATTAGTGGTAAGCTGGGAGGGTTCTGTGGGGGCGCTCGGTTATGGCCTTGGCCTTGCTCGGGACCTTGGGGCTGCTCGGCCAGACAGCCTGAGGAACAGCAACAACAACAACAACCTAACCTAACCTAACCTAGTATTCATGTAGTAATGACAGGGGGCAAATAGCAGAAAATATAGCGTCGAAATAGACAACTGCGAGCGCACAATATGACGACCGTATGCCCGATCACTACATCCATCCCGAGAATTTATTTAAAAGTATCGTTTGGTGTGGAAAAATTAAATAAGATGGTCACTAATTTTCCCATGGATTTTTTTATTTTTCCCGGTTAGTTTTCATCAATATACTGTATAGTGTTTGGAAATAATTACAACCCTCGGCGAAACCAACCGGTTTCCCCATTATACAACGATGTTAAGACACGCCGCCCGATAGTGAGGAGGGCTATGAAGTACAGGGAAAATGAGGGGTTAAATGCGTAAAACGGCGGTAAAAACTTATTTTAGAAAAACTTGGCTCGGGTTTTAAGGTATTTCAAATGCCTAGAACCCAATACAGGTATTTCGAAAACCCGAGCCAAGTTTTGGCCAAAGGTGGCTCGGATTTTGCGAGTTTGTAGACAAAAAAATTACAGTAACCTCATTTAGAAATTTGGCTCAGGTTTCCCTAAATTGCAAAGCCATAAAACCCAAATTTTGGAAAACCCAAGCCAAGTTTTGCCAAAACTTGGCTCTGATTTTGCGAGTTTTAAGAGTAAACAAATTAAAGTAACCTAATTTAGAATTTTGGCTCATGTTTCCCAAAATTGCAAACCCCAAAAAGCATAATTTTGGAAAACCCGAGCCAATTTTTGGCAAAACTTGGATCAGATTTTGAGAATCGAAAGGCCGCCCATTTAGTATTTGGGCGTATTTGTAAATACTACCGCAAATACGAATCTTGTTTCTGAGACCTACTATATTAACCTAACCAAACCTAGACCCTGTACGTGGGATACTAAACTAGCCCTTGCATGCCAGCAACAGCGGATTCATAGTACCCAGTACGTGGGATACTAAACTAGCCCTTGCATGCCAGCTACAGAGGATTCATAGTACTCAGTACGTGGTATGTATTACCCATTAAGTTCCGTAAGTTTAAACCTATGCGAAAAAATCTTACCTCTTACACGTCACATCAGTAGGCAAGCACCCATGTTCTGTAAATACTTTCAGGGCAGCAGTATTATTTCTTGTAGTTTCTACAATAACACAGTGTGGCAGAGGCTGGACCGGCAAGAATGTAGTTTCCGGGTGTACCGCCAGTCTTGTTTACACACTACGCGGTCGCTCACCATCATGTTCCCGTCTATTTTGACTACCTTTGGATACAAAAATACATTACCCTAACCAAACAACCTAACCTAGTATTATAGATTTATAAGTATTTATTTTATTATAAGTATTTATAGATGATTTATGTTGTATGTCGGTAATGGTACACCCGGTAACTCCATCCTTCCCGCTGGACCTTTACAGTGTACAGTCGACCCTTGATTTAACGGACTAATAGGGGGGAGACGGTGTCCGTAGCTGGAAAAAGTCTGTAGCTGGAAAATTGCCTTCGGACTTCGCCGATTTAGCCCTAATATGCCTCGAAAATAAAGATTTTTAACTTTCCGGGAGTTTTTATGTCTTAAAAAAATATTGCACATAAAAATAAAGGTTTTTTAATAAAAAAAATCTTTCATTACTGAGATAAACAAATAAAAAACATAGAAATACAGGGGTTTGCCGGGAAACTGGTGCGCCGCGCCAGCCAATTACTGGATAATTTTTCGAGCAACGGACTTTGTCCGTTGTTGGGTCCGTTGTCCGGCTACGGACAGAGTCCGTTAAATCCGTTGTATCGGGGTCCGTTAAATCGAGGGTCGACTGTACCACCATGACTCGACTGGCGATTATCAGGTAAATCAAGGTGGGTATCTGTGATTGGCTGATTGCAATGACGTAATCAACATATTCCACCAGAGTGAATGGCTCCCGAGGGTATTCATGACCAGAGCGTGACTTAGCATATGCGTTATAATGACGTCTTCACAAAAAAAACAATAGGAACCCAGTAGTGTTTCGTGATGTGATGCGCAAAGGTGTGGAAATGAACACCTGTAGTTTCGACAGAGATAGGCAGGTGGAGTTAGTGTTGACTAAAAAGCTGGTGGACAGACCTCGGGAGACAGGTGAAAATGGCGTGTGTACGAATCAGTGCCGTCTATAGGAAGGTATTGACAACCATGTTACGAAAAATTTCCATTTTTGTACCATATATTTTTATTAGGTTTGGCCGAGGCTTAAAACACATTTTCATATGATGTTTAGAGCATATAAAATCCATATTTGTTTTCAAATATTGAGAAATAATTGGTGACCAACTTATTTAGTTATACTAATTAACTTGTATGGGGAGAATTTTGGAAAAATTACTGTAAAAATTGAACAGGTTGAAATTAGGCTAGGCCTATCTAACAATCTAAAAATGAGAGGGCTAGTCTATGAAGATCAAGGAAAATGTGAGGTTAAAGTAAAGAATTTACGATGTAAAACAATAAAATTAGGAAACTGCCCTCTATAGGGAGAGTATGAAAAAGCATTGTTCCAAAATTACCATTTATAGGGAGAATTTCAAAAAATACTGTAAACAAATCATAATTATCCTCTATGGGGAGGATGTATTTAAAACTTGTTTGGTGTATAAAATGAACTTTTGTGGGGAGAATTTTGGAAAAAATTAGGCCTACTGTAAAAATTTAATTATTTTTAGGAAGAATTTTGGAAAACGGGTATGGTACGGCTAATCAGGATTGCCGTGGGATCCATGATGGGGTGAAGGGGGCTCTGCCCCCCTTCACCCCCCCATGATGCATATAAATCATCATATATGTTGCCAGTAATCAGTATAGTAGGGGGCCTAGAGGTACAGTTTTGAAAGGGTTTCATATTTCACTTACAGTGGAGCACTGAATTTGGCGCCGTCTAAGTTGGCAAAATTAAACATTACGCCATAGCCCATATATTTCAAAATTCAACGTTCGCGCTAAAATTAATATGTAAAACTTGCAAACCAAACAAACCAAAACTGGGATAAGGACAATATAAAGTCAAATTAAATTATCAAAATCGCTATGTGGAAACAACGCTTACTAAAATGAAAATTATTAAATAAAAGAACACAATCTTGGCGCAAAAATCACAGTCGAAACCCGAAAAAGAGAGCAAAAATAATGAAAGACGACATCAAACTAGAAAACGCAAAAAATATTGAACTGAACTGCAGGAATCTGTCATTGTCAAGGTGTTTGATGCTTGGAGGCGAAATTTGAGTGAATTCGATATCCAGATTTCGAGCGTCACTCGGCTGCTTGCCGCCTTATTATAAATCATTTATTAAAGGTGGGGCTCATGGGTTGAGGTAAACATGGAATGATAATCGCCAAGCTGTACATAATTATCTTACAAAATGCAATGGCACTGAAATAATTATTAACAATGGTATAAAGGATTTTGTGGATCATCACAAGAGTGTAAGTCCACCATCCAGTCTAGGCTAAGGATACTGGTGTGACGTCACAGGCCCGGTATAGACGATCCGCAAAATCCTTTATACCATTGTTAATAATTATTTCAGTGACATTGCATTTTACAAGATAATTATATGCAGGTTGGCGACTATTTTTCCATGTTTACCTCAACCCATTAGCCCCCATCTTTAATAAATGATTTATAATACGGCGGCAAGCAGCCGAGCCTATTCTGAATAATTATCCGACTATCACCCTGGTAATAACCTTTTAAGTGTGTTGGTGGTGTAATGGTTTAGGTGCTTATGTTCTGGGTGTGGTGTCCCGAGTTGGAATCCCGGGAGGACCATATGCTTTCATTAGTTTATTCAAGTACTGTACGGTGGCGCTAATAAGTCATGTCTCAGCTGTCATTACGTTTGGCTTGCTCTGTGCTGTAATAATGTCTGTCAGATGTTGAATAGGGTGGGTAAGTGTAGGAACATGTTTGAATATTTCACTCGATATGAAGAAATTAAGCTTATATATTGCTGATACCAATTATTGATCAAAACATACTTGGTGCCGAGACATCACTTATTAGCTGTACATTGGGGTTTATAGTTGATGATATATGTTAAGAATGGGGTGTTACTTATTTAATAAACATGATGAACATTACAGGTGTGACAACAGAAGTCTTCAAGAGGGAACTGGACAAGTTTCTGGCTACCATCCCGAACCAAGCAGGAGCTCCGAGACATAGCGGTAGGCCTACTTCATCACGCCCAGCAGCCGATCAACGAGGGACCAACACTCCCTTGGGGCAAAAGCCTTCAAGGTAAAAGTTCAAGGTAAGTCATGGAGGTGAGGGAGGAGGGCACAGGGCAGAGTTCCCTTCCACCCATTATGTCTATCTATCTATCTATAATTATACTCATGCCCAATCCCCACTCTCCCTTTGTTTTTGTTTTTGCCTTTGTTTTGTGTGTGTGTGGGGGGGGGGGCATTCTGTATCCCATGGTAACCATAATTTGATCCCCACTATTGGTGGGTGTTAACTGTTAACCCTCTCACCACGGAAGGGCTCTTGAACGCCCATAAAAAAGCATATAACAGGTACCCGGAAGGGCTCTTGAACGCCCAGTGGTTGAAAGCCTGTGAGCTTCGTGTGCGAGGCGTCGGTCCGACGCATGTAAACAACAGCCGGCTGGACCGACGCCCCGCATCTCCGGCCACAAGAAGGAGAGCGTCGCTTGTTCGTGTGTGCCTGTATGTTGTTGTTAAGTATCGAAAAGTAGTGTAAAGTGGCTGTTTTGGCCATAAAGTTATCTCCAATGAAATCATCATCACAACTCAACCAGTTGACTTAGAGAGCTCTACTTAATGCCATTCTACAGGTAAATAACACAGCTATGCTTGGGGATGTGCGGGAATGCGGGAAGCAGTCAGATTAACAAATATACGGTAGCCTAGCCTAGACGTTTTTCGGCCAAAACACCCGGGTTTCGAGGAATATATATATAATACATAGCCGGGGCTGGAGGGTTAAGATTGCTGGATAATGGGTAAAAACTATAATGCGGCTGTCCTTTGTAAATAGAACCCGCATATACTGTATCGCGGGGCCTAAATTTGGTATAATCCTGTGTAGCGGGAGGACCTGTACATATATCTCGATAATTTGGTAATGTTACAATATATTTTGACATTTTACATTCATAAATAGTCCACTAATATACTAGGTTAGGTTAGGTTAGGTTTTGGTTAGGTTAGGTTAATGAAATTGTTCAATGATTCTTAATAAATAGGCATCGGAAAAACAGTTCCTCCCGCTACACAGGATCTTACCCTAAATTTTAATTGAACCGCCAGTATTGGGAAATTAGTTAGATGCGCGAAGTAGCCTACTATAACTCGAGTGCGATGTCAACAAACGATCTACGCTACTAACTTACTCCCGCTAACGCAACTTTTCCACTGACTTACCTTTATATTTTGTCTAATATTATTAATATTAAAGTGTCCCCATTGTTTTTTTAGTGTTTCTTACACCAGAAAAGGGTGTAGCTTGGTGTTGGATGTGTGAAAACCGAAAAGAAATCTGTATTAAATCCTTGGTGGTACCTGTCAAATGCGCGCCCCTATAGTAAAATCGCACCTAATCCATAATCAATAATCACTAATAAATTGTTGAACGAATATAAACAGACCGTAGTTGCGGTCAGCAGTGCGGCGCCGCGGCATTCGGACGAAGGTCGGAATTACCGCCTAACTCTGTCTTATTTCTCACCTCACACAATAACTACACAATTTAGAGTGTTCTAGTCTTCACCCATCGCAAAACAACGCCCATATCTGCCTCTGGTATGTATGAAAACTTGGTTAGGCCATTTATTTTCAGAGATATAAGTATCGGTAAATGCCGATTATCGGAAATAAACACAGAATCCTAGGCTTTCGTCCGGCATACTGACCTAATTAATTTCATCATCAAAACTGAACCACTTGGTCTAGAGACTTCTAGTTATCACCAAACACAAGACAACAACGTAAACTTCCGCTGGATATTTATAACCTCGGTTAGGCCATTTTTTGGCGTACTGTATTTATAAGCGTGGCAAAATCCTGAGAATTCAATATTTTACCCGGTACCAGAACACCCGCGAAAATACAAAAGTCTGCCACCCCCATAAAAAAAAAATTAGGAAAACTGGGGCAAGTGCCAGAGTACGTATATACATACAGTACATGCATTTCCTCACTTTAATTTGTTTTATTCTTGAAAAACAAAACAAAGGTACTGTTAGCGAATCAACCTTTATTATGTTTGTCTGTAAAATGTCTTGCTATTATGCAATTTTTATTCTCAACTTGTTAATGAAAAATAGATACTTAAGTACCATAGTGATAGCGTAATACAGAAATGCGTGGAATTTCGATGTGAGTATCTTAGGTTCGAGTCCTTGGAGTGCCACATGTATTTGTTGATTTCGATGTGAGTACCTTAGGTTCGAGTCCTTGGAGTGCCACATGTTTTTGTTTTATTTCATTAATTGCATTTAGAAGTACAGTAAACCCTCGCTCTTTCAGACTTCACTCTTTCGGAATTCCAAGGCTTTCGGACAAGCATTTCAATTCGAACTCATGGTTCAGCCTTTCGGATATGTCCGATAGTCAGTTCGGACTACATTTCAATTCGGACTCATGGTTCAGCCTTTCGGATTTGTCCGATAGTCAGTTCGGACTACATTTCAATTCGGACTCATGGGTCAGCCTTTCGGATTTGTCCGATAGGCACAAGCATTCGGACCGAAGAACGCAGCGAGCCGAAAACATCAACACAAGAAGGAGACTTCCAGCCCACGCCGCTCGCATTGTTTACTCTCCACGAGTGCGTGTTGGTGCGGCCTTCGTATTACTGGACCTTCTTATCACCATTAGTGCTCATATTGCATTATAACTTTCACCAACTACAAGCTGCAGTATGAACAAGGACGATGTGATAGTTAGTTAGTTAGTTATGTAGAGCAGATTAACCAGACTACTGAGCTCCATACGGAACTCTCATAGGTCTGGCCCGAAGGATTGGATCAGATTACTGAAAGGAGCTTAACCCTCCTGGCCCGGGCTAGCTCTCCTAATGACAGTGCGGCGTACCCGGGCGATCTGGCCGAAAAACGTCTAGGCCTAGGCTACCGTATTTTGGTTAATTTTAACTGCTAGAAATTTCCCACGCATCTATAAATGTAGTGCGGTTTCCAATCTGTAGACTGGCATTGAGTAGAGCTCTCTAAGTCAACTGGTTCAGTTGTAATGACGATTTTAGTGGAGAGCATTTTCAGGTAATGTTAGCAATAAGACGATCTTTTCACTACTGAAACAACGACATACAGACATACAATAACAAACGAGTCTTCTCCTTCTTGTTTTCGGAGGTGCGGTGACGCAACGATCGGCTTTGTTTACATGCGTCGGACGCACGGCGTTCAGACCAAGCTGAATAGGCTTTCAAGCTTACTGTCTATTAAAATGACACCCGGGTACCTGCCCATCTGCCGTGGTGTCATATTAAAATGACACCCGGGGAGGAAGGGTTAAGGCGACGCAAAAAACGGACGATAGGGGGGAAGGAAAATGACGGAGAATCGGATAATAGGTCAGTGAATGATTTAGTACCAAAACAAACCGTACGCAGACGGGCAGTATCTGGGCAGTCAAAGACGTGGCGAACAGTTAGAGGGGAATGACAGGAGGAGCAGGTAGGGGGAAGAGTGCGGGGAGTGGACATCAAAGAGATCATGCCTGAGATGATGATATTCCTTGACTTGTTTTTGTAGTGCTGGATCATCTTGCGATATTTCTCCATCAACTCTTCGGATCTGGTGCGCATGACGTCATTTGAACCAGCATGGATGACAAAAAGGGTATTTTCATTTGCATCTTTTGTGGTATCTTCGAAGGCTTCCACAATGTCGTCTAGTCCAGCTCCTGGGATGCAAAATCTTTTTCGTCGATTTGGGACTCTATCGCAGAACTCTTCGACCTGGTAGCCCTTGAAGAAATTGTGAAGGAGCAGAAGGAAGAGAGAGAAAAGGAAAAGAAAGAGTTTGAAAAAAATTTAGTGCAAGTTTTAAAGAAGAAAGAGAAGTTAGTGAGAGAGACAATAGATAGAGGTAAGTGTGTAGTAATCTTTAGAGATGTGGAAGAGCACGTGGCAGATATGAAGGTAAGAAAGGAAAGGGATGTTGTGAAAGTCAAGGGGATACTGGATTACTTAGACGAGGGTTATGGATGGGTAAAAGAACTGGAGGAGGTGAGAAGGTTAGGAAAACATAAGAAGGGCGAGATGAGACCACTAAGAGTGGAACTAAAGTTTAGATCAACAGCAGAAGCAGTAGCCAATGTGAGCTGGAAATTAAATTCGACAGAGCTGAATCATATAAGGGTAAAAAAGGACCTAAGTGTAGAAGAACGAGAACAGTTAAGGGAACTCCAAGCTAAGGCTGATGAAGAGAATGGAAAGTTGTCTGAAGAGCAAAAGAAGATTTTTTTTGGAGAATAAGGGAAGGGCAAGTAAGGAAGTGGTACATCAGGAGCCACCAAGAACCGAAAGTAAGAGGAGTGATAGGGAAAGAGACAGAGAGACAAGTACGAAGTCAAAGCAAGGAGACGGAGCGAGAGATAATGCAGGGAGCAGGGGACCGGAGAGAGAGTCAGGATGTGGTGGAGAAGGTGGAACAGAGGGAGAGAGAGGGGGTATGGGAGGTTGTGGAGGGGGGAGGGGAGGAGAATAGAAGTAGCAGGGGAGGTGGAACTGGGTCAGGGAAGGGATGGAGGAGGAGGTGAACCTGGTAGGAGGCAGAGAGGGAAGAGAAACAAGGAGGTGGATTCAAATATACTGTGCTACTACACTAATACACATACATACATACATAAAATTTTAAGACTGAGTGTTCCACACATAAGTGCAGTTTCAGTCTCTTGTCCTAATGGCGGCGTTTCAGGCAACCCTGTTAAGGGCTGCTTCACTTGTCAAGTTCTTGGACTTGAGATCGGCGCGTATAGTCCGATCCCAGGTCTTCCTCAGTCCACCCCTTGGTGCAGCTCCCTCCACAATCACAGACCTGCATTTTTTCACCCAATTTTGTTCATCCATTCTCTCCACATGTCCATACCATCCCAGTCTACTTGTACGCATCACCTCGGTAATACTCTTTATACCTAAACGGCTCCTCAGCTCAACATTTGTTATTCTATCCTGTAGCCTGGCCCCACACATCCATCTCACCATTCTCATCTCATTACGCTCCATTCTGTTATACTAATATAGATGGAATAAACAATTTGTTAGTAGTCTTGGCAAATCCAACGTCAAGGCTATTAACCTAATTGCAATGACGACTTGTCTATTTTGACTGCTATGTCGTCATTCCAACCGCGGTTAAAAAGAAAACGTCTAGAGTCTACTCCTTATCTTGCTCTAGGAGACGTTGTACATTAACCAAAACTACCACCGAAGGTGAAAAAAGCATAGAAGAGAAGAAAAAGGGGTTTACCTTAGTTACCGCTTAAGGCCCATCCTGTGTTCCGTCATGTGCAGATCCCTGTCGAACGTGCGCATGAGCGACCCTCTCTTGTTATCATTTTTTCACAGCGCTCCATTGAATGCAGTCGCTTTTGTTGTGCTCCTTTAATTCACCCTGTTTAGGTTCGTTTCGGCTTATCTGGCCTTCTTTTTTGTTAGACAGATGTTACGTGATCTAGGGCGCACGTAAATGGGCTCCTCAGTGTGTTTAATGGAGACGCGTGTGGAAATAGCTACCGAAGGTACGGGGGCGCCTGGCGTTCCTCGTGTGTGTTTTTCATTCCTTCTCTTTTCAATATTCTTTTTTCCTGTTAGTCTGGGCATAGTTTAGCTTTTAGCTTTTTTTAGCCTAGCTTGTTTCTCATTCAGGAATTGCTATGCCCCTATGAGTTTTCATATTTTCATAGCCTAGGTGTACAGTTGGTTCACGATCTGAGATTTCGTGTTGGCGGTGCTGTTTGTAGGGTTTGTGTGTCGGCCGCATTATTAGCGTTATTCCCGAGTCCCCCCCTTTCGAGCCTTCACTGTGTCTCAAGGGCCTGGGCGCTTGGTGGTTCGTGTTATCCTGGGGTACCCCACGGGGGCCCCTCCCTCACACCACAGGGTTTTTCGCCCCTGACACATTCTCTCCTCACGGCTAGGCCACCCTTTTTCTCGCCAGTTTCATTTACTGGTTTTTGTGTTCCCTTACTGTTTTCACCTCCATCCTTTCATACCCTTTTGCCCAATCCTGGGGTACCCTACGGGGGCCCCTGTTTGTGCCAAACCACCCTTCCTGCCACTTCTCCTCATGGGCTTTGCTCTATCTCTGTGGGTTGGGTGGTTCCTAGGGGATGTGCCTCCTCTCCCCTGGTGTGTCTTCCTTGCCTCTCCCTTGACCGGTTGAGTCAGGATATTATCAAGGAAGACACTGCTCAGCTTGATGGCCATCGTCGCTTGGAGTTCATAAGGAGATGACGCTTTTTTCTGGGCCTCTTTGGTATTTCCTAGACGCTCCTCTCGCTTTTTCGGCGCCGGACCCTCCCGGCGGTCCCCGCAATTTGGGGGGGTGCTCGATCCGGCCCTCGGGGCCATTTGGGTCCCCCCCAAATTTGCGGAGATCGTTGGGGGGTCCCGCGAAATTGCAGGAGGGTGGTGTCGGTACGGTTATGCCTCCATTGGCCCGCAAATTTGCGGTAATAGTTGGCTTTCACTATTGACTTTTGTTATGTCATCTTGTTGCCTGAAACTATATTGGTGTATGCAATTTACTGGTGTTATAGGCCTGCATGTAAGATGTTGAGTGGTGGTTTAACACTTTCTCCATCTTTGCAGGTTCTGCTAGTGCTCTTCCCTTCCGCCTCGGCCGCCCTCCTCACCACCTCTGTGCTCCCAGTTTAGGGTGAGTACGGATACCCTGTTTGCATGTGTGTTCCTGTTCCTCCCCATGCTCCTTCCCTGGTTCTTCTTGGACATTCTCTCCACTTACTCCTTCAGACGTGCTGATTATGGTGTGTGTTCTTCTAGTGCAGGTAGGGCTGCCTTGCTTTCGCCTTGGTTGTCGCTCCCCGTGCTTGAGAGGCCACAAGTCCCGCTTGCGCCACTCGCTCTGTGTGTCCTCTACGGCCTACCTCCCTGCTCTGTGTGGCACGTGTCTGGCCCTGGTGGTTGTGCTGCTCCATGGCCCTGGTTCCTCGGCGGCGGCTGTGGCCTCCTGCTTCCCTTCCGTCGGTGTGGGGGATGGTCTCCCCCCACATTAGGACTGTGGGGCACCGTTCCCCGGCCTTTGTTGGCGACCGGATCCGCGTCGCCCTGGGTATCCCTGACCCGACTGACGGCCATTTACCTGGCCCTCTCCCTGCTCGGGCCCTCTCCCCTGGGTCCCGCAGCCGGTCCCATCGTCCCATGGGCGGGGGTTTCCCCGGCTCCGTCCACGCTCTCGCTCGCCTTGTCGTCCTCCTGATCGCCTTGACGGACGCCCATCGCCCTCGTCATGGTTCTCGCCCTGAGGCCGGGGTTAGCGGCTCTGCCCCTGTGCGCCCTCCCCTGGCCTCTACGGATAGGGGCTCTACTCCCTTCCGCCCGCTTCCCCAGCCCAGACGACTTCCTCTTACGTTGTCCTCTCAGGCCGCGCGGTTGTTCATGCTGTAGCTGGCCCTCTGCTCCCTCCTCCTACACTGTCCAGGAGGGTCCGCCTGGATGTCGTTGCTTCTCCTACTTCACCTGCTTCAGTGCCTATTCTTACTTCACGGTCTCGTCCCACGGTGGTGGTCCCTCCCTCCTCCGCCTCGGTGTCGGGCCGCCCTGTTATCTCAGCCCCGGGGATCCTTGCTCTGTTTCCCCCGCGGCTCCTGGCCCTCCTTTCACACCGGCCAGCCTACACACTCCCGTCGTCCTGCTCCTCCTCATTCTTCTCTTCCTGACCTTCCCTTACCGTCTCGCCAGGGGGGTACCCCTCCTCTGCCTCGGTGGGGTTTTCGCGAGGTTTCGGGTCCCCTTTTCTCAGAGCTGATGTGTCGCTGGGAAGAGGGGAATGGTGCTGTTTCCCCCTCGGCCGTTCGTGATCGGGACGAGTCCCTCAACGGCGACACAACCGTCGTCGCTCGCCTTCCTTTGGGCCGCGACGCTGCTGGTTCGTGTCGTGGTTCTCGCTCCCGCTCACGCTCGCCCCTGCGGTCCGACCAATCTGGGGGGGGTAGCCTCTCTCGGATCAATTGTCGGCTATGCAGGGCTGGGTTGTGTCACGCTTCGACGGGGCACTTGGAGTCGATGGAAGACTCCCTCTTCTCGCCCTTCTTGGCGGTGCCTCACCCTCAGCACCTCACCCTACCTAGCCCTGCTATGGTCCCCCTCCCTTCTGCAGGCCTACGCTCTGGTCAGGCTTCAAGCCGCACTGACATCCTTCCGGCTGTTCAGTCCCTGGGCTGTGTTGACGGGTCTGTCCTCCTAAGGGACAGGTTTGTGCGACGCCGGTACGCCTGGCTTAGCCGTCATGCTCGGTCACCCTCTCCCATTGGAGGCCTGGTTTGCTGAGGCCTTCGACTTCACACCACCGATCCGTCGACGGCTCTCCTTCCGTCCCTCCCCCGGAGTCGTCCCTGATTTTGCCTCTCTTGTGTCTGTCGGCGGGTTGGACGGCGCGTTCTGGTCCTGGATGAGCGCGCCCGTTCTTGAACTTTGTTCTATTGCTACCCCGTTCTTCTCTCACCCGGATCAGCCCTCTGTCGCCAAGGTTTTTCCCTTGCGACGGAGGGTGACGGACTTATTGTCTTGTCTTTAGGTTCCCTCCAGACGTCTGTTCACCACCTGCGGCTTTTCGAGGCGTCTGCGCCAGGCGATCTTCGCGAGGGTTTGGACCGCGTTTGAGCGGGTCCACCTTCGGCTCGCGGTGTCTTTGGTTCCCGAGCTGAAGGCGGTTTTGTGCGCGGGGCACTCGGCACCGCACGACGGTACGGTCTTTTCGTTCTGCCGGCCGGCCCCCTTGGGTTATTCGTCAGGGTTTGTTGTACTCTGCGCTATATACGTCGGGTTTTTTACGCAGGATGCTTGGGAATGCTCCGCTTCTCTGTCGGCGGCCCCTGCTTCCGCCACACGACGCCCGTGCTGTGTCGTTAACGGACCCTGCTTACGTCACGCACCGACGCGCTGTGCCGTGCGCGGGGTTTTCTCAGTCCCGTCCTTCTGCCGGTCCTCTCCTCTTCGGGGTGCTGCTGCAAGTGCTGCCGCCTTGCCCGGGCGCAAGACTGGGACGTTGCTGGCCAGTGCTTCGGTTCCCCCGCCTCGCACTTCTGTTCTTGCCCCTATCATCCCCTCTGTGTCGGGGGCTTGCCGGCCTTCCACTTCCGGCCGCCTTTCGTAGGGGTCAGCCCCGCGCCGGCCTTGGGTTGGGGTGGCCCCGCCCTTTTCGACGAGGTTGGGGGGGGGCAGGGGTAGTGAGGGTCAACGTGGCGATCATGCCCGCACGGGCCCGTACCGGCGGGGGTACCTCCACGTCAACACAATGTGTAGTTCTCTGGGTCGGCCTCCTTGTTCTCCTTCTCCGCCTGGGCGTACCGGGGTCGCTCCCCTCCTCTCGGGTGCTCCCTCGGGTTGTTTTCGCCCTTGCGCCCCTCGGTAGCCGCGAGGGACGTTGGGGCGGCGGCGGGTTTGCGCGGAGGGTTCTCACCTGGAGGTGGACGTCCGGACCCCCACTCCGCTCTTGTCACCGACAACGGCCCATCTCTTCAGAGGTGGCCCACGTGTTTCACTTCCATGCCCGAGCTGGGTAGCGTCGAGGGAGTTGACCGCCGGTCACCGGTTTTTCCTCTCCCGTGTCTTTCTGGTTCCGTCGCCGACCTGCGCCGCGATGCGACCGGTGGTGGATCTGTTGGCCCTCAACGGGCACATCGTGCCACACACGGTTTCGGATGCTGCCGGTACCCCTGGTACTCCTGGCCCTGTGCCCTCTGTCGTTGGGGTAGTGTCGCTGGCCCTCCAGGATGTGTCTTGGCTCGTTCCTCTCCATCCTCGCTTCCAGCGATTCTTGGCCGTTCGGACTATCCGATCGTGTGTTCCTGTTCGACGGCCTTCCCTTCGGTCTCCACATCGCGCCGCAGATCTTCTCCGCACTGGTGGGCAGGCTCTGGGTCCTCTCCTCAGGAGCGGGCTCCAGCTCCTGTTTTCCCTTGGCCGTTTGGGTTGGTAGTTTCGACGCCCTAGGCCTGTGCATTGGCGACGCCCTCACAATCGTTCGCGACATCGCACGGTTAGGGTTCCCCTTCGATGTTCCCAAGTCACGCTTGACCCCCTCGCGTTGTCGTTCCATGGGTCGGTCTCGCATGGTTTTTGTCCGGCGCTACGGTGACCCGGGGTCTGCCGGCCGCGGGTGCACCTTCGGTGGACGGTCCTCGCCATGTTGCACTCGGTTCTCCCTCCCGGGGTGGCTCCTGGGACTCGTTCGTGGGTTTCGCTGCATTGGGCCGCTCTGCCCCTTCCATTAGGGAGCCTCTGGCTCTACGCCGCCTCCTCCTCATGGGCACCGCGGGTTGTTTCCGTTGCCCCTATGGATCGGGTCCTGCCGCTCCCCCGTACCGTTCGCCCGCGGCGCTTCGGTCGCTGGGGTTGCTCGGGGCCCGCTCTTTGCGGCTGTGCCCTGGACCGACCCCCCCGCCGACGGTCTGGGTAACCACAGATACGTCGAGCGAGGTTGGGTGAGGTTCCCAATCGAACCGGGGACGTTCCACTTCCCGGCAGATGGGTGGGTCTCCCTCCTCTACCTGTCTATCCCCTCGGATTGCTGGTTCCTTTGTTCTTCCTGCGGGTCCCCGCGCTGGCCCTTCGGGGTGAGTCGGTGGCCTCCTTCGGGTTGCACACTCAGACAAGCTGTCCCCTGTTTCCTTATGCGGGGGTCCTCCAGGTCGTTGACTCTATTAGGGGTCTCGGTGGAGTTGTTCTTCCTAGCGGACCGACACCCCTTCTCCTTGCATGCCTCCTCCCTGCCCGGGCCTGCCACCCTTTGGGGCGTCCGCCGTGTCGACAGGGCAGGCGGTTCTTGTAGACTGGGCGAAGACAGGGACTGTGTTCGCGGACCTCGGGGCTTCCTGAGGCGTTCCGGAGGGTCGCCTTGTTCGCACATCGGGGGGTGCCGCGCCAGTTGCCTCTGGACCTCTCCCTCCGGCCCCTCGCGCTCCGGGGGGGGGTCCGGACGCTTTCATGGTCGCCTGGTAACTGGTGGCGGTCGATATATCCATTTTTTTCCCGCCACCAGACGCTCTGTTGATGTGCCCGGTCTTCGCGAAGCTGCGGCTGTACCACGGCTGCGTCTGGTCCTCGCGCCTCTGTGGCCGGCACGGACTTGGTCCGCCCGGTTGCCGCGGTGGTGCCCGGGTCCGGTTCCCTCTACCTGTCTCGGCTTCCACTTGGGCTAGGTTGGGGTCCTGCGGACCTCTTTGGCCTTCGCATCGTGCTTGTTCATGAGGCACGGTGGCTCCCGGTCCCCGGCCGGGCCCTGACTGACTTCCTGCAGCGTTCCTGGCCGGCGTCTGTCTCCTTGGGGGCCTTACGGGTCCCGCTGGAGGTTTTTTACTAGGTGGCTACAAGGCCACTCGCCTGCCATTGGCTCTCCTTCCCTCGTCCTACGCTCCTTGTTTCACTCTTCCGTACACGTCGCTTTCCAGTCGACGCTATACGTACCCACTTGTCTGCCGTCCGGGGGGTTCTTTGCGTCCGGCGCTGGGCTGGTCGTTCCGCCACAGGTGCTGGAATTCCTTCCTGACGGCTGCCTTCCGGGATTGACCAGCCTCCGCGCCAGGTCTCTCCGCTGTGGATCTGGGGCGGGCTCTGGTCCTTCTGGCTTCCCCCACGTATCAAGGCCGCTACGCCGGTTCCGTTGCTCGGGCGTCCACTCTTCCTTGTCGCTCTGGCCACTGGGGATCGGGTTGTCTGCACTAGCGCATTGTCACGGCCCCGGGACTGCGTCCGATTCTCCCCCGTCCTTGCATGGCGTCTCGTTCGCCTCCTCTCCCACCTTTTTGTTACCACGCATGGAGGGAGGCCCCCGTTTTCCAGCCTTTCGCCGTCCAGGCTTTACGGCGTGGGCATCCTCGCCATGTGTTGTGCCCGGTTGTCAGCCTTGCACTCCTCTGTTGCGTCTGTGGCGCCGCCTTCGGTACTGCTGTGTGGGTGTCTCCTCGGACAGGTGGAGGCTCTAGCAGGTGCAGCTGGGCCGCCACGTTTGTCGGGACCGTTCGTGCCCGTCACCCTGTTTGTAGGGGTTCTGCGCGCGATGTCAGATCCTTTGCTGCCTCCTTCGGTTCCTGCCACGTCGATCCTTCCCTGCCTTCGCCTCCCGCGGTTTTGTGGCCTTCTATCGATGCCTTCATCTCCTCCTACCTCTCCGTGGTCGGTGTTCGACCCCGTCGGCCGGTGATTGCTCTCGGGGTCGTGTTTCCCTGTGCTCTGGCGAAGATCCCTGGTCTTCGCCCCTTGCCCCTGGTTCTTTCCTTTTGTTTTATTGGGCATAGGGGGGGGGGGGGGGTGTATGGGTTTGCAACACTGGATTGCAAGTTTGGGATTATGTATTGTTCCAGTACATAAGTGTTTTTGCCACATTGAAAATTGTGTTTTGTTCTTGTGTTCAGTGTTTTTGTTGGTTTTTGAAGAAAAGGGATTTTTGGTACAGTACCTATTTGGTTTCAGACAAGTCTATGTTTTTGCATTACTATGAATGACGGGCATGTGTTAAAACTGTTCTTTTTAGCTACTCCTCAGTTTTTCACTCTTTTATTAAACTCTCTTGTTTACATTGTGTCTTTGTCATTCGTAATTTTGTTTTATGCATTGGTTTTTTTGGTAGGTTGGGCTTGGATCTCCTCCTCCTATTTGTTATGCAGCCTTGACTTTGGATTTGCCAAGACTACTAACAAATTGGGAGGTTTGACGTACCTCCCAACCTACCAAATAGGAAAACCTACTATTTGGTAGTAGTCTTGGAAAAACCAACGTACATAATACCCTCCCTCACGCCGGACCCCTGCCCATCCGCGTTCTTCTGCTGACGTGAGATGTGATAACAAGAGAGGGTCGCTCATGCGCACGTTCGACAGGGATCTGCACATGACGGAACACAGGATGGGCCTTAAGCGGCGTAACTAAGGTAAACCCCTTTTTCCTTCTCTTCTATGCTTTTTTCACCTTCGGTGGTATTTTTGGGGGTTAATGTACAACGTCTCCTAGAGCAAGATAAGGAGTAGACTCTAGACGTTTTCTTTTTAACCGCGGTTGGAATGACGACATAGCAGTCAAAATAGACAAGTCGTCATTGCAATTAGGTTAATAGCCTTGACGTTGGATTTTCCAAGACTACTACCAAATAGTAGGTTTTCCTATTTGGTAGGTTGGGAGGTACGTCAAACCTCCCAGTAAAAAGGTAGAGTTAGATGATATATTAAGAAAAGATCAACCACAGATAGTCTGTTTGACGGAGATAAAGCTGAACCAGAACTTTGACAGCAACATAGTGTTTAGTGAAGGATATAATATATGGAGATATGATAGAAAGGGTAAAAGGGGAGGTGGAGTGGCAGTATTAGTTAAGAACCCTATGACAGCAAAGCACGTGGAGTTAAATAATGACAAGGCAGAAATAATGGCAGTTGAACTCAATGATATAGAAGGAAAAAAGCTAGACATAGCAGTAGCTTACATGCCACCAAAGACCAGAGCATGGAGGAAGTTGGAGTTTGAGGAGATGGTCGAGGATATGATTCAGTCGTTGAGAAGATTGCTTTTAACACCTAACGAGCGGCCTAGGCGGTAAATAATATGTAGCCACCAGCGGGGTGTTTACGTGATAATTTTCATGCCTAAATAAGACCCAGAGCGTAAAACAATTATCTATACCTGAAAGGGCATAAACAGAGCTTTCCAATGACACCATAACGATCCTTGTATGACCGCTAGTTCTCTTGCAACAATCGCGCAACACGAGTGCAAAAACCATGTAATTCGGTACTTTCCCTAAACAATTCACTGTGTAGCGAGTGTGAGAGGGTGGAGGAGGGTGGGATTCATGTCAGTTGGTCCACCGCGGTGGTCTGGAGCAGTCATACGCTCGCTACTCTCCTGCCACCACTTGTCTCTCTCTCTCAGCAACATTACGTGCTGAAAATGCCCACACGACTTATGTTGTGAGCCGCCACACATAGTCCAAATTTCTTTCCACTTGACATATGATGCACGCCGCTAAAGAAGGGTTAAGGAAGAATCAATTGATCTTGGTAGGAGATTTCAACTGTAGTTGAGGTCTGATTGGGAATCGGAGATGCGGGCCAAATCAGAGATTTTGGGGAAGTCGGCTAGTGGAGTTGGTTACGGAAAATTTACTTGCACAACATGTGAAGGAAAATACAAGAATGAGGGTATAACGAAACCTTCTAAACTCGATCTGATTTTTACAAAAGATCCTCACGAAATTAAGTGATATAAAACTATCTATGTCCTGTAGGTAAAAGTGATCACCTATTTATAAAATGGAAAGTTGACCCGAGTAATGCCAATAGATTAGACAATAGCTACATAAATGACAGATTTAAATTATAGTAAAGCTGATTATATAGCCTTGAAAAGATATTTCGAGGGAGTAGATGGGATCGTATCTTATTTTAAGGACAGGACGTACAAGGTAAATATAGTAGATTCCTCAAAATTTATAGAGTAGGAACCAATCTTTTTGTCCCAAGATATAAAACTGGAAATTTTACTAAGCAGAAAGATTGGTTTAATTTGAAATGCAAAAGAGCTTTGGGTAGGCGTGATGCAGCTTGGGCTAGATTAAGAAGAAGGAACACTGAGAGTAATCGGAATAAATATAAACAGGAGAGGAATACCTTACCTTTGGATACCTTTGGATGTGTTCGCCGCTCCTCTAGCGGCACCAAGGAGCGCGACGCCCCTCGTTATGGGTGGTGATTTGGTGCAGTAGACTGTTTGAAGCGACAGCTCGCTCCCTTGCGAGGATGGGCTCGTCTGGCACTTTTTGCAGTTCGACATCTAGGGCTCTCTTGAAGTTGTCTAACGAGATGTCCCTCATGTCTCTTACTCGCCGTGGGAGTTTGTTGAAGAGACGTGGGCCTCTGTGTGATAACCAGCCCTCTCGCAGAGAGCCCATAGCACCCCTGTTATTCATCCGGGGGATTTCGCATTCCCAGCCTCTCCTATCACTGAATTTCATGACTATCGGAGTATGTAGGTTTGGTACTAAACCAACCCTCTGCGATTTTCCACGTGTATATTATTAGGTAACGTTCTCTTCTACGTTCCAGTGAGTACAGATTCAGTGCTCTTAAACGCTCCCAATAGTTAGATATGTTAACATAATTAGGCAAGTTAAAATGAACTATGAGAAGAACATGTAAATAAATGTGAAAGTGACCCTAGATTATTTTATAAATATATAAACAGTAAATTGAAGGTAAAGAAACAAATTACTAAATTAAGAGTTGATGCTAGGACGTATGAAAATGTATCGGACATGTGCGAGGTAATGAATAACAAATTGGGGTCAGTTTTTACTAGAGAGGAAGGTTTTGACGAACCACAGACGGGAGTACTGGAGAGTGGTCTTAGTAAGATAATTGAAATAACTAGAGATGAGCTGTTATCTGCAATGAGAGGACTTGAAGTAAGGAAAGCTATGGGATCGGATGAAGTGTCTGCCTGGGTTTTAAAGGAGTGTGCAGAGCAATTAGTGGAGCCAGTGAGGGACATAATTCAAGCTTCCTTAGATAAAGGACAGGTTCCTGTTGAATGGAAAAGAGCTAATATCATTCCGATATACAAGAATGGAAACCCTGAGGACCCTCTAAACTATAGACCAGTTTCACTTACTAGTATTGTATGCAAGATTTGTGAAAAGCTAATTAGGAAGAGATGGATGAAAATGTTGGAGAGCAAGAAGATAATAACCCCAAAGCAATTTGGATTCAGAGAAGGGACATCTTGTGTTACCATGCAATATTATTACAGTAGGGTGATAGATGTACTCCAAGAAAGAGGCGGATGGGTGGACTGTGTCTACTTAGACCTTTCCAAAGCATTCGATAAGGTACCACATACGAGATTGTTATCTAAGCTTGAGACGCTAGGATGTGTCAGGGGGAGTTTGCTGAAATGGATGGAGAGCTATTTAACAGATAGGGAAATGAGGACCAACATTAGAGGAACTTAGTCATCGTGGCGGAAAGTTGAGAGTGGTGTGCCGCAGGGATCTGTGTTGGCACCTCTCATGTTCCTTATGTACAGTACGTGAATGACCTGCCGATAGGCATAAACTCCTACATGTCAATGTTTGCAAATGACGTAAAAATTATGAGACAAATAACAAATAAAAGTAGTTGTGAGGAGCTGCAAGGGGATTTAGATAAAATATACGAATGGAGCACCAAGTGGAAAATGAAATTTAATATAAGTAAATGCCATGTATTAAATATGGGAAGAAGTGTGAATAGACCAAATTGGGAGTACAGGATGGGAGATAATATAATTAGCAAGGCCGAAAAAGAAAAGGATTTAGGGTTGATTATCAAGATACTTTGTCGCCAGAGAAACATATTAACAAGCTCTTTAGCGGAATGTATGCACTGGCCGGGAATATGAAAGTTGCTCTGAACTACTTGGATGAGACCATGGTAGCGAAAATTATGAAGAGTATGATTAGACCAAGATTGGAGTATGCAGCAGTGGTGTGGTCCCCGCATCTAAAGAAGCATATTCACAAGTTAGAAAGAATCCAGAGAGCAGTTAACTATATACTAGATTCGTTCCAAGTCTCGGAGAACTGCCATATGAAGGGAGGCTAGACAAATTAAATCTACCGAGTCTAAAAGAGAGGAGAGAGAGGGGAGACATGATAATGATGTACAAATGGCTGGAGAGGCTGGATAGGGGGGATATATTAATTATGGATACAGGAATAACTAGAGGTCACAGCTACAAAGTAAAAAGACCTACCTGCAAGAACGATATCAGGAAGTTTAGCTTCCCCTATAGATGTATTGACAAATGGAATGGGCTGGAGGAGGAGGTGGTAGGGGCAAGGAACATCCATATTTTCAAGATTTTTTTTGATAAAAAGTAGACTGAGAGACAGGACAACACGAGCTTAGCTCAACTCATGTAAACTACAATTAGGCAATTAGGTAAATACACCGTATGTGGTGGATTTGTGTTCTTTTATTTCAAAATTATATTTTACTAAATCATATTTTTTCTCCTGGGTGACCTAGATGTGTGTGAATTTGTGATTTGTCTGTGTGTGTTCGTTGTTTTATGTTGTGTTTTCCCTGTTCTTGCTCTGTCTTGAGTCGGCCACCCCCCATCCCTGTTCTTGCTTTGTCTTGAGTCGGCCACCCCCCATCCCTGGTCTTGCTCTGTCTTGAGTCGGCCACCCCCCATCCCTGTTCTTGCTCTGTCTTGAGTCGGCCACCCCCCATCCCTGGTCTTGCTCTGTCTTGAGTCGGCCACCCCCATCCCTGTTCTTGCTCTGTCTTGAGAGTTTTTGTGTTATTTAGGTGCCAATTTTGTCCTGGCGAGCAATAGCGAGCCTGTAATTTAAGAGGAACCGGTCGTTTTTCTATTGAAAAATGTACAATTATATCTTGAAGGAGGGTCTTGGGTTGGGTGTTTTTTAAGCTTGATTGAGGTCTAGGGAGGAAACTAATAAAAGAATATAAAGATACTGTACATAAATAAGCCAATAAAAGAATATAAAGATACTGTACATAAATAAGCCAATAAAAGAATATAAAGATACTGTACATAAATAAGCCAATAAAAGAATATAAAGATACTGTACATAAATAAGCCAATAAAAGCGACCCGTCTCCCATTCTCCACCAACTCAACCTTAGATGAAATAAATGAAGATGTCCCTGTACTTAATTTTAATTCGCCTGAAATTCCCTCACTTAACCCTCCAGCCCCGGCTATGTATTATATATATATTCCTCGAAACCCGGGTGTTTTGGCCGAAAAACGTCTAGGCTAGGCTACCGTATATTTGTTAATCAGACTGCTTCCCGCATTCCCGCGCATCCCCAAGCGTAGCTGTGTTATTTACCTGTAGAATGGCGTTAAGTAGAGCTCTCTAAGTCAACTGGTTCAGTTGTGATGATGATTTCATTGGAGATAACTTTATGGCAAAAACAGACACTTTACACTACTTTTCGATACTTAACAACAACATACAGGCACACACGAACAAGCGACGCTCTCCTTCTTGTGGCCGGAGATGCGGGGCGTCGGTCCAGCCGGCTGTTGTTTACATGCGTCGGACCGACGCCTCGCACACGAAGCTCACAGGCTTTCAACCACTGGGCGTTCAAGAGCCCTTCCGGGTACCTGTTATATGCTTTTTTATGGGCGTTCAAGAGCCCTTCCGTGGTGAGAGGGTTAAGATCCACACCAGACATGTCAAAACTATTGTGCAGAACCTCTCAGTAGATAAGGCTCCTGGTCCAGATGAAATTCCTCCAATAGTACTTAAGAATTGCTCCTTGGTGCTCGCTCCTGTATTGGCAAAAAAAAATCCGTCTATGTACTCATACCTCATGCTTCCCAGTACCCTGGAAAGAAGCAAACATCCATCCAGTTCCTAAAAAAGGTGCCTCTTCAGATCCATCAAACTACAGACCAATAGCTATAACTTCCACTCTTGGTAAAGTCTTTGAAATTATATTAAATAATCACATAATTAAGCATCTTGAGGAATAATAAATTAATCAGTGATAGGCAATATGGTTTTAGACGATGTCGATCAACTGCAGACATTCTTTGCCTTCTTACGCATCAAATCAACCAAGCTACAGACCAACATGGTGAAACACATACAATAGCACTGGATATATCAAAGGCATTTGATAGAGTCTGGCATCAATCCTTATTGTCGAAGATGTCACACTACGGCCTTGCATCATTAGTTCCACTAATTTCTTCTTATCTTCATAACAGAAAAATATGTGTAATGGTAGATGGCCTTTATTCTCAATTTCACTCAATAAATGCTGGTGTTCCCCAGGGATCAGTTTTGGCCCCAACTCTGTTCCTCATTCATATCAATGATCTCATATCTACCACTCATAATCCAATACATTCCTACGCAGATGACTCAACACTTCACAGTTCCTTCACATTTACCAATTCTTTCACCCAACCCGATCTTATATATTAAAAAATAAACACTGCAATTTCTCTGAACCAGGACCTTTCTAGAATTAATGAATGGGGACAAAAGAATCTAATTTCCTTTAATGCACAGAAAACCAAGTACAGTACATTCAATTTTCTAACCGACAGAATCTCACTGACCCATATATTTTTTAATGATGTAAATATTCCCACTTCCCCTAGTATTGACATTCTCGGTGTAACATTAACTACTAACTTGAGCTGGACACATTATGTTAAAAGCATTGCTAAGAATGCCTCTAAAAAACTGGGACTCCTGTACAGAGTTCGAGAATTCTTCACTGACGAGCAGTTGGCCGTAATATATAAAAGTCATGTGCGTTCTCAGATGGATTACTGTTCACCTCTGTGGAGTGGAAGTGGAGTGGTTGCATTGAGGCAGTTGGACAAAATTCAAAATAAAGCTATTAGATTAATCAATAACCCTGCAATCACACAGGACCTTCCTACATTATCCATACGAAGAAACGTTGCATCCCTTGCATTATTCTACAGATATTTTCACAGCAATTGTTCCGAGGAACTTGCTTCAATTGTGCCGCCTCTCCACATCTTTCCCCGTAGAACTAGGGCAGCTGAGAGCGCCCATGAATTTACACTTTCTCCTCCACAATGCATAACTTCTGCTTATCAAAATTCATTTATCCCTAGAACTACTACTCTTTGGAATTCACTTCCCTCGAGTTCCTTTCCACAAACTTACAATCTACAAAAGTTTAAATCCAGTTGTTACAAACATTTTATGAATGGAGGATGCCTTTAGGCACATGGACCTTTTTGTTTTATCTGTGTTTTTCCTTCCTCCGTTCATTGTCTTTAAAAAAAATAAAAATAAAAATAAAACGTGCGTACATACTGTAAATGGTAGTAATTTGTGATCTTCGTACAACCGAAATTTCACTGAATGGACGTTCTTAAGTCAGGGGTCAACTGTATGCGAAAACCCTAATACGCGGCTGGGGGGTCGGAAAAAACACAAAATTCTCAATAAGTGTCTACAGTTCCTAATAAGCGTTTTGGGAGCCCAAAAGTGGTCATATCCGCCCTTTTTACCTAATACAGTACACGTGGACACCCATCATTTCGCGTGGCACCAGATATCATAATTATGTTGATATTACTTACCACATAGACTTTATTTGAAACCATAGTCATATTTAGCATACCCCCAGTAATACAAACAATATACTGTACAGTATATACAGTACAGTCAGGACCCCCAATTCGCGAGAATAGGGGTGACAGGAGGCATCGCGTATTGTGAATTCGGGTATTGTGGAACTAACTTTAAATGGGAATAATTAGATTGGGTGACATCTCTCAATTATGGCCTATTTTCGAAATTTTTGGCCCTATTTTCGACATTTTTGGCTCTACAGTACAGTCTATATCTTATATATAAGAAGAACAATGAATAAAAATATGAAACTATCCTTAAAATTAGTAGTAGATAGGCTAGGACTAGGACCGTAGGACTTCACGATTTTCTCAAACTTCTCCCTCCCTAACCAAATCGTACGAACAGTTTACTCTGACAAGCCTATTGCACAGTTTCCTTCTCCTCTTTTCTTGCGAAACAACAATTCCACCTTCATTTTGTGTGTTATCTTCTTATATTGGCGTGGCATGGCGAAAAAAGTGGCAGGCACTACAAACGTTTGGTCACTCCGCACGGCTATGAGCGCTTGAGCGGGACTGTGGGAGGGAGGGAGGGAGGGTAAGCGGGAGGGAAGGCAGGCGTATGCCCGTCTTCTTCTTTTTTCAGAGCTACTCCTGGGCCTCGCGAAACGTAGACGTGCTCGGGTATCAAGCGGGAATAGCGGATTTGGCCCCTTCTTAGCTCGATTCGTGTATTGTGGTACCACCTCGCTTAATTAATGCTTAATTAATTAATGTTATTTTCGAGGGGTAACTCGTGTATTAGGGTTTTCGCGAATTGTGGAACCGTGTATTGGGGGTCCTGACTGTATATTAAAAAAAAAATTTTTTTTTTTTTTTTTTGGAATGAGTCTGAGCAAATAGATAGATATAAATACAGTAGATAGAAAATCATCGTCATTTTTCCGTGGCTTCGTCAGACGCGGCACTTGACTGGACTCTGTTTTGATAGTCCCGGGCATTCAATTCCTTCATCATTACCACCAGGCCCACCGCCCCTATCACTGAATGCACTAAAGGCCATAATATACACGAGATATACAAGGTTCAGGCACAAATAAGCAAGTAAAAGGCGGGTGGACTTGAGAGCGTCTTGGCTAGTGTTGACGACATTAACCCATCGGATCCGGGGGGCCTCGTATGATCCCAATCGCTGTGCCCGGGGCCATTTTCGTACAATCAAGTTTCATAATTCAGTAGCTACTGATTGAGAGCACCTAGAGCAGTCAATATTTTTGCAAATTGTAGAACGTTTTGTTGTCTGTAGATTCCTGTTGAAATGACATCGCTACGACGCATGGTTGCCGAGTTATGATGATTTTAGCGGCGATTTGTATCCGCGCATTTTTCCTCATATGAGGCCTCCCGGATTCCTGCCAATATTTTTGTTTGCCTCATATGAGGCCTCCCGGATTCCGAGGGTTAAAGTTGGCGGCCGTAACTTGCGCAAGTGACGCTGGGATTTCGGATTCACCCGAGTCACTCAGATTTTGCCTCCAAGCAAGAAACACCTTGACAATGGCAGTTTATATTATTATTATTAATATGTTTTTTTTCTGGGTCTTCTTCTGGATGACCTAGATGTGTGTGAATTTGTGTTTTGTTTTTGTGTGTTCGTTGTTTTCTGTTGTGTTTTGTGTTGTCCCTGTTCTTGCTCTGTCATGATCCCCCCCCCCCAAAAAAACAAAAAATTAGGAAAAGTGGGGATTGGGCCTGAGTCAATAGATAGATAGATTTTATATACAGTATAGGGCATACAGTACACCCTGATGGTCCATATCACATTCAAAATTCATTCACTTGTTTGTTTATTTTTTCTAGTTTGATGTTTTGAGTCTTCAATTATTTTTGCTCTCGTTTTCGGTGTATTTTCTGTCTGGATAGCGTAATGCATAAATGCGCGGAATTTCGGTGTGAGTATCCTAGCTTTGAGCCCTTGGAGTGCCACATGTATTTGTTGATTTCATTAATTGAGTTTAGAAGTAAAGTTTGTTGGTGAGAAAATATTAATTTTTGTCTGTGTTATTGTTTATGATTTTATCCACTTTTGGTTGGTATTTAGGGCAAAAACAATCAAAATTAGGCAATTTTTTTTTGTTCGAGGTGTCTACCATAAGCTATTTTTCCCATAAGGTATGTTTTTAGGAATAGGATTTACACCATACCCGAAAGAGGAGTTACGGAGCTCCGATCTTACTTTCAACCAACCATCTAGACAATTTTACCAACACACCCATAAACTTCGTTTGATGCGTAAATAGCCTCCCGAAAATATACCCTGGGCTGGAGTTGGAACCCGGGATCCTTGGGCTACGAGGCAGACACTCTACCACTTAGACCAATAGAGGGATCTCACTTGGCCTGGTCGGCTCAAGTATATTTCCGCATGTTGTTCAGTTTAGGCTAACCTATTTTTTACTGACTTTACATATTGTTCCTAATACGCGACATCATGTGTCGGCCATATAGGCGTGTATATAAGCTAACCACATTAAAACTTTTACAGATTGGTGTTGGGTTCCCTGATGTCAGAAGTATAGGACAACCGTTGGAGGACCAGAACAGGACACCTTCCACTACACGGGGCCATCGGATACAACACCTGTTTGACCAACAACAACAACACTGCCAAAATAATGTGAGTCTTTAAGAATTTAATCTATATTTTTTACTGTTCTTTTGATCATAATGTATTGTTCATGTTTAATTCCTTAAACGTGACGATAGTGCGTTGTTATGTTTGCGATTAGATTGCTTGGGAAACAGATTAACTTGCTCATGTAGTAATGTACACTCTGTGTGGTGGATTGTGTTCTTTTATTTCAAATTTGATTTTATTAAGCATTATTTCCACATAGCGATTTTGATTAGTTCCTTTGCGTTTATTTTGTGTCGTCCCAGTTCTGGTTTGTTTATTTTGCAAGTTTTACATTATTCCTTCTCATATTAATTTGAGTCTTTAAACAAAATTGCTCCAGTTTGTTATCCTCTTTATTTTTACTGATACTCGTTGAGTTTTGCTGAGGCATTGGGAATTTTTTTGTAGTTTTGTGTTATCGTATGATATGCAGGATTCGAAACTGCATAATAAATTGTAGGCTTGTGCATATTTCTTTAACTGTCTTGATAGCGTAGTGCATTTTTGCGCGGAATTTAGATGTGAGTATCCTAGGTTAGGGTAGGGTTGGTATGGACATGTGGAGATAATAGATGAACAAAATTGGGTGAAAAAATGCAGGTCTGTGATTGTGGAGGGAGCTGCACCAAGGGGTGGATCGAGGAAGACCTGGGATCGGACTATACGCGCCGATCTCAAATCCAAGAACTTGACAAGTGAAGCAGCCCTTTAACAGGGTTGGTTGCCTGGAACGCCACCATTAGGACAAGAGACTGAAACTGCACTTATGTGTGGAACACTCAGTCTTAAAATTTTATGTATGTATGTGTGTAAATAAAATAAATAAAAATAAAATATATGAAACTAATGAATATAAGTACTGTATACAGATCTACCTCGATTTACGATTGGGTTATGTTCCTGAAAACCTGATCTTGAATAGAAAAATTTGTATAGCAAACCCTAAAATAAATTGGGTAAATGGGGATGCGTTCTCGGACAAGCCAAAACCCAAACGCAAACACCTTAAAAACCTATAATAATATCGTAAATTGGGGCATCGGATAGTGAGTGAGAGAGGCGTGTACAGTACCTGATCCCACACCTTTCTTGGACAACTTCTCCTTGCAACTCCCTCCACATTCATAGACTTTTTCTTAACCCAATTACTTTTCACATGTCCATACCATCTAAGCCTATTTTTACGCATATCCTCACTAGTACTCTCAATGCTTAATTACAGTACCATTACGCTCTCAAGACAGCATGTCAGACGATTATCTAGAATTGATTGTAGTTTTTCCTTGGACTTTGTTATGAAGTGTTTTTAAAGTGTTTGTAATTTCAGATGATGACTACTGGAGCATGATGACAGCCCCCCCTCCAAAGGTGTCCAGTACAGAGCTGACCCCCCCCCTGATGCCCTGATGCCACCCACCACCACTACATCCACCACCACCACCACCACCACCACCACAGGGGAACGAGCCCCAGTCACAAGTTCTGCTGGGCCACCTAACTTCACACAGGTACATTAACTAGAAAATTGTTACAGTATCTTTTGCTGGGGATCCCAAATGGGCCTGGGTCTTTGGGTTTTCTCGTGGGCAACCTAGATGTGTGTGATTTTGTGTTTTGTTTTGTGTTGGTTTTCTGATATGTTGTGATGTCCCTGTTCGGGCTATGTCTCGAGTCGGCCACACCCATAAAAAAAAGGGGGGGAAAACTGGGGCAAGTGCCAGAGTGTATAAATATGTGGTGGATTGTGTTCTTTTATTTAATTTATTATTTTACTTAAGCGTTGTTTCCACATAGCAATTTGTATTAGTTATTTTGTCTTTTTACTGTGTTCGTATACATTTTGGTTTGTTTATTTTGCAAGTTTTACATTATAATACATACATACATTTCCTCACTTTAATTTGTTTTCTTCCTGAAAAACAAAAGTACTGTCAGTGGATCAACCTTTATTACTCAAATGTCTGTAAAATGTCTTCCTATTATGAAATTTTAATTGTCAACTTGTTAATGAAAAATAGATACCATAGTTTTCCCCAATTATTGAACAGTGTAATAATGAAACCAATGAAATGATATTGTAAAACTTGCAAAACAAACAAACCAAAACAGGAACGACACAATAGACAAAAGAACTTATATCAAATATCTATACATACATACTGTACATGCATACATACTGTAAATGGTAGTAATTTGTGATCTTCGTACAACCAAAATTTCGTTGAATGGACGTTCTTAAGTCGGGGATCAAACTGTATGCGAAAACCCTAATACGCGGCTGGGGGGTCGGAAAAAACAAAATTCTCAATAAGTGTCTTTTTTTTCTTTTTTTTTCCTCTCGGGCATAGGCTGAGAGCCTTAACATTCACCGCTTTACAATGAACAGTGAAGCCCGTGAGGTCTTGTTCCAGTCTAGGGAGTGAGACATGTGAAGCACTTGAGTACAAGAGCACCTGCCATCTTGCCTTCACATGAGGCACGGATATTCCCCGATTTTCACTTCCGGGCTCAATATAGGTTTAATAGTGGTACATGTAGAACAACAGTCAATATATCTATCTATATCCTTTTTCATCGTCCGCCAATAATAATTTCTCTGGGCTATGTCAAACACCGAAGCTTCCCTGGATGCCCAATTGTATCATGTCCATGTAAAATGGGCAATAAAGTACTAATTTGCGAATCTGGAATGACTAGTTGCATTATTACCCTGTCATTTAAATCCATCTTCCTGTACAAACACCCTTCATGCATTACAAAATTAGAATAATCAAAACCTGCTAAGTCGGGGTGACAAGGGACATTGCCGCTAAAATCACCCGACTCCAAAGCAAGAATGACTTGACCCCAATAACTATCTTTAAGCTGGTCTAACGCAATACTTTTACTGCACAATAGTGCGTTAACCGAAACTAGAGCAACAGTATTCCTTGATAACGCATTGGCAACTGTGTTGAGCTTGCCTTCAACGTACAATAATGTAGGATTGTATAATGCTAATGTTAACTTCCACCTGGCACGTCTACCTGTGAGAAGTTTATCATCAAACAATTTAATTAGAGGCTTATGGTCTGTCCAAACAGTTACATCATAACCATTACCTCACGAAATATATTTAACGGCCAAATTAGCGCTGCACCTTCTAAATCGGTAACACAATAATTCTGTTCCGCAGGTTTTAAAGAACGGCTAGCGAATCCTAACGGCCGTAAGAGATTCCTAGCGTCATACTGCATAAGAACAGCTCCAAACCCAGTATATGATGCATCAGAATTAATATAGAAAGGTTTCTTAAAATCAGGGAAAGCAAGGGTCGGTCGAGATGTTAAACTCGCCTTTAATTCAGCAAAAGAACCCTCTTGTTCAACTCCCCACAAAAATTCAACGTCATTCTTGAGTAAAATATATAGAGGCTTCGCGATACTAGCGTAGTTCTTTATAAATGCCCTATAGTAGCCCGATAGGCCCAAAAATTGCCTTAACTGTTTACGGTAGTGGGCGTAGGAAATTTAGTGATAGAATTTGTCAATTGAGCAGTGGTATTTACCCCGTCCGGAGTTAATTCATGCCCCAAAAATGACAGTTTCTTTTTAAAGAATTCACATTTACTGATTTTAATTTTTAATCCTGCCTCATTTAATTTAGAAAGTATATTTCTCAGTGCGATAAGATGTTCCTCTACCGTTCTTGAAAAAATTATAATATCGTCTATATATACATAAACATTGTGACCGATCAATCCTGCCAATACATTATTCATTAATCTCTGAAAAATTGCTGGTGAATTTTTAAGGCCCATGGGTAGACGTTTATATTCAAAAGTACCGGAAGGAGAATTAAATGCTGTATACACTCTAACCTCCATTTAACGGATTCCGATTTAACGGATATCGGCAATAACGGTCAAAAAATGTAGGCCGGACAATGGACCCAGCAACGGACATAGTCCGTTGCTATAAAAAAGTTGGAGCAAAGTCCGTTGCTCTATCTATTTATCTCTCTAATGCACCTACCTAAATCCCTTATACATTAACATAACTATGTCTTATTTGGACTTTTTGTAATCTTTGAATCATTTCTAATATGATGGAATTGAAAAATATAATATCCTTCCAGTACATAGATAAATAATAAATAAGATAGTCAACAAAATATTTCAACTCTCCCCTCCGTGCCAGCAGAGACGGAAGATTTACGTTTGATAGATTTTTTGTTTTGTTTTTTCCCTCGATATACACACTCTTTCTATTTATCTATCTCTCTAATTCATCTACCTAAATCCCTTATACATTAACATAACTATGTCTTATTTGGACTTTTTGTAATCTTTGAATAATTTCTAATGTGATGGAATTGAAAAATATAATATCCTTCCAGCACATAGATAAATAATAAATGAGATAGTCAACAAAATATTTCAACCCTCCCCTCCGTCTAGGCGCCGAGCTTCCCAGACGAGAGATTTACGTTTGATAGATTTTTTTTTTTTTTTCCCCACGGTATACACAAAATGATTAACATGTTTTTAATTGATATTTGTGTCGTTTTTGCTGATTATGAGTTGGTGGAAAATAAAATCTTTAATTCTATCATATCGGAAATGATTTCTTTATTCATGCAGAGTTTAGTAAAATTTGCCAGAACGTCCCGGACTTCCCAAACTTGACTACTTCCTTTAACGTGACGATAGTGCGTAGTTATATGTGCGATTGGTTTGCTTGGGAAACAGATTAACTTGCTCATGTAGTTATGTACATCCTATGTGGTGGATTGTGTTCTTTTATTTAATAATTTTCATTTTAGTAAGCGTTGTTTCCACATAGCGATTTTGATAATTTAATTTGACTTTATATTGTCCTTGTCCCAATTTTGGTTTGTTTAGTTTGCAAGTTTTACATTTTAATGATTCACAGATTATATAGAGACCAAATAATATACACTTTTAATTAAGTGTGTTCAATAGTTTTGCATTATCAATAGGGTGTAGCACAAGGGATTACCAGGATTTATTTCAGGTACAGTAAAAAAAAGGATGCATAACAGTTAAATGTCACGATGATCCGGACACCTGTACTCAACACCGGATTTTTTTCAAGGAATTTCCGGATTACATCCGGACTGGACAGTATTTAGCAGCAACGGACAGGTGCTTGCACGCATTTGTCCGTTAAATGGAGGGTCGAGTGTATTGCCTTGATTCCGGTGATAACCCAATTTGATGAAACCCACTCGAAAGATCGAGGGTTGAAAATACCTTGATATTCGTACACAAACTAGCAAGGATTTCTGGTATCGCCGGCATATGAAAATGATCAGTCTCCGTAATGGTATTAAGTTTTCTAAAGTCTACCACGACTCTAAACTCCCCCTTCGCCTTCTTCGGAACTAAGAAAAGAGGTGATCGCCAAAGTGACATTGATGGTTGAATTACGTCCTGAGAAAGTAAATCTGAAGCATGTTTATCAGTCAATTCCCGTTGACTGTGCGATAAGCGATACATAGGCAGGTAAACGGGCTTCTGATCCTTATCACTCAACACAATTTTATGGTCCATAATGTCAGTAAACCCCATAGCGTCCCCTTTCAAATGTACGGACTCATTAAATTCCCTCAATAACGCCTTAAGCGGACCCTGAGCCTCAGGAAAGTCGGTACCTTGTAAATCCTCGTAAATCTTACGCATTCTATCCTCCATACCAGGAGAGTTCCCTGTGCGCACTGAAGCCACTGGAAGAGAATTAATTTCTTCGAATTTACAAGGTACACAGGAAGCATTACATAACTTCGTATCTGCATATAATTTCATTAAGCCATTTGTGGTATTTAAAATGAGAGTTTGGAAAACATTGGTGTCATCCACCTCATGTAACGCTTGAGCGAACGTAATACCCTTGATCGCTGAGGAATCGGGTAATAATACAACAGAATTTACTGTACTCTTAAGATTGTTCGCATAAACATTAACAACCTTCGCAGAATGCGGTTCAACAATAGTATTACCGTGAATGAGAATATCAGAATCCCTCATAGATTGTTCTAAATAATCATGCAATTTATTCTCGACAGCGGGAAGAGCGGGGTTGGTAATGTGGGCGAGCCGGCATCTACCTCCCCCGATATTCCTACCAGATGTACGACGCTTCGCCTGAAAGTTTTTATCACTCTCCACAACGCCCTTACGTACACCCCTTGATACAAATTGTAAATTTTCTGGAAGTTAGATGACGCCTCAATAAAAGTATCATCAATAGATACACCATTCATCTCTAGACTTAAAATAAATTTACAGGCCTTCATTGTCTTAACCCTTTGGGGCACCTATAGTTTCCAATCAAATTTTTTCCCATTCCCAAAGTATATCTCAGCTCACTCAGAGCCAGTTTTGTGCCCGGCGATAATTTGTTTCTGTGACGTTTTCATCCACCAAAACAATATTGTATTTGGATTAATGAGGTACCATCAGCTTCGTTATTGATTGAACTTGAAGATAAGCGAATAAAAACATAGAATAATTACAAAACAACCACATTGGGGCACTCCAAAATAAGAATTGTAAACAAAAAATGAAATACCTTATCTCCAACTCGTGCTAGGTCAAAATTTTGCCCACATCATTTTTGATTTGCATACATATATGGAAGCGGAATTTAATGAGGATTCCACTGGTAACTTCAGAATTACTATAAACCAAATAGTTACTGAGATAGACGAATAAACGTGAAAGTATCGAAACACAGACTGAGCTGTACTCTGCTCACTTCCCAGCCAGCCGTGAGTAAACCGTTAAACTGAGGGGGTTGCCAATTGTACCCATTGAACTAGACGTAATACTTCATATATATGCCAAATATGACGCGCGTCAGATAAAAACTTAATTTTTGGCGAATATTTTTAAGTTTAATGACTCTTAACGAGTCATCATGCACCTAGGAAAAAAATACCTAATGACTCTGAACGAGTCATCGTGCACCAAAGGGTTAAAACCCAACAGAAGGTCCGAAGAGATGTTTAAACCCTGAACAACGTACACTTTCTCCGTCATTAAATCCAAGTCCTCATGCAATGCTAACGGTAAGTATGTAACCCCCAATATTGAAATATTATCCCCTGAAACACTCTGAAGATTAACATCGGGGAATTCAAGTTTAAACGAATCATCATGATTCAATTTGTTAAAGACAGAGCTAGACATTGGTTCACAGGAGAACCTGTATCAATTAAAACACTTATATCTGTATTATTTACACATGACTTCAAAATGAACGAGTCAGGTGAATGCATAAGGGCACTTATCATTAACGTAGGACATTCCGGAGTTTGTGTACATTGATGTTTTACGTTACGTTTGCTTGGGAGTGATCGTAAGCTTCCCCCGACCTAGGGTGACTGGCTTTCCAATCGTCCAAATCTACCTTCACTTCCGGGCAAGTTCCGGTCCTGTGATCATTACACTTGCATCTACGACAGAAAGGTTGCTTACCTGCCGTATATTCATATAGCTCCTTGGCCTTGATGTTACAATGAGGAACAATGTGACCCCATCCCCCACAATAAAAACACATAACATCCCTGTGTTGACCAGATGCGCCGGTAGCCATTATCGCAGGTCTCTGCGCGCCCTGACCGCCTCCGCCTGCGGCCCGCGGTCGACTACCATTCCCCTGATAACGAGGCGATTGATGGTTCCATGTTTGAGAGCTGTAACTCTGTCTACTCTGACTTACTTGTGCAGGTTTATGGAATTTGGGAAAAGAACTGTTTGAGGAGAACTGCTGGGGATTTCTATGTGGTTGAGAGTTCTTATTTGGTTGACTCTGTTTAGGGAAATTCTGTTTGGGCCCAGGTTGAGCTGGGGAAACAGGTAGGGAATTCCTAACGGCAGCACACGAGAACTGAATTTGCTCGGTGGTTACACCGCTAGTATCACAAGACTTCCTAAGTTCCTTCGAGAATTTATTGAGAGACATTGTTGGAGTGAACTCGATACGTCGTGCGATCGGTTTCACGGTGTCTGGTAAAGCACTAACCAGCATAACATACCCCAGTAACTTGCTCAGCTGTTCTATTGTCATCTTACTGTCCTCAAACCAGGAGTGACGAACTAGATCCTGCGACATACAATTCGCGAACTGTGAACACTGCGCCAATAATGTATCTACTGACAGATTTTTCTTTTGCTTCAATAGCTGATCGGCGAAATGATTGAGTAAATGAATTTTTCCACATATAGATTTTGTTTAGTGTGTTATCGTTTCGATATTTTTGTAACTGTCTTAATAGCGTAATTGTAAGCTTAAGCGAATAGGGTTAATAATGGTATCAATTCCCCTATATATATGCTGCCACCATCACAGGTTTACCCTGGGATTAATTAGATAACTCAAATGAATGTTAGATGATTCGAAGTTGCATAATAAATCGTAGGCAGTGTCCACCATTCTTTAACTGCCTTCGTGGTGTAATGTATAAGGTGCTGATATTCGGTGTGAGTGTCCTGGGTTCGAATCCACGGACGGCCACATGTGTTTGTAATATTTCATTAATCGATTTTAGGAGTAGAGTTGGTTGTTGGATAGAACATAATAAATGGTAAGGTTAGGTAAATGAAACTTGAGAATAATTAAGAATAGTATAATAAAAGATATCTTAAGACTTATTCAGAAGTACACTAATATATTGATTGTATAAGTATTCGTATCAGTACGATTAATTCAAGTATGTTATATAGTCTGGTTATCACACACGGAGCTAACCTCTGACCCTTCGATGAGCGAGCCGGGGTCTCTCTTGTTTCTCCCCTCGCTCTCTGGATACCCACCTTATATTATGTTGGGTTACGCCCCTCTTTATGACGTAAAACCCATTATCATTCACGTGTACATCACGACCAATCCTAGTACCTGTCAATAATGACGTCATAAGGTGTGGCTTCCAACATGACCTGTTCTGGGTAACTGTTCTGGGTCACTAGAAGCTGACGTCTACTTAAACCTCAGATTCTAGGCGCCCAGTACCACTTGCCTCCATCATATACAGTCAGTGTAAGAAATATTATGTTTACTAATATGAGTAGTTGTATTAAGGTTATAATAGTGAGATATACTTTAAATATGTATTCTAGTGTTTAAGTAATTCATGGAGTAATAGTTGGATATATTGGAGTATCTAACATAATGCATAAATGCGCGGAATTTGGGTGTGAGCATCCTAGGTTCGAGTCCTTGGAGTGCCACATGTATTTGTTGATTTCATGAATTGAGTTTAGAAGTGAAGTTGGTTAGTGAAAAAATATAAATGATTAGATTATTATGTATGTATTTATAATTTAAAATATTATTGTTTATTTAATATTGATTTTAAATACAGTACAGTACTTTAACCCATAACTGTCGGGGTGCAACATAAGTCGAGTATAATAAATCTGGACTATCTGGCGGCGCTCGACATAGGTCGTGTGGCAATTTCAGCACGTAATGTTGCTGAGAGAGAGAGACAAGTGGTGGCAGGAGAGTAGCGAGCGTATGACTGCTCCAGACCACCGCGGAGAACCTACTGACACGAATCCCACCTCCTCCCTCCCTCTCTCACTCGCTATATACGGAATTGTATGGGGAAAGTGTCGAATTACATGCTTTTTGCACTCGCGTTGCGCGGTTGTTGCAAGAAAACTAGCCATCATAAAAGGATCGTTATGGTGTCATTGGAAAGCTCTGTTTATGCCCTTTCAGGGATAGATACTTGTTTTACGCTCTGGGTCTTATTTAGGCATGAAAATGATCACGTAAACAGCCCTATTTTGGCTAAAAACACCCCGCTGGTGGCTACATATTATATACCGCCTAGGCCGCTCGTAAGGTGTTAAATGTATGTACAGTACAGTACAGTATATAATGAGGCACAGACCCCAGAGCTGTGGGTGACTGACTCGAGACAGAGTCTGGTTAGTAATAGGACAAAAGTAGAGTAATTACAACCAGCACTATTGGGGCTTGTCTGAACGTGACGTCACGTTAGTGCGTTGTTTTGTGTGCGATTAGTTTGCTTGGGAACCAGATTAACTTACTCATGAGATTTCATAATTGTATTTTATTGAGCATTATTTCCACTTAGCGATTTTGATTAGTTTCTTTGCTTTTATCTTGTGTCGTCCCAGTTTTGGTTTGTTTATTTTGCAAGTTTTACAATTGAATTTGATAGCGTAATGCTTAGTGCGCGGAATTTTTGTGCGAGTACCCTAGGTTGGAGTCCTTGGAGTACCACATGTATTCATTACTTTCATTGATTTCATTACTTAAGTTTATTTGTAAATGTATTGGTGGGTTGGTGAAAACAAATATGAATTGTTCCCGCTGATGGTACATTGGTATCTGGCCATCCTGAATACTCCACTATTTCATGAGTTATACAAGGTCTTTTTCAAGCTGATTTTAATTTGGTATCTCGACATCCTGATTACTCGACTATTAGCAAGATTATGTAGCGAACTAGTTTATTATTTTCTTTCATGATTTTATTTTGCTAAAGCGTTTTTCCACATAGATTTTGTTTAGTGTGATGTCGTTTCGATAGTTTTTATTTGAATGAGTTCTTTATATTAATTTGAACATTAACTTTTGATGGATTTCAAGTTTTATGTTTTGATTAACTTGCTCTTTGCTCATGTAGTAATGTCCACCTTATGTGCTGGATTGTGTTCTTGTATTTATAAATAATTATTATTTTGCTTAAGCATTGTTTCCACAGCGATTTTGATCAGTTTGTCTTTTTACTGTGTTTGTCCAAATTTTGGTTTGTTTATTTTGCAAGTTTTACATTATAATTCCACATAGCGATTTTGATTTGTTCTTTTGTATTTACATTGTCTGGTCCCAGTTTTGATTTGTTTATTTTGCAAGTTTAACATTTGAATTATGATAAGTTGTCCATAATATGATGCAGACACATAGCAGTATCATATTTTTCCATCAAGAATCGAGAAATCAAGCGCTAAATGATTCAATTTACCATCAGCTGGAAGAAAAGTAATTATATGTTTATTTTGAAAGTTTGACAAATTGTGTTTTACAATTGTGTTCTTTTATTTAACTGTCTTGATAACGTAATAGTTAGTGCGGCGAATGTGGGTGTGAGTATCCTATGTTCGAGTCCTTGGAGTACCACGTGTATTTGTCGATTTCATTAATTGAGTTTAGAAGTAAAGTTGATTGGTGAAAAGCTATGAAAACATTTAATTATTTTATTTTGCTAAGGCGTTGTTTCCACATAGCAATTTTGATCAGTTCGTTTGCCTTTATATTGTCTTAGTCCCAGTTTTGGTTTGTTTATTTTGAAAGTCACAATTTACTAGAATAACTTGCTCATGTAGTAATGTACACCCTATGTGGTGGATTGTGTTCTTTTATTTCTAAATGTTATTTTGCTTAAACGTTGTTTCCACATTGCGATTTTTATAAGATCTCTTGTCTTTATATTGTCTTTGTCCAAGTTTTGGTTTGTTTAGTTTTCAAGTTTTACATTTTAAATTATATTATTATTAGAAATGATTATGTTTGATTGACTAACCTGCCTTTGGGTATTGTTATGTGTTACTAATTTATATATATTGACTAACCTGCCTTCGGGTATTTTTATAATGTGTTACTAACCGAGTGGTGACTGGCTGGGATATTTGGGCCTTCCCTACGACCTGTGTGGGTAGAGGCTTGACTTATCTGGTTGCGGAAGACCCATTTATTCCGACGAGATAAGCTTTTTTTACACCACCCCTTTCTCTCTCCCTGTGTCTTATTCTTCTTCTCTTCGCACTGGTGGAAAGGGAAATCGTGGCAGATGACCATGTCAACGATGGCTCCTTGAAACCTCCGAGGGTCCTTGAGATACGGCTAGAGCGGTGAGATTGGATACGACCCCGACTGGTGCACCCTTGCCACTGCGAGGTATTAGACAGCTGACAGGGACCACTTCCATTTAACCCTCTGTGTACCGGTGATGTACTTTTCTTGATATTCTGGAAGGTATTAGACGATTTTGGCAGAATATAATGTATTGGACGATTTTGTTGAGCTTGGGAAGGATGTCTACCCATTAAAATGCTACAGAAACTCAATTAATCGCAAGATCCAGGGTTCGAATCCCGGGTGGATTGTACGAGTGTTTTCTCAATTGGCTATACGTGCCGATCTCAAATCCAAGAACTTGACAAGTGAAGCAGCCCTTAACAGGGTTGCCTGCAACGCCGCCATTAGGACAAGAGACTGAAACTGCACTTATGTGTGGAACATTCAGTCTTAAAATTTTATGTATGTATGTATGTATGGCATGACTTGATTTAAATGGTCTCAATTAATCCTTTAAGCTACCATATTTATCTTTCCTAAGCTTCCTAAGCTTCACAAAATCGTCTAAGCTGAAATCAAATGAAAAATATGTTGCCGGTACCGTATGGGTTTAGCTGTATAGGACGCCTCCGAGAAATGTGACAACTGCAAAGAAGGCTACTGGGCATGCTACCAAAATGTACGGAAAAACTCTTATCGTATTAAAAAGCAAGAGAAACGGCAAATAATGTTCCTGTAACATTATTTGCTGGTTCTCGGGGTTTTTAATATGACTTAGATTTTTTCCGCACATTTTGGTAGCATGCCCAGTAGCCTTCTTTGCAGTTGTCACATTTCTTGGAGGTTTCTTCTCTCATTTTGTGTTTTTTTACTACAGTACATTGTTCCCTGTTGTGATCCTCACAGCGTACCCTGCATCGTATGGTATTTGTAGTGCTTCTATGATAGTCGGACCTTTGGCCTTTATGACATCTTAACCCCTTCTGTAATCTGTAGGTCTATAATGATATTCTATCTATATTTTGACAATTTTTTTAAGTTTAAGAAGGATCTGTGATACTAAAAATATTTCAATAGTTTGAAGCTTGTTAATTGCTGGAGGCCCTTTTTCAACTGATTAAAATAGTCTATTAGAAGCCACAGTAAAAGTTTAAGGCATGAAACTGGTACTTACAATGCTATAGTGTATTTATTAAAAGTCGGCCAAAGCTCTTGAATACTAACCTCTAGACCTGATCACGTTCTAAGGAGATCTCCCAAGAAAAATTGACCTATGCAGCGTTGGAAACTTCTCACCGAGGCGCTATGACATGGAGTGCATAGTGCCTCGGTGAGAAGTTCCCAACGCTACATAGCTCAAATTTTCTTTCCTTAGAACGTGATCAGGTCTAGAGGTTAGTTTTCAAGAGGTTTGGCATAGTTGTAACGAATACACTATAGCATTTCCAGTATTTATTATCATGGTTCAATGTTTTCAATGATTACACTTCATAAATTAGTGAACGAAATTCTCTCTGCTTCAAAATTCCTCGCTTGACCCCTTCACCGCCATTGTTATTTTCATCTTATTCTGGATTTATGTATGTACACTCGGTATAAAAAGTATCTGCACCCCTACGCTGATAGGGTTGGTACCTCTGCCTGCAACTATATCCGATCGTCTCTGACACATGGATATAGTTGCAGGCAGAGGTAGCAACCCTATCGAGTTGTACACACCTGATGATCAGCGTAGGGGTGCAGATACTTTTTTGACCGAGTGTACATACATAAATCCAGAATACGATGAAAATAATAATGGCGGTGCAGGGGTTAAGTGAGGAATTTCTGTTTTGTGTATTATGTTTCATATTTTGTTTTGCTAAATATTTTGTTCCACATACTGTACTGTATTGACTTTGATTAGTTATTTTTTGTCTTTATATTGTGTCATCCCAGTTTTGGATGATATTAAAATTGGCTACTGACTAACTTTAGGAATAAAATGCAAGTTGTTACATATATTTTGTTTTCTTTTCAGGTCAAGAATCTGTTGGCTGTTGCCGTGGTGGTATGGCTGCCTGGTCCCGGCCTCTACTGCTTTAAGAAATGTAAGTACTGTACTGTATATTCATAATCGTTTTGTTTTTGGTTGCTTAGTTTATCATAATGTATGTTCCATCAATTGCATCTATTCAATCAACTTCCAGTTACTTAAGCAGTTGATGCTTTTAATAAACCAGTGAAGTCGCACCTATTTCTGAAGGCTTATGATACTGCGGATCATAGAGTTACTGTACTGATGACTATAAACATATATTTTGTGTTTGAAAAATTTAACTTAATGCGAGCGCTCGTGAATCATCTTTGAGAATTGGCGCTCGTACAATACAGTACCAGCCTATTATTATTATTATCTACAGTTGTTGGCTTTGTTGTACTTTGTCGTGTACGGTGGCGCTAATAAGTCATGTCCCAGCTGTCATTACGTTTGGCTCGCTCTGTGCTGTATTAATGTCTGTCAGATGTTGAATAGGGTGGGTAAGTGTAGGAACATGTTTGTATATATCACTCCATATGAAGAAATGAAGCTTGGATGATACGAATTATTGATCAAAGTATACTTGGTGCCGAGACATGACTTATTAGCACCACTGTACTTTGTCGTGTACTATTATGCATTTCTATAGTTGGTGTTTACTTGTGAATATTTTGATTGTATTGTTCTTTACTTGGGTACTTTATATATTGGTTAGACACTTATAAGGTTTTCAGTATGGCTTGATTTGAGTAGTTTGCTTTGTCATTGGAACTCTCTCCCAGAATCAGTATTTCCCCGTTCTTATGACTTGAATTGCTCCGTGTGTGCTGGCATTTTGGTTCGAACGTCTTTGATTTTGGCCCTGTCACTCTTTCAACTCTGGGGGAAGACACTCGCTACAGGCAGTTTTGCTTTTTGTCTCCCGCACTCATATAGAAAAAAACATAGGTCTTGCTTGTGTATTATGGGTATATATTTGATAAGCTCTTGAATATTTTACTTTGATATTTTCTCTACTTTTGAAATGCCTCCTGTTGTTGCTCCCTTTTCTTTGCTTGTCAGTTTGTTTTATCAATTGACAGTAACTTGGCTATCATTGTACATTGTTTTTGTCTGTTAACCCTTTGAGTACCAGAAGTAAGGTGGCTATCATTTTTGTCCGTTAACCCTCTGAGTACCAGCGATGTGTGCTAGATTTATATTGTGAAGATTGGTTGAGATATTGAAGCCTTATTTTTGGCTATAGGTCCTTCCTAAGCTGAATAAAATAGTCTTGCTGTCAGAAGATTATAAAAAGGACCTCTGGTATTGAATGAGTTGATGTTGCTTATTGGTTATGCACTGATTTAGATTTGATCTGGTCTGTTTATTTTGAGAGTTTAGGTCTATTGGTTTGAATATTCGCTTTACTTCATTTCTCATTAAAAAAAAATAGGTTGGTCATTATTGTTTGTGCATTTAGTTGTCTTGAGCATGCAGTCATTAGATACCTGTTGATTTTCCTTTAATTTTGTTGCTCAAGCATAGCTTCCACAATGTTGATAAGTTCTTTTGGTTTTGATTATGGTAATATTTGTCTGATGAATGATAGGCTATATAATTTATTTGTTTCCACATAGCGACTGTCCCAGTTTTAGTTTTCTTAGTTTGAAATTTTAATGCAAATTTACTTAGGTCCTTACTATGTTGTATTTCTCGGTACCAATAATAGAGGCCTTTTATTTGTATAATTAATTATCAGTATATGCTCAGGCAGGTCCTTACTATGTTGTATTTCTCAGTACCAATAATTGAAGACTTCTTTTACTTGTATAATTATATACCAGGCACATTCCCTTTTATTTAGTTATACTTTTATTAATCTTTACTCAGTTTAATATGAGAGACTCCATATTATTGGTTCATGCCAGTCTCTAAGCCACTCAGAAATTTATCTTCTTGTTAAGTCCATGATTATTTATATGAATCAACCAAGTTGTCCATTGTATCCATGAAGTTTAGTTATTTCCATAGCAATTTTGATTAGTTACTTTCTATCTTGTGTAGTCCAAGTTTTAGTTAGTTTATTTTGAAAGTTTTACATTATAATTTGGCAAAGCCCAAGGTTTATTGAGAAACAAGTATACCAGGTCAATTTTATTAGACAGAAATAACAAGTTAAAGGTTTTTGTTAATTATAATAATCATTTATAAAAAATATACAGTACCCAAATTACAGTAAAACCTTTTAGTAACTTCAGTTTCCAGTTATTTTGCACTTATCATCTTGGGAGTTTTAAATGTTAATTTGTCATGTCCTATGATTTTAGTCAATGCTGCTTTATAAAAATCATAGTCACCAATGCTTTGAAAATCTATAATTGTTGTGATATTAAAGTATTGAAAGTGATCAGGTTATCTATTTAAAACAGCAGACTATAGTTGTTGATAATCCCAAAGCCTAATGTTTGTAAGTGATTGAACTAGTTAAACTCAAGTAAAGTCCATTGAAAGGTGCTTGAAGAGTTAAGTAATTCCATCACAAATAGCCAGCTGTCGTGTAACATTTGGAAATACAGTAAAAGTTTTGAATACCATATCTTGTTTTATTATAATACATGTAATAGGATACAGTTCACCTTAGGTTCATACCAAAGGCTGGACTATGAATATTTAAATCCCATTCAGTAATGTAAGAGTATTTTGTTAAAGTAAAATAAAAAAAAATCAAAGTCAAAGCAATGAATGGAATTTAGAATTCAGTTAGCAGTCACTGCAAAATTTTGCCAGTTAGAGCTCCGAACATATCAGAACTGTGGACATGCAAAATTTTCCAAAGTCCAAATTTTTTCAAAGTCCAGTCATAGACTGGACTCAGGAAAGAATTTCACTAGTTTGGACTTTGGAAAATTCAGTTCAGATATGTTCAGCAAATGTTTCAAAGTGGAACTTAAAAAATTTCAGGTGTAAACTTTGGAAAATTTCACAAGTCCAGATCAGAACTAGACTTGTGAAATGTTCAAAAGTTTACACCACTGAAATTTTGCTAAGTTCCAATAGACTTTGAAAAATTTCAGTCACCCCCCCCCCAGAAATTTGCTAAGTCCAGCCTCAGAGGCTGGACTTAGCAAAATTCTGGGGAAATCAGTCAAAAGTCTATGGGGTGAAACCCAAACATTTCACATCTTGAAAACTTTTCTATCTCAAGATTCTTACTGGCAATTTGTGGAGATAGGTTCATTTACTGAAACCAGGATTTTGCCAGCAACTCTGTGCATTTCAAACCTAACCTCACATAGCCTGTCTTCTCATTGGCTCAAGTAACCCTTTCAGTACTGTCACTACTTATTCTGGCTAACCTCAAAAGACTTTAGTCAGCTTAGGAAAGGGGTCCTTTCTAAGCTGATTAAAATCATCTGAGGCCAGATATAGTGACAGTACCGAAAGGGTTACTTGAGCCAATGACAAGCATGGGCTATGGAGGTTAAGTTTGAAATGCACTAAGAACACACACAACCCAGAAAAAACAGTACACAACCAAAGACTGTCAGACAAACATTACTTGCCATCTTAAGACTTTAAGACCAGACAAATAAAGAAGGCTCTGAACTTTATCATTATGCTTCTAAAACATTCAACCACATTACTTAAAAGAACTTTGGTTTAGCACTTTCATTAATGATGGTTGAACATATCCAGAGTTCATAATGATCCTTTTGGTTGTCAAACTGTTCATTCTAAGTTGCTAAACTTTATATCATTAGTGTGCAGTATATAAATATGGTAAACTATCACAGAACAGCCAAAGAAACTTTTAATGATTTATAAAAAGTCTGTAAACAAGTCTTAGTAAATGGTAACAAATTTATTACTTTTATTATGCATGTTATTTATGAAAATAATATTACTTTCTTTGCATGTTAAGTGCTATTTTCACTTACCATGCAAACAAAGTATGTATTTTCATAAGTGGCATATGCATCATAAAATAATATATTTTTACCAATTTAAATACTTATCAACCAGCTATTTTTAAATCTTTAAGGTATTTTGGCAGATTTTTTTCAGTCAGTGATAGAAAAACCACATTTAAATATGCAAACTCAAGATATAAAGTTTTAAACCTACATAAATGCAGCCAAACCATTGCTTACATGATACAGTACACTCTAGCAAAAATAAGTACACCAATGGAATCATGAACCTTTAAACCCTCTCATAAAATAATGTCATGCTGGCTAAGGAGAAATTTTATGCACTTCAGGAAAACCTCTAGGAATAATAAAGTATAAAACTCCATTAGACCCAGATCCTTCCAAAGCTTAATAAAATCATCCAATAGCCAGAATTAACAAGTCATGCTGGCTAAGAGAAATTCTATGCACTTAAGGAATAATTAAGAGCATAAATGCCAAAATAATTCCAAAGCAACATAAAATAATCAAATATCCAGAATTAACTTACTCATATTTATCAAGGGGCTGACAATCACTTTCAGTAATTATAGCAGTAAATATATAAAGGCCAAAATTCTAAACCAATTCAAATATGATGCACTTTGGGAATATTGGCTAGCATTCAATTATATTCAGCTTAGGAAGTACCAGATCAATCTCAAGGGTTAATAAATTACTATTACCCCTCTCATTGCTCAACAGTCTTCCTAAGCTGCATATAATAGTCAGGTAACCAAAATTCACTTAGTGATTCATATTCATCAATGGGTTAACTAAAAAGGCTAGAGTAAATAGTTGCATTACCACACCTATTTCCTGGTCAACTCTTCCAAAGTCAGAACTCACATAGTGATTACCCATTATTAATCTTAGTGGCAAAGATATCTGGCTTAATTATAATCAAAGTCTTTTATAATTGCCCAATATTCTTTACCATTAACATCAATAAACAGTAATCAAGCATGGGATTTTCATAATTTGGGAAGAGTCACCCAGGGAATAAGATAGGAAAGTTTCAGCCCATTTCTTCTAGCCTTTTAGAGTTTCAAGAGGTTGGCCTATCATATATTAAAATACAGAACCAGATTTGTAAACAGTCAATTTTCTTTGCAATATAAATACCATCACAAAAATCAAGGGACAAATATATAAAAATGCACAAGTACATTTCCATAAATATTTAATCAGTTAGATTTCAGTGGGCATTTTCTATTAATAGAACACTTTAAAACTGCATACAAATCTTATGCTGTACCCTAAATTACTTTTTCTCAAATAGGTTCAATAGATTCCATAGCATGTACTTATTTATGGCTAAAGAGTATCTCAACGGAATACATTTTAGAATGTGCAAACTTTTAGTTATGTCAAGTAGACAGTCCTTGACAATATCTACTAAAATATATAGAGTAAAATAATTTCTACTTCATATATTTTCATTTTTGTATATATAGTAAAGATTTTAAGTATCGATTTGTTTAAGTCCCCGATAATCAGGACACCCACCCTACCCCAGCTCTTGAGCAAAGAGTGTATGGTGGTAAAAACTGAATCATTTTGAAAGCATATATAGTTTTCCTCTTAAATATACCATGACTTATATTTTCAGAGGGAATTACATTGCCTTCATAAATCAATACTTAATTAGTCTTAAAACATATACAAAAATTGCACATTCTAAAACATCATTCCATTAAAGATTTAATTACTGTATTATGCAGTTGTAGAAAAATATGCATAACTTCTATATCCAGTATTAATAAAGACAACTTTGAGTCGACAATAGAAAAATGAAAACTTAAATATTGCAAAATTTCTAGTAATTTTTTTTTTTTTTTTTTTTTTTTGGAAAATTGCAATTGGGCCTGAGTATATAGATAGAATTTTTCCTGCAGTCTCAAGTTGGCCAACCCCACCTATGGGATATGTGCCTGAGTATATACAATTTCCCAATTTAATTACTTTAATTGCAAAGTATTTTGACAAACACTAAGATTTAATTAAACTTTAATTTACATTTGGGCTCAGTCTCAAGTCTGCCAACCCCAGCTATGGGGCATGTGCCTGAGTATATACATAAATACCCAATTTCATTACTTTACATTTCCAGTCTTTGGACAAATGCTCAAATATTCCAAAAATGATATTTATTTGAATGTTAAACTCCCTGTGCGGGCTCAGTCTCAAGTCGGCAAACCCAAACTATGGGGTGTATACATTAATTACTTTAATTTCAAAGTCTATTTTGCAAGCAATATTTTTTTATGAATTTCTTTCTATTAACGTCTCAAGTTGTCAATATTAAAACTCAATCAGAATAATTATGAATCATCTACAACTGCATCTCAAAAAGTAAACTTTAATCATCTATACAAACAGAACTTGCACCTTAAACTTTCAGTATACAATTACTTCCTTTATTCTGGCTAATAGATTATTTATTCAGCTTAGGTAGGGCCTGAGAGAGTCATAAGGTTGATCTAGTCATTGCCCTTTACACTCAGAAGTCCCTCTTAAACTGCTCAAATTTGTCAAAGCCAGAATATGGAAAAATATATTGCATTCCAAAAGGATTTAATACACCATGGGTTAGTGACATTTTTAGCTCCATGTTAAACAGACAAATAAATACATAAATCATAAATATAACAAATAAGCCCTTTACAAATGTAGTAATACTTGTATAAAAACTATGTATGAACTAAACCTATACCAATCCTACTAATCATTCAATAAAACTATGAACTTTTAAAAGCCTATTAATTATACCTAATGTAGTAGTAATTCTATAAAACTATTAACTAAAACCCTATTGATTATACCTAGAACTCAAATCTAACTTTCATACTGTACTATAGACCAAGGCATCACTATCTCCATCAGTCTTCCCTAGTACCATAAAAGATAACTCTTATAGTACAGTACTGTATTAATAACTACTCTTCTCATAAGCTATAAACCAGCTTTGAGCCATAAGCAAAAATAACAAATGTAACCCTTCCGATTCAAAGTATTTTAACGATATATACCGTAACATTTATAACTATTTTTCAATCCTCACTCCTAAATACAGCTATAGGTCTCTATATATATTCCCAATGACCAATTAGAGTTTACGGAAATCTACAATAATCTGCCAATTTTTTTACTTTCAGATAACTGGTACTGTACTAGAGTAATAAAGCTAGTATTTCTAGCATTTGGGAAGAGTCAGCCAGGGTATCTTATTTTATAGGCAAATTCCTCAGAGCATCAAAGTAACATTTTCAGCCCCAATTATATACATTACACTAGTCTTAGACTTCACTGAACTTTATATAAATGACCAACAGTTACTTTCTTCAGGCTAACTTTTGTTATTGAATTCTTAGCCTTCCACCCTATTAAACTACTTTTCATAATTTATAGACCATTAATCCACTTTACTCAGCTTATCAAATCAAAACATTGACTGCAAACTTATTTCAGTTATTTGCCTATAATTATTAGTTATTCAGTCTTATTATAGTATCGGTTGTTAGTTATTCAGTCTCACAAACTACAATTGAGTTTCACTTACGCCAAAATTGCTCTTGCTTTATACTATTTCAAACTATTGCTAATTGCTATTTTGACAAGTATATACTTGGTCTTTATATAGTCATTTGTGTTTGTTGCTTTTGAAAGTTTTACTTTCAAATTTCTAACTAAGCTGCCAGACTAATTAAAAATACATTAAAGACTACAGTATATAGAACCAATCATTATCAGATCTTTTACCAAACTTATTCCTAGCATATTTTACTATTTATAACTAGTCACTACTACAACTAGGTACTTCTATTTTCAGCCTAACCCTATCCATTGAACTATACAGCATATCAAAATGTATAATGGGCTTAGATGGTATATATACAATTCACATTTCATATTTTTCTTTATTTACCAATGGAGCAAAACAAAGTCAAAAACTTACAATAGTGCATTAAAATTAGCGTCGGTAAAATAAATTAGGTTAAAGCTTGGATACTGCACATAAATTCCTTTCCTTAACTTAGGAGAGTTAACGAAAGCAACTAATCAGTAACCAAAGCTCTCCCATTCACTTTTACCTTGCCAAGTTATATTTGTATAAATTTACTCCGTTAACAATGTTTACAGAACCCTTACAAACTTAAAATATTTCCAAAACACCAGGATGGAAATTCTTTTAAGTTAATAAACACCTTCAGGATTAGGAAGCGTTCAGTTTATTCGATCATTAAATGCTTTTATTCACCTTAGGAAGGATCTATAGATTCATATTTTTTCACCAACCAACTTTACTTCTAAACTCAATGAAAAATACAAGACACGCTCCAAGGATATTACTAACGTAAATTTAATTAAAAATACTGTACATATGGCACTCCAAGGACTCGAACCTAGGAGACACAGAAATTCTGCACATTTATGCATTACGCTATAAAGACAGTTTTAAAGAATTATGCACAAGGCTACGATATATTTGGTGGATTTAACCCAAAGACCTTCCTAAAACATAAATTATATAAAGATCGAATAAACTTTATGCGCATCTTAATACCGAGGGAGCCAAGACTCTCTAAACATTGCTTCCGAAGGAATATAAATGATACCAGTGGAACAATTAATACCCCGAAGCTAAGCCTACATAAACAAACTCTCGCTCTCTCCGTTCATCCCTATATCCCGGGCACCTCGGGGGCAGGACCTGACTTTCGGAATCACTACTTATTGACAACCTTGTTGCGTACTAGCAGGAGACTGTTATGAATGACCGTACTAGTTTTCAGGCTGCAGTTGTGGGCCCGGAATATACTCAAAAAAACAAATAAAATAAAAGTTCTACAGCTAGAAACATTAAATTTAAAGTTACCCTTCCTAGCATAATCCCACCCCCTATCTCCCAGAATATACTAACAAAACAATAAAAATAAAAGTAATAAATCTAATAAAGTACCAACCCATTTAAATAAAAGTTCTATATAAATAAAATAAGTAACCCCCCATTCTTATCAATTACAAACTCAAATTTACTTTAATAAACTGATGAAAGCATATGGTCCTCTCGGGATTCGAACCCGGGACACCACAACCAGAATTTAATAAACTAATGGCATCATATGATCCTCCCGGGATTCGAACCCGGGACACCACACCCAGAACATAAGCACCTTAAGCCATTACACCAACAACTTTACTTCGAACCTCAATGAAATCAACAAATACATGTGGCACTCCAAGGACTCGAACCTAGGATAGTCGCACCAAAATTATACTTTAATTTTGAAGTTAGTCACCCACCCAAAACTATTCTCCCCCGCCCGAGAGATATGCTCCGCGGTTCCAATATTCAATATGTGAACTAACTTACTGCATTCAATCCCCATTTCAGGGTAGCAGTACTGTACAAGGGGCAGATCCCTTCTAGCACTCCTCCATTCACATTCTGGATTAGTAGATAAACCGGTACAAGATTCAATTTTTTGGCAAGATTCGGACATTCGGATATTGGTTTGTTTAGTTTGCAAGTTTTAAATTTTAATCATCTAAAATAACTTTAATTTTACTTTAATCACAGCTACCCTTACAGTTTTATTACGCTTAGGAAAAATCAGTAAGAATCAAATACGCTTTGATGCCATAGACCCTTCATAAACTGAATAAAATTGAATGAAAACTACAATAAAGCAGGAATTACAGTCTGGATTTAGATTTAGTGAACACTTTTCTGATTCCCTGAAGTCCCCGATCATTAGGGCACCCACCCTAACCCAGCTATACGTCAGCAGGGAGTACATGGTGGTCAAAACTGCATCAAATATAATACTTAGCCATTTGGATTAGTGAGCTTTTCTTTTTACTGCGTTCCTTTAAGTAGTTTGTTTATTTTGCAAGTTTTACATTATAATTTAAGTTAAAAAGATACTTCAACTTTCTTACATTTGCCCCATTTGTGTGGCATTTTTATAACTTATGTAATTTAGAAGAAATCGGCCTTTGGCAGAGCCATTTTTCTACCGAAAAAGGCACCAGTTTATTTTGAGTGTCTTTAGTATTTATTTAAACCTTTGAGGTCAAAGGATATTTTTATTAATTTAGATTTTTTCACCAAAACTTTACTTCTAAACTCAATGAAATCAACAAATACACGAGACTCTCCAAGGACTCTAACCTAGGATACTCACACCAATATTCCGCAAATTTATGCATTATGCTATCAAGACAATTAACATGAAAGGTCATAGTTTAAGTATTACGCTATCAAATCATGCCAAAATATTACAATCCTTCGTAACCGTACCTATTCTTCCATCACGATCATACATCGTTAATAAAGTATCCTACTTGTTCCACCGGGATATCATTTTAAAGTTTACCCTGTAAGCATATCATTTGGCTACATTCATGTTTATAGAGGATATATCACATTAGGCTGGATTTAGAGGTTGTAATACAAATGGGGGAGGGGGGATTCAGGGCGCTACAGGACAGACCGTCACTTTCAACATCAATACTAATATTCGCCGCGCTCCCTTCAAAGTCCGGTACTAACGGCTCATACTTTCTCGAATATTACTGATGTACAGGCCTTCTGCATAGGCCCAGAATATACTACAAATAAATTACAGTACGCTAAGTAAATACTCACATCCGCCGCGGTCCCTTCAAGGTACTAACGGCGGATACTTTCTCGAACATGTACAGACAGTCTTTGTAGGCACAGCCTATACTAAAATATTATAGTATGGACAATTTTCTATCAAAATATGTACGAAGGGTACTTTTTTAAGCTTTATTGAAGTCTAGAGCAAACTACATTTTTTCTATCGAAACATTTGTAAGGGTTGGATTGAAAGTCTACAGAGCAAACTAAGAAATTTTTCTATTGACAAATGCACAAAGTGCTTTATTTTAAGCTCGAGGTCTAGAGAGCAAACAAAGTAATACAAAATAAATAAGCAATTAAATACGCCGCTCTATAGATTATATTTTATTTTAAGCCCTGGGAGTCTTTTTCTAGACTCGGTGGTCTGGTTAAACAAACTTTATTAATTTTAGCAAGCGTTTTCTCCACAGCGATTTTGAAGTTATTTTGACTTTATATGGACTCTCAAAGTTTTGGTTAGTTTAGTTTGCAAGTTTTAAATTTTAATAAGCAAATAAATAAGCCGTTCTATAGATATTAATAATAAATACAATGGGGAAGGTGACTGAGTATATAGATAAAGATTAAGTACTGTGGGACCAGGTATTACTTTTAACTGTTAATTTGCTAATGCGATGGCGAAGATTTAGGGAACCGATTGTAAATGAAATATATTCTAATTCAGTGCATGCTCATTTTATTTTATTATTCTATAGCTTTGTAGTTTTAAGTTTAATTTCCGATAAATTTTAATGAGTTTTACCACATACAGTATATAAGGTAGAGTTTCTATTATTTTAAATTTTAAACTTATATTAACCCTCTCAGACATATGACGCGATTTTGAGCCTATTGGGGATACTTTAAAGCCTTTCTTACCATCAGGGGTATTTAGAAACCTTTAGTTTAGTTACTTCAACCTCTGCAGTTGTCTTTGAGTTAGCTGTGGCCAGAAAACTAATTTTGGAGAGGTAATTATAACCGAACTATTTCTTATTGCTAATCTGGCAACCTCTGCGTCATAAATGCGTGAAACGATGGAGTACTGTGGGACCAGATATTACTTTAAACCGTTAATTTGCTGATGCAATAGCGAACATTTAGGGAACCGATTTTAAAAGCAATATATTCTAATTCAGTGCACGCTCATTTTATAGCTTTGTAGTTTTAAAAGTTAATTCCGATAAATATTAATGCGTTTTTCCACATATAGGTGGTGGGGTTTCTATTTTAAATTTTAAACTTATATTAATTTGAACAGTAACTTCTAAAGTTGTATATATACAATTTACTTGCTAATGCAATACCGAAGATTTAATAGGAACTTTGTAATTCAGTCCAGTCATTTTATTTCACATTAGAAGTTTGTGGTTTTCAAAGTTTAAATTCGGATCATTTTAAATTAGTTTTTACAAATTTTTGTTAGTGCGCTTCGATAATTTTAGATTTTAAAGTTACTTTTATTAATATGAACAGTACTTAGTTTCCAAGTTAGGCTATATATTTTAATTGCTGTACAAAGTATCTATACTTAAAGTTTGCTGGATTGCCCACTTTAGATAGATTAATTATATTGTCGACTTTTACTTTGCCAGAAACAAGTCCAATTCTATACAAAACTATCCAGCAATTTTAATATTACTTTAGTGAACATTTACTCTTAATTTCATAGATTAATTTATAGTTTTAATTTTCCATTTTATATTTAGAGTGATTCCTATAGCGATTTCTATTAATTAGTTTTACTTTAATTTCAATTTGTCAGTTTTAGTTTGATTATTTTTAAAGTTTTATAATTAATTATCTATATATATATTTATCTATACAGTACAGTATTATTACTTAGTTTATTAAGGGGGAGGAGGGGAGGGGGGAGCGGATCATTTTTAACCAACATAGTCTAGACTAATTTCAACAAGGGACGTTAATTTACAACCAACAAATCCAACATAACATAAATATATCCTATCTAACTTCACGAACCTTATTGAACAGAAGCGATGTGTGTGGAGAGTTGAAGTAGAGGATTGAAGATAGACGATTGGAGATCCTAGCGACGTTAATCTTCAGACGTTTAGCTTGAAATAATCTTGAGACGTTGGGAAGCTCTTGGTCGGCTGTACGATCCTTGTGCTGTAAAGCGTAGACAGAAGGTTTAGTGGATTCCATGCTATACAGATGTGGATATACATGCATCAAATTTAAAGACCGAATGCTCCACACATACGTGCAGTTTCAGGCTCTTGTCCTAATGGCGGCGTTCCAGGCAACCCTGTTAAGGGCTGCTCCATTTTTCAATTTTTTGGATTTGAGATCGGCACAGTCTGATCACAAGTTTGTTTTAAAATAATAATTTCAGATAAATTTAAATGCATGTTTTTCACTTATTTTGTTTAGGGAGTTTCGATAATTATTAATTTTAAAGAGAGCCTTAAAATTAACAGATAGCTCAAAAGTGACCGTTCAAATTAACAGATAGCTCAAAAGTGACCGTTCAAATTAACAGATAGCTCAAAGTGACCGTTCAAATTAACAGATAGCTCAAAAGTGACCGTTCACGTTCAACGTTCAACAGATAGCTCAAAAGTGACCGTTCCAAATTAACAGATAGCTCAAAAGTGACCGTTCAAATTAACAGATAGCTCAAAAGTGACCGTTCAAATTAACAGATAGCTCAAAAGTGACCGTTCAAATTAACAGATAGCTCAAAAGTGACCGTTCAAATTAACAGATAGCTCAAAAGTGACCGTTCAAATTAACAGATAGCTCAAAAGTGACCGTTCAAATTATAGAAAAAAAATATACCCTACCCAAAGCTTTTACCTGTACTCTAAATTAATGATTTTCATTAAAAGTGACTTAATTCTTTACCATCAACATCTATAGCTCCAAAACAATAAGTCAAATTATACCTACAATAATAACCTATTATGTTCTCTCCACCAACTCTACTCCTAAAATCAGTGATGGGCTGGTCTATCAGAGTGAGAACTGAGCGATCTCTGCCATACCCATACCTTACTCTGACCGTTCCTTTTACTTATATATTTTCTAGATCTCAAGTGACCGTCTTTTCTGTGGATTGACCTCCCAATCTACCAAAATTGGAAGCCAAAGTGTCACATTTTTCCTTTGCCCCTCAACTTTCTCATCATAATTGCTGAGGGGCACAGGGCCCTGGGTGGGGCGTTTCCGCACCCTCCTCGGCTCCCACCCATGGAGTGGCTTCGGTCACCCAGGCTTTATTGTGGTCGGCAGGAAGGGTTCTGTGGGGGCACTCTGTTATGGCCTTGGCCTTGCTCGGGGCCGTTTGGCCAGGTAGCTTGGGGAACAACTAAAATAGATTAATGAAATTAACACACATACCGGATTCCAAACAACTATGCAGAACATCTTGAACATTAACATCTATAATTATAGGCTACTATTTGGAAACCATCAGCCAGGGAATGGGTAAAAATTTAAAGCTCATTATTTTGCTCTAGCCCTTTTTGAATTACAGACAATACAACTCTCAATAACACTAAAATAATTATAGAATAGATAGAAGGGGAATGGTACAGTAACTAGATAGATAAAACAATTTCTGGCATTTTTTTTTTTTTTTTTTTTTTTTTTTTTTTATTGAGGGAGGCAAAAGGCATAACTGCCTATTATAGCGAGTGCCTCCCCCATAGTTGAAAGAGTGACCGGGCCAAAATCAAGGGACGTTAGAGCCAAAATGCCTAGACACACTGAGTTTGAAGCAATTTAAGTCATAGGAAGAGGGAAAGACTGATTCTGGGAGAGAGTTCCAGAGCTCAGCTGTTGAGTAGAAGAAAGTTTGAGTAAAGTTGCAGAGTAGGGGTGGGATTGAGTTGCAAGACGGGTACCACGTGCCCTACGTAAAGGAGGTGGTATGCACTGGGATAGCTGAGAAACGCCGATTATTATAGTAGCGATAGAATAGCGAGAGATGCAACATTGCGGCGGAGAGAGAGAGATTACAGAGTTGGTGAGTGGACGGAAGTTAATGATACGAAAGGCCTTCCTTTCAACTTTGTCTAGGAGAGCGGTGTGAGAGGAACCTCTCCACACATGTGAACAATACTCAATACAAGGGCGCACTATGCCCCTGTACAGAGCAAGAAGCTGTGCAGGGGAAAAGAACTCCCTAAGGCGGTTGAGCACACCCAGCTTCTGGGAGGCTGCCTTAGCAAGACTGGTAATATGGTCCTTCCAAATGAGAGCAGAAGAAAAAGACACCAAGAATATTGAGAGAAGATGAAGGGTTGATTTTTGTATTGTTGAAGAATAAGGGATAGTCCGCTGGGAGATCCTGACTGGTAGATAGATGGAGAAATTGGGTTTTGGAAGCATTAAAGTTAACAAGGTTTTCTCTGCCCCAATTGGAAATGGTATTTAGATCAGAATTTAAGAGTTCTATGGCTTCATTAAATTTGTCGTTGAGGGATTGCTGGCTGGGGCGTTCTGAAAAACTAATGGAGTAGTGACAAGGTTGAGTCGTCTGCGTATGAATGGATGGGAATTAAGGTACAGTTAAGATAGTTTATAAAAATTAGAAAGAATAGATAGGACAGAGCCCTGAGGAACACCGGGAGTTTATAGGGGAGGAAGTGAACAATAGCCGTCCACAACCGCGGCTATAGAACGGCCGGAAAGGAAATTACAGACGAAGGCACAGATGGAGGGGTAGAAACCGAAGGAGGGTAGTTTAGAAATTAAAGATTTATGCCAGACTCCATCGAAGGCTTTCGATATGTCTAGTGCAATAGAAAGTCTCACCGAAGTCCCAAAAGGAGGATGACCAAGAGTTGGTAAGATATGAAAGATCACCAGTAGAGCGACCCTTCAGGAAGCCATACTGGCGATCTGAGAGCAGATTTTGAGAAGAGAAATGCTCTTAATAAACTTATAATAAACAGGGTACCAGTATAGATTGCTATTATTATAAAAGACTAAATATTATCTACTGAACTCTTAAAACAAAACAAAAATCCCAACTTTAGAATTTACACTTTTCTCCCTCATGAATAGCCCCATTACTTTGGCAATTTTAAGACCTTTTACCCCATAGTCAATATTAAGACTCATTGTGCCATTTAGCCAGCTTCCCTGTCGGCCAATAGGGACTTTTAGGGGGAACCGGTCATATATACAGTCGGTTCCCCGTATCCGCGCCTTACTGGTACCGACTGCGGTCCATGGATACTTGAAAACGCGGATACGTGTTGTGTATTTAACATAGGTTTCAATGGGAAATAGGCTTCGCTCGTACCTGACCCGGCCATCTTGGACCCTCAAACCATTATTTTGACCTACATATTATTTGAGGAGAATACTTATTAATACATATTATGAAGAGATAACTTTGCACACAAACTTTATTTCAAATCAGTCATTAGGCCTAGGCTACCCTTACGCATAGCCATAATTTGCATGCTTTCGTCCGACAGCGTCGGTACGCTTGCTCGGTTTTGATGGTCCCGGGCATTTATTTCCATCATGATTACCATCAGGCCCACTGTCCCATCACTAAAGCTCTAAAGGCCCTAATAAATGCGGGAGAGAAGAGGTTCGTGCAGAAAAAAGCTTGTAAAAAAGTGGTTTTCAACTTTTCCAACACTGGTCTGTGAACTGCTGCCTCAGCTGGGACGCTGTGTTGACTCCATGCAAGATGGCCGACCAAAGCAAGAATCTGGATGCGCACCGACCCGCCCGATTCAAATCCGTGAATAGCTGGTATTTTGCAGTTTTACTGCGCGGATGAGGAGTAATGGGATATTTAGGAGTGTCCGTGGATAAGCGGCATCGCGAATGTATGGAGCGCGGATACGGGGAACTGACATAGAAACATTTAAAACATTTGTTTTTTTAGGAAGTCTTAGGGTGTATTTTTAAGTTTCAAGGTCTAGGGAGCAAACTATATACTGTATATATTTTCTTAACTCTCTCCGACATGAGACGCGATTTTGAGCCTATTAGGGATACTTTAAAGCCTTTATTACCATCAGGGGTATCTAGAAACCTTTAGTTTAGTTACTTCACCCTCTGCAGTTGTCTTTGAGTTCGCTGTGAGCAGAAAATTAATTTTAGAGGTAATTATAAGAGAACTATTTTTCATTGCTAATCTGGCAACTTCTGCGTCATGAGTCTCCAGGGGTTAATCAACATTTAAAACTATGATTAAGCCAAATATTAATCAAACTTTAATACTTTTACTTTCACTGAAACTATTTTACATTAAACTAACTCAATTTACAATACAGTTTGTACAGTTGCCCAAATAACTTCTGGTCCTATGTGATCTTATAAATTGAAATATTATGTGCACATTAAGATTTATTATGCAGTACAGTAGTTAACTCTGAAGATTACTCTACTCCTTATTCATATTTTTTCACCAACCAACTTGTGGCACTCAAAGGATTCGAACCTAGGATACGCTCACCAAAATTCTGCGTATTTATGCTATAAAGATGAATAGTAAACTGATAATTTCTTTAATAATTCACTCTAACACCAAACACCTCCCAAAGAAATTAATGAAACCAAGCATGTGATCCACCAGGATTCGAACCTACTGTACTTACCAGATTTTAAACACTACCCATTACACCATCAAACCTCAAAACAATCACAACGAATAACTTTAATGGACAACTGTACAAAGACTGCTAAACTTAAAATAAACAAAATACTAACCGTATTGTAGGGAAGTAGTGGTAGTTTACTCCATTGAATCTAATAGTAGTCCACTGCAGAGAATATTAGTCCAGTCCATTGAAGAGAATAGTAGTCTTGTCTAGTAGTAGTAGTAGTAGTACCGGATAGTCCATAGAATATCTTCAATCTAGGTACGATCCTCCTAGGTCTTCTTGCGCTGTAATACAAGTAGAAAAAATATATTAGTTATATGGATTCAGTGCCATTTCCTAGCCTAAGATTTTATACTCCAATTTGTTGCTCATGTAGTAATGTACGGTCGCGCTAATAAGTCATGCCACAGCGGTCATTAACTTTAGCTTGCTCTGTACTGTATTAATGGGTCAGATGTTAAATAGGGTGGGTAAGTGTAGGAACATTTGTATATTTCACTCTACATGACAAAATGAAGCTTAGATATTACCGATACCACTTGTTGATCGAAACATACCTGGTGCCGAGACATCACTTAATAGCACGACTGTACTAAGTGGTGGATTGAGTTTTTATTTATAAATTTTGCGCAAGCATCTTTCACATCGCGATTTAGTGAAGTGCTTTTGTCTATCCAAATAGGGTGTAAATTACTACTCAATGCACTTTTTACAATCTTATACAAGATCATAACGAGGAACATAACTTATGTGGCCAACTGTACAAGGATCACCTAAGTTAACTCTCAGACATAAGACTCAATTTTGAGCCTATTGGGGATACTTTAAAGCCTTTGTTACCATCAGGGGTATTTATAAACTTTTAGTTACTTCAACCTCTGCAGTTGTCTGTGGCCAGAAGACATTTTAGAGTTTATTATAACAGTGAGAGAACTATTTCTTATTGCTAATCTGGCAAGCTCTGCGTCATATATGCGTGAAAGGGTTAAAATACCAAACTAATCAAAATACTAACCGATTAGTCGTCCTGTAGAGCGGTACATCAGGGGGTCCACATAGAGTCCGAATACCATGCATGCGTCCTACGCTGTATCCAAAACAAAGAGGCTCCTTCCGTAATTCCACCACCATTCCAGACAAACCATACAAAACATGTCAGGCCACAACGCTCCTTCAGTCAGGCACCAACGCTTTGCCTCTTGTCAATTTAAGATATGATTCCCAAGGTCACCGTACTCTGCAAGAAGAGTAACAAAAATAATTAAGTTACTTCCAAGGATTATGGCATTTGGATTTATATTTTAGAATTTAAAACTTTCAAAATAAACAAATCAAAACTAACACAGCAGAAAGACAAACAACTAATCAAAATTGCTATGTGGAAACAACCCTTAAAATAATATTTTATAAATATGAGGAATAAGACTTGTGCACAGTTTTGCAGATAGCTTACTTTTTTTTATCAAATTGGTCTACTTTTAAAGTACTGTACTGCTCAACATTATGGAATTTCGTATGCCAAGCTTTTACTGTGTATTATATTTGCCTATTCAGGCATTTTGAGCCACATTTCTTTACCACAAACTTCCAAAACTAAAAAATTGGTTAAACTTAAAACAAACACTTCAACATACTAACCGAATATTAATCTTGTAGAGTGGTTCAACGGAAACGTTAGTCGCCATCACCGACGCTCCATCAGGCCAGAACTGCGTCCACCACACACCAGGCCACAACTCTGCGTCCACCACACCATCGGGCCACAACTGAGTCCACCACACAACACCGAGTCGTCCACCACACAACTCTGCGTCCACCACAACACTCTGCATCCACCACCAGGCCAAAAACCCTGCGTCCACCACACCACCATCGGGCCACAACTGCATCCACCACACCACAACTCTGCATCCACCACACTACATACACCACCATCAGGCCACAACTGCGTCCACCACACAACACTGCATCGTCCACCACACTACCATCAGGCCACAACTGCATCCACCACACAACACTGCATCATCCACCACACTACCATCCGGCCACAACTGCGTCCACCACTGAGCGATCTCTGCCGTACCCATAGCTTACTCCGACTGTTCCTTTAACTTATATATTTTCTAGATCTCGAGTGACTGCGTCTTTTCCGTGGATTGACCTCCCAATCTACCAAGATTGGAAGCCAAAGAGTCACATTTTTCCCTTGCCCCTCAACTTTCTCTTCATAATTGCTGAGGGGCACAGGGCCCTGGGTGGGGCTTTGGTCTCCCGGGCGTTTCTGCACCCTCCTCAGCTCCCCGCCATGGAGTGGCTTCGGTCACCCAGGCTTTATTGTGGTCGGCAGGGAGGGTTCTGTGGGGGCGCTCGGTTATGGCCTTGGAATTGCTCGGGGCCTTGGGGCTGTTCGGCCAGGCAGCTTGGGGAACAACACTGCTTCGTCAACCACACTACCATCAGGCCACAACTGCATCCACCACACAACACTGCATCGTCCACCACCACTGCATCCACCACACACCAGGCCACAATTCTGCATCCACCACCAGGCCAAAACTCAGCATCCACCACATAATATATTTCTTTCTTTCTAGACTTCCTTATCCCTAATTAGAATTTAATGTTTCAAAATAAAGAAACCAAAACTTTGACAAACTCAGTAAAATGACAAAACTATCAAAATAGATGCGGAAACTATAATATTTAGCTCCATTAGTTTACAGATTTAAAAGTATCTGCCCCAGAACTACAGCGACTTTGAGACCTTTTGTGCAATAGCGACTGCAATTTAGGAGGAACCTGCCCTAAGATGGGGCATTTTTCTAATGAAAATTTCACAAGTTCACCTTCAAGAGAGTCTTTGGGAGATTTTTTAAAGGTTTATGGAGAGTTAGCAAAGAAAAATGAACATTTATATACACAGAAATATCAAGGTTTTTTCAACTGAATGTGGAAAATTACAAATTGACAACTTACAACTTGAGGGTGCACCACTTGAGGGCAGATTCAGACACAGGGGCAGAGTCCATCAACACAAGTCTCAGCCAACACCACCGGAGAAGAGCCGACCGACAGGATCGGTACATTGAGGAGATTCATTCGTGGCCACCACCTCAGAAATCTGGCAATAGATAGAAGTGGCGCACTTAAGCTGTTCCCCACACATACACTTTTCAATAAAAATAGAAACTAATTATATAAAAAATGTGGAATGGGCCGGAGTAAATAGAACTGACATAATAGTATTCAAGCAGACTTAAAAATAATAAGATACTCTTATATGTCCGGGTTTTAAGCGACCAGAATAGGTTAGTTGCATTGTATACCACCTGTACCTTCCATCAAGTTTTATGCGGCAGATGCGTAATAAGCAATATATACATAAAAAAGGTTGGTTAAGGTTTAGAGTTTTATCCTACATACTACAGATACATGATAAGCGATACTACATGTTAAGCCAAGGTTAGTCTTTTCACACATGTACTGGATGCTAAAGATTACCAGCTAATAAGTTAGAGTTAGTTTAGTATCCCATGTACGGTACCGGTACATGGTATACTAGCTGGTAGGTACGGGTTAGTTTTGTATCCAACGTACTGTACTAAAGTTCATTCCGCCGACTAAATAGTTTTCAAAGTTTAATTTCCGATAAATTTAAATGCATTTTTCCAAATTTTGTTTAGGGTGATTTAGTTTCAATATAGTTTAATCTTTAGTTATTGATTTGAAACAGCAACTTTTGAGTTTGTTTTAAAGTTTCATATTTTAATTACAATCTTAACCCTTTCACACAGAGGTTGCCAGATTAGCAATAAGAAATGGAGTTCTCTATTCTTATAATTACCTCTCCAAAATTAGTTTTCTGCCCACAGCTTCAAGACAACTGCAGAGGTTGAAGTAACCAAACTAAAGGTTTCTAAATACCCCTGATGGTAACAAAGGCTTTAAAGTATCTCCAATAGGCTCAAAATTGAGTTATGTCTGAGAGAGGTTAAATACTTTGCTATTATGAAGATTTGTTAAATAATCATGAAAACTATGCAAGATCATATTTATCCATTAATTAAGTACAGTACTGTACAGTATCAAAATTATCTACTAAAGGATTATATTTGCCGTCAGCTGAAAAAAGAAGCTATAGGTCTAAGTTTGTTAGGTTAATGCCTTACATAATACATACATACTACTAATCTTAATACGCATCTACATTCTCAAAACAATAAAAAACATAGTAAAAAAATTAATAAGATAAAAAAAAAAAAAAATAATATAAAAAAAAATAAAAAATACCAATAATAATAAAATAAAAATAATCATAATACTAGCATTAAAAAAAAAAAAAAAAAAAAAAAAAAAAAAAAAAAAAACAAAAAAAAAAAAAAAAAAGACTATACAAAAAAAAAAATAGTAAAAGTGGGGATTGGGCCTCAGCATAGATAGATATAGATTGCTTTTTTACCAATGACAAAAAATATGAAACATACAGTTTGTAGGCGATTTCTTTACATACACAAACTAGCATAAATATTACTGCACCAATGACAAAAATAAAAATGAATACAAATAAAGTTTAGGTTTTTTCATTATATACACAATTAAACTAGCATTAAATATAACGGACCCGGTGGAAGTGTGAAGATTGTCCACTTTCATCAGCTTCTGAAGGATCTTTCCCAAGATTGTACCGGTACCGGGTGTCAGACACATCCATGGTGTAGCAGTCTCTCCTTCACTGCTGGGAGTAGGTAGTGGTAAATGACAAATGCAATGACAAATACAAAATATATTAGGATTAATAATACATTTTCAGGTTTCATATGAAGTGCCATTGCTCGGTTTTCCCTATTCGGGCTCTGTCTCTAGTATGCTGCCCCCAGAAACAAATTTAAAAATGGGAAATGGGCCTCAGTAAATATATTAATTTAGTAATTTTATATAGCAAGGATCATTGCATTAGAGTGTTGCCATTGGATACAGGATGGGTTGAGGGGGGCAGCGCCCCCCCCGCGTCTTTTTGAATTTGGGGTACGGTCGCGCTAACAAGTCCTGTCCCAGCTGTCATTAAGTCTGGCTTTCTGTCCTGTATTAAGGTCAGTCAGTTGAATAGGGTGGTGAAAGTTGGAAAAAGTTTGTATATTTCACTCTAGGCTATATGAAGAAATTAAGCTTGCATATTGCGGATACCAATTATTGATCAAAACCTACTTTGTGTCGAGAAATCACTTATTAGCGTGACTGTACACTAATGACTATAAAGACAGTGGTGCGGGCCTAGGCTAGACTGAATTTTAGTGTGAAACATCTCCCGAAATTTGACGGCCCCTAAGCTAGGCTAAATTGGGAAAGTTGGCAATTTGTTATTTCTAGCCTAATGCCCCTTTCACACATACAGGACTCTGGTGCCGCATGCTAGTCGTGGCGGTTTTTTCCCCAGACTTGGTGGAGCTGGCTCGGTATGCCGCATCCAAAGGACTTCACCAGACTACAGCCGACGTTGTCTTCTTTACTCCGGAGAAGTCGTGAGACTAACCGACAATGGAAAGAACGGTCATTTGTACATGCCGACTACACCCGCATCTATAAGACTTCAGAGTCGATCCGCATACACTCGCATAAAGCCGACACATACAGGTTCTGTGGCCAACGGAGGTATATAAAGGGCCCTCGACCAGGGGTGGACATTACAGTCTACTCTGATAAGTGTAGTTTTAAAATTAAATACCGGTATCCTAAGAAGTTTTATGAACTGAATCCTACACACAGAGTAATCTATCTATCTATCTATATGCTCAGGCCAAATCCCCATTTTGGGGGTAGCCGACTCAAGACAGAGCAAGAACAGGGAAAACACAAAACAAAAAATAAACAGATAAAAAACACAAACTCACACAACCAGGTCACCCAGGAGAAGACAGTAATACTAGCCAAAATAAAGTAAAGATTCAAAAGAGCGAAGAACGTCCGCTGCTGGTAAATTTATAGTAGAGTCCGGAGAATATATGGTAATGAGAGAGCTAAAAGGAATGACAAGGAATAAGTAGAATCTCAGAAACCTTGCGGTTTATTCCGGAGAGATACTCGAAGTGGAAGAAGAGTTTTAGTGCACTACTCGTTACAGTGTGCAAAATACTATTTACGCTCTCCTTGAACTGCTCTACTGAAGAACTGCTTACAAGTTCTGAGGAAAGTTTGTTCCAGGTAAAAAAAAAAGAAAAAAAGTTTCTACAAATTCTAGTGCCGAATCGTTTCAATTCTAACTTCCAGCCATGGTTGCGTGGTGTATTCATATTTAGGCTAAACATTTTGCTATATTCCACTTTGCCAAACCCATTATTTTAAACATTTCAATGGGCTGACCTCGTAGTATGCGTGTTTCGAATGAGAAGAGATCAAGAGCTCTTAACCGGTCCTAATAACTCAAGTCTTCTATTCAATGGTAGCCCGAGAGAGAGAGAGAGAGAGAGAGAGAGATACAGAAGAGAGTGAGGGGGGGGAGGGAGAGAGGGGGGGAGAGAGAGAGAGAGAGAAAGATGTGTGCGGGTGCTTGCGCGTGTATTTTCATAGTTAGGTAAATACACAGATCACACAGACCACTCTATTCAAACTAGGTAATCCGGCCTTCAAAACCTTCAGCAGACCTATGCGGCTGTACTCTGGTGTATGCGCCTGTAGTCTTTATGCTACACAATTTGCTACGCTATACTCAAGGACTACAGCCGCATACAGAAGACTAGTGACTAGTCAGGACTAGGTGCCGACTCGGGTGCCGCATGCAGCAGAGTAGCTACTCTGCTGCATGCGGCACCCTAGTCCTGTATGTGTGAAAGGGGCATTAGGCTATTTAGGGCCTAGGCTAATATTTTGCTAAAGTATTTTTTTCACATAGCGATTTTGATAGCCTACGGTAAGTACTTCTAGTTTGTTTATTATGCAAGTTTTATATAGGCCTACAATAGGCCATGCCATTCGCGACGGTCTATGCATACCCAACACTGAAGTAGGGGTAACTTCTATATCTATTGCCGGACGCCTTATTCCCCGTACGAGGGTGGCCATACACAGAATGCCCCCAAGCGGACCTATTCCCTGTGACAACCCGAGCTAGTTTAGTGAAGGACTTACAGGATTGAACACTCAATTTAGGATCCGTCCGACTCAGAGGGCGAGGCCCTCTGTGTATCTTGTTAGCACCATTTGTCTACAGTGGTGTTCGGCTATACACTTCGGCCGGGTAACACTGGACATAAAATACATAGGCTAGGCTAGCATAGGCTATAAAACAATGAAATGAAATGCAATAAATAAAAACATAAATTAAATTAACTAGGCCTAGCCAATAACGATACCGGTTTGGCCAACAAATAAAGTTTAGCCTACCAAAAAAAAAGGCCTAGGCTAGGAATAAATAAAAAAAAATATATAGGCCTAGGCCTAGCAAAGAGAAGCCGCTTATCGGCTGTCCTTTTTTTTATGCTACTTAACGGGCTCTAAGTCTACATATAATTTAATGGCCACCAGTGAATATATATAGACTTCGCTGGTTAGTGAAGCATATTGATGAATGAAAAGACAGGTGAATGTTCTGGATAGGTGTTCGGGGCTAAGGTAGACATGTTTTACAATCTCTCATGTTAATTCACAGGCTTTTATAATAGTTATATATTGTAATGGCCACCAGTGAATATAGATACACTTAACTAGTTAATGGAGCATGTTGATAAAAGACCGGTGCTAGGATGGTAAAGATATGGCACAACAGGTAGAAGTGATGGCGGCGGCCATTGTTAGCCTATGGAGAAACTAATACACCGTCTCGCCTTTTATGTAAATTCACAAGTTGTCAGAATAGTTACATACATTAATGGCCACCAGTGAATACACTTGGCTAGTTAATGGAGCATGTTGATTAATGACAGGTGCTAGGATGATCAAGATAGACTGATAAATGTGGAGGTACATACAGGTGGAAGTGATGGGCGGCTGGGCTGACATTGGAGGATTGAGGCCCTTTATAGGTAAGATTCTTCGAACCTCGCCTCGGTAAACAAATTAACCTTCGACATGCGCAATAATTCTTGATCCAGATTAAACTAATTAACATGTCAAATAGTACTTTATACCTATTCAAAAACTAATTACCTTCTAGAAATTCGGATAGTTACAGTAATCAAATTATATTAAATTACAATAAGACTTCAGGTGATCAAACAATTATTTAAGCCAGCACACCGTAAATCGAAACCGTCAGAAATAGCAGTTTTCCGAAAAAAATACACAGTATAAATTAACCATGTAAAGAACGCGCACATACGTTAAAATAAGCCTTCAGAGGTTATTATTTAGGATTATTAAGCCAGCACACCGTAAGTAAAGAATAGTCAGAAATAGAGGCCCCTTTAAAGATTCAAAATTCCAGAGTATAAAATAATTAAATCACTATAAAAATCGCACACATGTTAAAATCGGATATAATTTTGGATTATCAAATCAAAAGTTAAAAATTGCAAGTTAATTTAAAATAAGACTTCAGATCGTATAGTGGATATTGGTATATTTCTATATATTTACCCAGGCACATTCCCTTTTTGTTTTCTTAAGACAGTAAAGCGAGTTTCATTATTAGCCTAGGCCCTAAGGAGAAGCCTCGTATCGTCTGGCCTTTGTTTATGTTAATTCACAAGCTGTATGATAGCCTAAATATATGTTAAATGACAACCAGTGAATATAGATAGACTTAGCTGGGTTAATTGAGCACGTTGATGAAGGACAGGTGCTGGGGATGGTGAAGATATAGCGCGCTAAATATGGCACAGGCACAACAGGTGAAACTGATGTCCCTATAGTATAAAATAATTAAATAAACTCTTATCAAAATCGCGGACACACAAGAAGACTTCACGGGCTATTATGATCCTGGATTAAGCAAGCACACCGTAAATACAGAATACCGATAATAAAATGAAGTCCCTCGAGTAGAAAATCATAAAATGTATCCTTATCGGGAACGAAAACACTTACGTCACCTCGTTATGGAGTCCAGCTAGAAAAGAAACCCCTTACCTGGCCCGTCCTCGTAGATGGGTTGGTGAGCTCCTGATTGGCTGATGGGCGATGACGTGGCGCTCTCTCATTGGTCGAGCTCCTCCCCACCTCCCACCCCACTCCCCGCCCAACAGGATACTCGATTTAGCGCGCGCTTGTTTAAATCACCCCACCCCACCATCCCCTCCCCTTTTAACCATAGAGTAAGAATACCTATACACAATCTCTGCTTTTAACTGCGACCCCCGATAATCCCCCACCCCCTGACAGGATACTCTCTCTTTGTTCAGTCGCTGTCCCCCCCCCCCCCCTACTCTTACCTTCCCCCAATCCCTCCTCCTCCTCTTTCTCTCTCCCGTTGCCTTATATGGGCATTCTTTCGATGTTCCGTTCCTCCCCTTCCTCCTCCTCTCCTCCCCCCCTAAGTACTCAATCCCCCCTGTCCCTTTAATACTCGCTTTTCTGGACCCCCTTCTCCCTCATGTTTAGCATATTATCATATCACCACCCCGCCAATTAACTTACACATATAGGCTACCTTTTAATTATGACTTTCTGTACCAGTGACGTCTGCTATATTTTGGTCTAGCTATAATTAGACGATTATCTGCACCTTAGGAAATATCTGTGGTAGTTAAAAGGGTCGACTGAGATAGTTCGAAGCCTTATAATTGCTAGAGATCCTTCCTAAAATGACTAGTAGTCGCCACAATAAAATTTAAAAGACGTCGCCGGTACATTACGGGTTAATGAAAACAATCACATTAATTAATACATGTGGTACTCCATGGATTCGAACCTAGGATACTCACACCAAAATTCAGCGCACTAATCATTAACCCCTTCTGTACTGTACCGGTGACGGCCCTTTCACATTATTATGGACCCTATTACACGATTATATTGTTTAAAAAGGTCCGCTAGCAATTAACAGGCTTTGAACTATCGCATTTAACCCTTCTTACCACAGATCCTTCTTAAACTGCACAAAATCTTCCAAATATGGCTAGAGTTTAATTGAGAAAGACGTCACTGGTACAGTCGCGCTAATAAGTGATTCCTCGGCACCAAGAATGTTTTGATCAATAATTGGTATCAACAATATCTAAGCTTCATTTCTTCATATGGAGTGAGATATACAAACATGTTCCTACACTTACCCACCCTTTTCAGCATCTGACAGACATTAATACAGCACAGAGCAAGCCAAACGTAATGCCAGCTGAGACATGGCAAATTAGCGCGATCGTACAGGAGTTAAGCTATCAACACAATGTAAGATTAGCCTATATATAATATAAGATTATTAGGCCATGAATTAGCGAAATATTTAATTTCAGTAATGGTTAGATACTTTTATGCAGCTTAGGAAGGTTCCGTATGGGCGTCTAAGAAAGATCTGTGGTACAAAAAGGGTTCCCAAGTGAGATAGTTCGAAGCCTTTTCATTGCTGGAGGCCCTTTGTAAACTGAATAAAATCGTCTAATCTAGCTATGTTTAGACGATTTTATAAGGTTTAAAAGGGGTCTCTAGCAATGAACAGGCTTCGAACTATCCCACTTAACCCAAATTTACTACTACAGATCCTTCTTAAGCTGCATAAAATCGTCTAACTATAATTGTATGCTGGCTACTATTAGACGATTGTATTCAGTTTACAAAGGACCTCCAGCAATTAACAGGCTTCGAACTATCTCACTGAACCCTTTTTACTACTACCACAAATCCTTCTTAAACTTCACAAAATCGTCTAAATATAGCTAGATTAGACGATTTTATTCAGCTTAAAAAGGGCCTCCAGCAATTAACAGGCTTCGAACTATCTCACTGAACCCTTTTTACTACTACCACAAATCCTTCTTAAACTTCACAAAATCGTCTAAATATAGCTAGATTAGACGATTTTATTCAGCTTAAAAAGGGCCTCCAGTAATGAACAGACTTCGAACTATCTCACTTAACCCTTTCACAGATCCTTCTTAAACTGCACAAAATCGTCTAAATATAGCTAGATTAGACGATTTTATTCAGCTTAAAAAGGGCCTCCAGTAATGAACAGACTTCGAACTATCTCACTTAACCCTTTCTACTACCACAGATCCTTCTTAAACTTCACAAAATCGTCTAAATATAGCTAGATTAGAGGATTTTATTCAGCTTAAAAAGGGCCTCCAGCAATGAACAGACTTTCAAACTATCTCACTTAACCCTTCTTACTACTACAGATCCTTCTTAGGCTGCATAAAATCGTCTAAATGTAGATAGATTTGACGATTTTATTCAATTTACAAAGGCCCTCCAGCAATGAACAGGCTTCAAACTATCTCACTTAACCCTTCTTACTACTACAGATCCTTCTTAGGCTGCATAAAATCGTCTAAATGTAGATAGATTTGACGATTTTATTCAGTTTACAAAGGCCCTCCAGCAATGAACAGGCTTCAAACTATCTCACTTAACCCTTCTTACTACTACAGATCCTTCTTAGGCTGCATAAAATCGTCTAAATGTAGCTAGATTTGACGATTCTATTCAGTTTACAAAGGCCGTCCAGCAATTAACAGATTTCGAACTATCTCACTTAACCCGTTTGACCACATGGAACACATAAAATCGTACATATAATACAGTAAACACAAGCAAGGGTAGAAAAGCTGTCAACTGCCTATCTTAACCCTTCAACCCCAGGTGGTACACGTGTGTACCATTATGTTTTGCCCCCAGGAACCCGGGTGGTACAACATTGTACCATTGCTTGAAAGCCTGTGAGCTTCGTGTGCGAGGCGTCGGTCCGACGCATGTAAACAACAGCCGGCTGGACCGACACCCCGCATCTCCGGCCACAAGAAGGAGAGCGTCGCTTGTTCGTGTGTGCCTGTATGTTGTTGTTAAGTATCGAAAAGTAGTGTAAAGTGGCTGTTTTGGCCATAAAGTTATCTCCAATGAAATCATCATCACAAATCAAGCACTTGACTTAGAGAGCTCTACTTAATGCCATTCTACAGGTAAATAACACAGCTACGCTTGGGGATGCGCGGGAATGCGGGAAGCAGTCAGCATAACAAGGTAGCCTAGCCTAGACGTTTTTCGGCCAAAACACCCGGATTTCGGGGAATATTTATGTAATGCGTAGCCGGGGCGGGAGGGTTAAATGTGTGATAAGTAAAGCTAGTATCACGCGAGAGATTTTATAGTCAACATTCGATGGTCAATATTTTTTGGGCAACATTTCTGGATTATTTTACACTGGTATCGGAAACTAGGCTGATGATGGATGAATTTAGGTAGCATAAATATTGCAAATGTTGACCTCATAAGCTGCCAGACCAGTGTTGAGGATAAATGTTGAGGGAAAAAGCGCTCGTGTGATACCGGCTTTAGTGTGGTGACTTAGTGAAATGGCTGGTGTTAACGAGAGCGCTACCTCTTCCCATATTCTCCAGCTTTGTCTTGCCTTGCAAGAAAGGATGGAGATGTGGAGAGAGAGAGGTTCAGTTTCTCAGAAACGAAAACCTTGCCTTGAAGTTAGAACTGTTCGGCAAGAGTTGTGTTATCGGGCGTATCACCTACCTCTGACCGGGTATATCCTAGTGTTTACTAGCCTATACCCCTTTGAAAGGACATTAGCCTAACCTAACAACCTGGTATCCTAGTATTATGGGTGGGGGTTGCCGCCCCCACACCCCCGCTGTTTGACATCAACATACGTGCTTACACGACGTACGCCCTGTAACACAACTCATTCCGTTAACTCTGCGGGTGCCCAACCCCGATAGGGGTTGAAATAAGGGAGCGATCTCTGCCATACCCATAGCTTACTCTGACTGCTCCTTTTACTTATATATTTTCTAGATCTCAAGTGGATTGACCTCCCAATCTACCAAGATTGGAAGCCAAAGCGTCACATTTTTCCTTTGCCCCTCAACTGTCTCTTCATAGTTGCTGAGGGGCACAGGGCCCTGGGTAGGACTTTGGTTTCCCGGGTGTTTCCGCACCCTCCTCAGCTCCCCGCCATGGAGTGGCTTCGGTCACCCAGGCTTTATTGTGGTCGGCAGGGAGGGTTCTGTGAGGGCGCTCGGTTATGGCTTGGCCTTGTTCGGGGCCTTGGGGCTGTTCGGCCAGGCAGCTTGGGGAACAGCAGCAACAACAACAACTCTGGCGGAGAAGAAGAGCTATGCTAGTGCGGTTGGAGATGGTGGAGCTCCCTGGAGGATAGTGGCTACGAGTGGCACTAAGTGTAAGCCAAGAAGAGACACGCTAGAAGAGAAAGACAAGTTCGATGCCTTGGCTGAAGAGGGTGATGGAGGAAGGGATAGTGTGTCGGTAATTACAGTATAGGGAATAGGCTCGCACCCTTATTTTTTATGTTTTTTTCCTCCAGATTTTGAGAAATGAGTGTTTTCATGGTCTTCGTTATAATTCCAATGTGGGATAGACGATGGGCTGAGGGTGGGCTTTGCCCCCCCTCACCCCCCTATGAATTATTGAAATCGTCATCTATGTCATCTAATATATCTGATCCTATGCCAATTAACTGTGGGGTCCCGCAGGGAAGTATCCTTGGTCCCTTACTCTTTCTCTGTTATGTGAACGACATGGAACTGAGCGTCTCATGTAAATTATTACTGTATGCAGATGACAGCGTGCTTCTGGTTTCAGGAAAAGACCCAATAAGTATTGCCGCTTCACTTTCCAAAGAACTAGAATCATGTAGTGAATGGCTAGTGGACAATAGACTATCTCTTCACCTGGGCAAGACGGAAGCCATCTTATGTGGAACAAAACGCAAACTGAAAGATATTGTGGGCTTCTCGGTCAACTGTAATGATATTCCTATAACAACAGTGTCACAAGTTAAATATCTCGGACTAAAACTGGACGCGAGTTTGTCAGGTGAAACAATTTTGGAATCTATCCTGAGTAAGTGTAGAGCACGTATAAAATACCTGTATAGACAGGTGGGATGCTTGCCCGCGGCGACCAAAAAGACCCTCTGCCAAGCGCTTGTTCAATGTCATTTTGACTATTCTGTGTCATCCTGGTACTCTGCATCATCTAAATCAGCACAGCACAAACTTCAGGTCACTCAAAATAAAATGGTTAGGTTCATGCTGAACCTAGGACCCAGATCACATGTTGGCCAGGAACAACTTCAGTCACTAGGTATGCTCAATGTCTCTGACAGGGCCAAACAAATCAGACTCACTAATGCCTTCAAAATTTTCTATGACAGAGCTCCAGAGTATCTAAAGAATGATTTTGTTAAAGCAAATGAGAGGAGTGGACATAATACGAGAAACAGGATGTTTAATTTTAAGGTCCCGAGAATCCAAGGACAGGGTAAGCAAACATTCTTCTTCACTGCCATCAAAGACTGGAACGACCTACCCCAGTCAGTCCGTGAAAAGAGAACACTGTATTCCTTCAGACGTAGCCTGAAGGAACACCTGAACCGGACAGCTGCGAGAAGGGAGCACCAAACTTTTGTCTACTACTAAATGCGACATAAGAGATAGACAAACCAAACTGAAATTATTACTGATTACGGATTACTGATATTTACTATAGGATGTAAGGTATCTTAAAATAACCAACCCCCTAGAAATACTTTCTCTAAAGTATCTATTTCTTTATCCTCCCCATTTTCCCCAGCTAACCTAATCCCACAAGGACCCCAATGGAAATACGCCTAACGGCCTTATTGGGCTATCCTTAGTTGGAATTATGCAAGGCTGGTACATGTCATATTTGTAACATACTATGTGGTACCAACTCTGTAAATTGCTAACTGAATAAATATTATTATTATTATTATTATTGTTGCCAGCAGGGGGTAAATATCGATTATACTGCATAAAGAAGGCGTTTGTAAACAGTGAGGATGTCCGAAAGAGCTCTGAGATTGATTAGAATGGGCGTTTTTCTATTAATACCGGGTTTTATAAATGTGATCAAAATTATTCTCCCACAGTGGATTATACATGAGTAAAGTTTCCCAAGGTGGAAAAAGCAGGAGGAAAGAAGGTAAGTCTCCCCACAGAGAACTTACTGCGGCTGGTCCCCCACCAGCACCCAGCGACGTGTGTTCTATTTTATTCTAGCTATATTTAGACAATATTAAGCAGCTTGGGAAGGATCTGGGTAAGATCCTGTGTAGCGGGTGACTGTTTTTCAGATGCCTACTTTAACCTAACCTAACCAAACCAAACCTAACCTAACCTAGTATATTAGTGTACTATTTATGAATGTCTATCTATCTACTGTATATGCTCAGGCCCAATCCCCATTTTGGGGGTAGCCGACTCAAGACAGAGCAAGAACAGGGAAAACACAAAAACAACATAAAAACAACGAATAAACACAGATAAAAAGCACAAACTCACACACATCCAGGTCACCCAGGAGAAGACCCAGAGACCAGGGTCACCAAGGTCGCTCCAGCACTCCCCCGGCCCCCGACCACCCGGAGAGGTTCCGATCTCGGCAGGCAGACATGCAGCGGAGCCAAAGCCACAAGCCCTCCCACCACACTTCCAGGCGCACCCTTCATATTAATCGTCTCTCCGGGCCAGGCGCCTGATGGACTATTATCTAGTCCAACTTGCGCCCGACCCCTTACTCCAAATGACCACGTGTTCACTCAACTATTCACAAGCATTCTCCATTCACTCCTGTCCACCACCACTTCCCCTGCCTGATCTATAGTCATTCCTCTATCATCCAAAGCTTTTCTTACAGTCTCTCCATCTCAATGGGGGTCTTCCTGCCCTTCTCTCTCCCCTTGTACCTGACTCACATATTCTCTTTGTAAGCCTTTCATCTCCCATTCGTTCAACATGACCATACCAGCTCAGCACCCTTCTGTCCACTCTGGCTGACAAATGTTTCTGCTGCCCCACTCTCCTACGTATCTCTTCATTCCTCAATCTGTCTCTTAAGAGTAACTCCACACATACTCCTCAAGCAGCTCATCTCCATCACATCGAGCCCTCTTTTCTCCTTTTTCTTCAGAGCCCATGTCTCAGCCCCATACATTACCGTTGGCACAACAATTCCTTGATACAGTGCACTTTTTACTTTCACTCCGAGATTTCTCGTCTTCCACATACTTCCCATTGCTCCGAAAACCTTCCTTCCTTCACACATTCTCTGTTTTACCTCCATTTCCATACCTCCACTCCTACTTATCGTTCCTCCTAGATATTTAAAACACTCTACTTGTTCCAATATTTACCCATCCAGCCTCACATCTAGATTCACCCTATGCTCTTCCCTATTACACACCATTACTTTACTTTTATTGATGTTCACCTTCAGTTTCCTCCTTCCACAAACCACACCAAACTCTTTGACTACCCGCTGCAGTTTCTCATCAGAATCCGCCACCAATGCTGTGTCATCAGCGAACAACAACTGATTCAACTCCCAATCTCTACCATTCTTTCCTACTAAACCCAATCCTCTTCCCATAGTTCTCCTTTTCACCTCCCTCACCACACCATCCATATAAACATATTAAACAGCCATGGTGACATTACACAACCCTGTCGCAAACCTACCTTTACCTCAAACCATTCACTCAACTCACCATTTCCTACTCTCACACATGCTCTGCTCCCTTCATAAAAACTCTTAACTGCTTCAAACAAATTTCCTCCTATTTCATAAATCCTTAACACCTTCCACATTGCTTCACAGTCCACACGATCATACGCTTTTGCCAAGTCCATAAAAGCCCAAAATATCTCCTTATGCTTCTCGCATAACTGTCTTACTGCAAACATCTGATCCACGCACCCTCTTCCCCTCCTAAAACCGCACTGTTCTTCTCCTATTGCAACTTCCGTACACTTTATTATCCTCTCTATCAACACCCTGCCATACAGCTTTCCAACCACTGACAATAAACTAATACCTCTATAACTTGAACACTCCTGCCGATCTCCCTTCCCCTTGTACAACGGCACAATAAATGCACTCTTCCAGTCTATTGGTACCATTGACACAGCAAAGCACACATTGAAAAGTCTCACCAACCAATCTATTATCACATCTCCACCCTTCTTTATACACTCCACAGCAATACCATCCAAACCTTCTGCTTTTTCCGCTCTCATTTGTTTCACTGCTTCTTTCACCTCATTTTCCTCAATCCTTTCATTCATTCCCTTCCACCTGGGTGGCCTGGGAAACCATCTCCATCCACCTCTGCTTCAATCACTGCTTCTCTTCCATCTCTTGTATTTAACAAAGATTCAAAATACTCGGCATATCTTTTCCTCACTTCAACTGGTTCCACTAGTAATTCTCCATTTGCATCTTTCACTCTTTTGTCCTCCTTTCCTTACTTTATTTACCTCCTTCCAGAACATCTTCTTTCGTTCTTCAAAATTCTCACTCAACCTTTGACCCCACCTTTCATTTGCATCTTTTTTCGCTTCTCTAATTTTCCATTTTGCCTCTCTCCTTTTCTCCTTGTACCTCTCCCATACCTCAACACTACCATCCTGTAAAACCCTCTCAAAACACTGTCTCTTCTCCTCAACTGCCTTTCTCACCGTATCATTCCACCACTCGCTTCCCTTCCTGATACCTCTGCCTCCTACTTTCCTTTTGCCGCATACTACCTCTGCACTTGCTTTCACTCCTTCCTTAAACTGTTGCCATTCAACCTCTACTTCTCTCTCTTCCATCCACTTTTCATTTAGTCTTTCCTTGTACTCCCTCTCTTTTGCACTCTTCTCTAACTCACTAACTTTTATTACCTCTCTTACTTCACGCTTGTCTCTTATTCTCCTGTAACTCTTAACTCTTAGCTTTCCCTCCACCAGGTAATGATCTGACATACCCTCCGCCTCACCTCTCATCACATTCACATCCAGCAGTCTACACAATCTTTCCCTTGTCACCAGCACATAATCCATCAATGCCCTCTCTACAATCTCTCCCCTCACAAGTCAATGCCAAGTTTATGAATGTAAAATGTAAAAATATAGTTACATTACCAAATTATTGAGATATACACGGTAGCCCGCTACACATGATTATACCAGGATCTGTGGTAGTTAAAAGGGTGGGTTGAGATAGTTTGAAACCTTATCATTGCTAGAGGTCCTTCCCAAACTGAAAATAATCGTCTAATAGTTGCCAGAATATGATGAAAAGGACATCCCTGGTACTCAATGGGGTTAAGCGTTACTTCCACATAGCGATTTTGATTAGTTCCTTTGCTTTTATCTTGTGTCGTCCCAGTTTTGGTTTGTTTATTTTGCAAGTTTTACATTACAATAAAATAAAATAAAGTAACACCCCGTTCTTAACATTAATCATCAATCCCCAATGCACTTGAATAAACTAATGAAAGCATATGGTCCTCCCGGGATTTAAACTCGGGACAGCATCTTAAAGAACCAAGGGAACTCTTCCGCCGCAACACAACCTAACGTCAATGAACCAGACGACGACGACGACGATTTACTGGAATATTAATCCTCTCTCCCCCGCCCCCCACTCACCTGTTTGCGAGGCCTTTACTACATCATCAATAAAGCCGGTATCACACGAGAGCTTTTATAGTCAACATTCGATAATCAAGTCTGGAATATTTTGCACTGGTATCAGAAACTAGACTGATGATAGATGAATTTAGGTAGCCGAAATAATTTAAATGTTGACCTCATAAGCTGCCAGATCAGTGTTGAGTATAAATGTTGAGGGAAAAAGCGCTTGTGTGATACCTACCGTCTTTAGGTGTCCAATACATAGGTGTAGGTGTCATATTTTTCCACTACGTATCGAGAAATCAGCTACTAAGGCAGTGGTATTCATTGTGCGGCTCGCGAGCCAGTGGCGGCTCGCAATGACCTGATTGGCGGCTCACAAGAGAGGAGAGAGAGACAGAGAGAGACAGAGAGAGACAGAGAGAGAGAATTCATCAGTAATTAACTGATTTTATTAACACCACATCAACAACTTACAACACATCACAAACACCCCACACACCCCACACATCATCCTGGGTGGTGACTTCAACGCCAAGACGTCGGCCTGGTTTGTCGACAACCCCGACACAGACAGAGGGCTGGTACTACAAAACCAAACCGATAACCTTATCATCCTTAACGACATCCATCAACATACCCATATTCCTCACCAAGCCCTCTATAACCCATCATCTCCAGACATCACCTTTTGCTCCCCAGAACTCGCCCCCACAACATCCTGGAGGGTGGTCAGAACCTTAGGCTCTGACCACCTCCCGATCATTATCACCACCAAAACCAGACTCACCCCAGCTAGCCACAAACACACATACACCAATTATAAAAGAGCTAACTGGGAAGCATTCACAAATGAGACAGAACAACACTTCACAACTCTAAACAGTACACCCATCACTAACATCAACAATGCTGTACACATACTCAATAAAACTATCCAAAACGCTGACAAGAAACACATTCCAAGAGGTAACAGAAAAAGACACAACCCCAACTTCACACCAGAAATTCAAAACCTCATCAGACAACGCGACATACTGAAACACTCCCCAGCACCCCACACACAAGACATCACACAACAAATTCAAGCACTCAACACCCAAACTAACAACAAAATACAAGAACAACAAAAACTAAATTGGAATAACTTCCTACAAACACTTGATCACAAAACAAACCCCAAAAAACTATACAAAACACTAAACAGCATCACACTTTCCAACAGCAACACAACACAATCACATGCTGCAATCACAACAACAGACTCTACTCCTTCATGTAAACAACAAGCAAACACTCTCATCAATCACTTTTCACATGTCAGCCACCTAAAACCTCACAAAGACGACCGACGTGTCATCCGACGTAAGAGACAATTCCCCACAGACCCTGACTATACACCCTTCACCAATCACCAGACAAAGCATATCATCAACAATCTCAAGCACTCACCCGCCTGTGGCCTAGACAACATAAGCAACATACACCTCAGACACCTGGGACCACAAGGCATACAAGCACTCACTAACATATCAAACTACAGCTATTCACACAACACAATACCAGACATTTGGAAGCATGGTATCATCATCACTTTCCCCAAACCCAACAAAGACCCCACGCTACCCTCCTCGCACCGCCCCATCACACTCCTTTGCTCCCCCTCCAAAGTCATGGAACGCCTAGTATTACAACTAATTACACCTGACCTACCCCTAGCTCCAACACAACATGGCTTTAGGCCACTGCACTCCACAAACACTCTTCTCACAGACCTTACACAAAGAGCTTTCGACGGCATCAATTCAGCTAGACCACCACACAGATCACTATTAGCCACACTCGACATTAGTAAAGCCTTCGATGCCATCCCCCGCCACAACCTAACAAACAAAATCTACAACACAAACATGCACAACAACACAAAACGGTGGCTGGCCAACTTCCTAGCAGGCAGATGTGCACACGTATCTTTTGCCGGTCAGTCATCTAAAATCAGAAACTTTCCAAACGGAGTCCCACAAGGATCCGTCCTATCGCCCGCACTCTTCAATCTGTACATGCACGATATAACTACACCCAATACGCCCCAAATAAACTTAGCCTCCTATGCAGATGACATAACACTCACATGCACACACCATGACCCAAAAAGAGCAACAGATCTCCTTCAACCCTATCTCAACACACTACATGGCTGGTGCACTACAAACAGACTTAATCTAGCCCCAGCCAAATCCACCGCAACCCTGCTCACAAGTTGGACAGGAGAACACGAATACATCCCTCAACTCACCATAAACAACACACCCCTAACACATACACACACACCCAAAATCCTAGGAGTAACATATGATACTCATATGACATTCAAACAGCACACCACAAACATTAAAAAGAAACTGACACCCAGACTTAACGCCCTCAGGTCACTTGCTCACACAAAATTTGGACACAACAAAGAAACTACCACCACAGTATATAAACAATACATAAGATCAGTGATGGAATACGCAAGCCCAGCCTGGGCTTCTAACCTAGCTGAAACACATCATAAGACCTTACAGACTATTCAAAACAAAGCCCTGAAGATCATTACAGGCTGCACAGCTACTGCACCCACAGATCACCTACATCAAGAAACCAAAATCCTCAAAGTCAAAGACCATCTGGACATGAGAGGCACTCAATTCCTGGCAGCAGCCTCCACGAACCAAGACCACCCACTAAACTACATGGCAACACACCCACAGACACCAAGAAATATCAAAACAACACCCAGCACACGGTATCACACACAATTATTGTCCTCTCCCTCCCTGCCCACCCCGAACCAACATCCAGAAGCACATCCATACTCATATCTCTCACCGATCCATCCACTCACTCACAGACAACACACAGCTGCATGCACGACCTCCCGAAATCCATCCTTCCGAATCCTCCCTTCCTCGCGAGGACAGAGTCCACCTGGCCAGGCTGAGATGCGGACACCATCCAGCTCTCCTGAGCTATCAGAAGAGACTGGATGACTCCGTTGTCGACGCCTGCCCGGGATGTAACACAGCACCCCATACCATTAAACACATCATAGAAGACTGCATTTCACACAACCACTTACGCCAACAACACAATCTACACTCAATGAGAGCTCTGTGGGAAAGCCCGATCGTGGCCATGGCCTTTCTCAGGGACTCGGGGCTGTTCGGCCAGGCAGCTTAGGGAACAACAACAACAACAACAACACCACATCACAAAAGTGGGTTATGGTGCCTCGTAAGTTAGTGATATTTTATGAGAAAAGACTGTTTCGGTGTATGCATGAAATGTATGGACCTAAACTCGTATTCCTGCAAATTCAAACGCTGTATTTTCCACATATGTATTTGTTCACCATTTTGTCATATTCCAGGCAGTGAATTATCCAGGCTATAATCAAGAGAGAATGAGCTATTTTTCAACAGCCTACTGAGCTGCAGCCCTCATAAGGCTGGTAGGCAAAATGGAAAAATGTATTAAAAAACGTAAGCACACAAAGCACTTATCCTTGTGGTTTATTTGCCTTATGGCTTATGCAGCTCTCACTCTGAATATGTCCTGAACTTTTGGCTCTCCTGAAAAAATGAGTGAATATTTACCATCAGCTGGAAAAAAATAACTACTGTATAGTACTACTACTGCTATTACTTTTAATACTACTATTACCACTACCACTACTACTTCTTCTGAGGCTGAAAATTAACCCTATTTAGGATGATCCCCTTAATATATTGGTAAAAAACACTGATAATAATTTACAGCTTTTATTAATTTATCCTATTTTCTTTTATTGAATTTGCAGTCTGATCTTAAATCAAAGAACCTGACAAGTGAGACAGCTCATAACAGCTTATAGCCTGGAACGCCGTCGGAAGTCGCTGGTACTGTACTGGCGAGTTACTTTTTTACTGACGGCCAACGTCCTTCGCTGGGACAGTAGGTGCTAAGGAGCCTGTAGATTCAACCGCTCAACACAGTCAAGTCAGGAGGTTTTATTCCAGATGGCGAGTGAGACACAGGCCGTAGCTCGATTGTTAGAGCGTTCGCCTGCTAACCGTGAGGTTGACGGTTCGAGCCTCGGGCCAGCCAGTGAGTTATTGGCAGACGTCAGTGCTGTTGGTGAATGGTGCGGTCTAGCAATCTGTGGCAACTATTCACTAAATCCCTGATTCATCAGGGCATCCACCCTAGCCTTGCTATTCAGCAGGGAGTGTATGGTGGTAAAAACTGCATCATCATCATCACACCGAGACAGTTTGAGTGTTACAACCGGGTCGTTCGTGGTCTTACCTTCATACACTTACGACGCCTGGTTGTCTCCTCACGGCTCGGTGCAACTCTGACTTCTCTATGCTGCATCGCCACTGTCTCGCTGTCTCATCTCACAATCTAGGACACCTCTCTCTCTCTCATACGCCACCTATTGATAACGGTTGTTGTTGTTCCCCAGGCTGTCTGGCCGAGCAGTCCCAAGCAAGGCCAAGGCCATAAACGAGCATCCCCACAGAAACCTCCCTGCTTACCACCAATAAAGCCCAGGTGACCGAAGCCACTCCAAGGCGGAGAGCTGAGGAGGGTGTGGAAACGCCCGGGAAACCAAAGCCCCATCCAAGGCCCTGTGCCCCTCAGCAATTATGTGATTTCTCGAGTAGTTTTATAGCAAACGACTGAAAATCTAAAAACTAATGGGGCTAAACATGAAGAAGAAAGGAATCCAGAAATACAACCCTTAACGTTAAAATTAAAAGCTACTTTGCTACAATTCAAAGGTGCCTACAGTTGTACTACCAAGGTTTCTGAGTCAAGTGTGCAGTTTTAGAACCAATTAACCCCTTCAGCACCATGACGTCTTTTTACCTTTGATTCTGCTGGCTAAAATGAGATGATTTTATGCAGTTTAAGATGGACCTATGTTGCTCAGAGGGTATATTGGGAACGTATAGACCCTTTTGAATCCTAGAAGTCCATTATAAGCTAAAGAAAAACGTCTAATGGTAACCAGAATATGATGAAAATACGTCATGGTTAATCTAACCAATCCCCCGTGCATAGATTCTCATGGGCGGTTGTGCAGTTTTAAGCCGGTATCACACAAGAGCTTTTTTAGTCAACATTTTTCTGGCAACATTTGTGGAATATTTTGCCCTGGTATCGGAAACTAAACTGATGATGGATGAATTAAGGTAGCTGAAATACTTAAAATGCTAACCTCATAAGCTGCCAGACCAGTGTTAAGCATAAATGTTGAGGAAAAAAGTGCTCGTGTGATACCGGCTTTAGAACCAATTAAGCTAACCAGTCACCCGTGCACAGATTTCTCATGGTCGGGTGTGCAGTTTTAGAACCATCCCAGGAGACCCGTGGCGAAGCGTCCCGTGGTGTAGACCAGGGTGATGAGGCCGAGGTAACCAAAGCTGCCACGCATACGCTTCTTAGGATCTGAGGAGAGAGAAGAGCAATAATGTCAGTAACAATTAATTCACATTATCATCAACCCACCAATTAACTTGCAAATAAACCTAATGTTAATGTAAAACTTGCAAAATAAAGAAACCGAAACTTGGACGAACACAGTAAAAACACAAAATAACTTCTCAAAATCGTTATGTGGAAACAACGCTTAGGCAAAATAATAATTTATAAATAAAAGAACACAATCCACCACATAAGTTAAAACGTAATTCACTCAACAGTTCATAAATATATACAAAGGAAAGTTTATTCGATATTTGATTAAGTATTTGTATGTACAGTATGTATTTACTCAGGTCCTTTCCCCACTTTTCCCTTTTTTTTTTCTTCTGGGGGTGGCCGACTCAAGACAGAGCCAGAATAGGGACAACACAACAGAAAACAATGAGCACACAAAAACAAAACACAAATTCACACACATCCATATACATGACTATAATAAATCGCTGGTACTCAAAGGGTTAATAATGACAAAGTAACATCTTAAAATCCGAAAACTAATGGTGCTAAACATGAGGAAGGGGGACCAGAAAAATGACCCATCTCCCCTCAAGTACATGGACTATAATAAATCCACTGACCTCCCGTGTAGTATCCAAGAGCGTAGAAGACCCGGCCGGCACAGTACCTTACCTTATGATACCTTATGATGTGTTCGCCACTCTTCTAGCAGCACCAAGGAGCGCGACGTCTGGGTGGTGATTTGGTGCAGTAGACTGTTTGAAGCGACAGCTCGCTCCCTTGCGAGGATGGGCTCGTCTGGCACCTTTTGCAGTTCGACATCCAGGGCTCTCTTGAAGCTGTCTAACGAGACGTCCCTCATGTCTCTTACTTGCCGTGGGAGTTTGTTGAAGAGACGTGGGCCTCTGTGTGATAACCAGCCCTCTCGCAGAGAGCCCATAGCACCCCTGTTATTCATCCGGGGGATTTCGCATTCCCAGCCTCTCCTATCACTGAATTTCATGACTATCGGAGTATGTAGGTTTGGTACTAAACCCTCTGCGATTTTCCACGTGTATATTATTAGGTAACGTTCTCTTCTACGTTCCAGTGAGTACAGATTCAGTGCTCTTAAACGCTCCCAATAGTGTAGCTGTTTTATCGAACTTATATGCGAAGTGAAATTTCTTTGTACACTCTCTACGTCATTTATTTCACCTGCTTTGTATGGGGATGTTAATACGCTACAATATTCAAGCCGCGGTAGCACTAGAGATTTGAAGAGCGTTATCATAGGTACTTCACCGCGTGTTTTAAAAGTACGCAGAATCCAACCCGTTAAGACGTTTCGCAGCCGCCACTTTGACCTGGTTATGTACTTTGAAACCCATATTTTCAGACATTAATACCCCAAGGTCTTTCACACTGTCTTTCCGTTCTATTATGTGGTTAGATTCTGTTAAGTAATTTGTAATTTCTTTAACACCATTATTATCTCCATACCGTATTAATTGGAATTTTTCCTCATTGAATTGCATGTTGTTTTCCCTGGTCCACTGGAACACTACATTCATGTCTTCCTGCAGTCGGCCCGTGTCTTCTTGTGTGTTTACTATCTTGCTTAATTTTGTGTCATCAGCAAAAGACGACACCGTACTGTGTCTGGTGTACTGTGTCTGGTAGATGGTACCGGCGATGGCGCTGGTGACGGGACTGTGTAGACCGCCCAGTAGTAGCATGGATAGGAACGTGGGGTACATCTCCAACCTGGTAGGACAACAAAGTAATGTATATTGTAAAACTTGCAAAATAAACAAACCAAAACAGGGACGACACAATATAAAGACATAAAAATACATATACCTGTACCTCCATCAACCTTAAAAAAATCACCCCCCCAAGACCCTCCTTCAAGATAAATTTGTACATTTTTCAATAGAAAAATGTCTCGGCCAACGGCCGGTTCCTCTTAAAATACATGCCAGGGAAAAATTGACACAAAAATATTAATATTGACAAAGAAATGGGGCGATAGGTCTTAAAATCGCCAAACTAATGGGCCGAACGTCATGAAAACTAATGTGGCTAAACATGAGGAAGAAGGGGGACCATAAAAACTCATCTCCCCTGGTGACGGGACTGTGTAGACCGCCCAGTAGTAGCATGGATAGGAACGTGGGGTACATCTCAAGCCTGGTCAGACAACACAATACATATCAGAAACAACAAAACAAAACATATAGGCTAATAGAAGGATTTAATTCTACAGTATTGCAACCTAGTCTCAACCTAGTCTTGACCTCCCTATTGCCAATCTAGAAGTTGGGAGATTGGGAGTCAAAGTGTCACATATTTCCTTTGCCCCTCAACTTTCCCTTCATAATTGCTGGCACTGGGCCTTGGGTGGGGCTTTGGTTTCCCTGACGTTTCCGCACCCTCCTCAGTTCCCCGCCTGGGAGTGGCTTCGGTCACCTGGGCTTTATTAGTGGTAAGCAGGGAGGGTTCTGTGGGGGTGCTCGGTTATGGCCTTGGCATTGCTTGGGACCTTGAGGCTGCTTGGCCAGACAGCCTGGGGAACAGCAACAACAACTATAACAACAACAGGGACCATCCAAAAAGACTCTCCTTCGGACAAGATAGGGATAAACAAACTCCCCATACTGTACTGTAGCCTATACAGGTTTTTAGGTGTTTGTGTTTGGGTTTCGGCTGGTCCAAGAACGCATCCCCATTTACCCCATAATTTTAGGGTTTGCTGTAGGCTACGATTTTTCTATTTAAGATTTTTTTTTTCAGGAACGTAACCCAATCGAAATCGAGGGAGATCTATGTAGGATAATATATACCTGTAGTCAGTTTGATTTCAGCTGATGGTATATTGAATCCCTTAGCAACTGATTTTTCGTTACTTAATGGCTCTACTATCTCTCTGCATCGTATTATTCATATTTGTTTTCACCAACCCACCAATTAATTTACAAATAAACATAACTAATTAAATCAATGAAAGTAATGAATACATTTGGTACTCTCCAAAGACTCGAACCTAGGATACTCACACCGAAATTCCGCACACTAACCATTACGCTATCAAAACAGGGTATAGTAAATACTAACGTGTTCTGGTGAGCCCGTTGGTAGCAGTTGAAGATGTTGTTATCCGGACTGTACATGGTCGGGTACTTGATGCCAAACTCTCGACGCTTACCGCCAACCTGTGAAGAGATGCAGTATTATTATAATGTAAAACTTGCAAAATAACAAACCAAAACTTATACGAACACAGTAAAAAGACAAAACAACTAATCAAAATCGCTATGTGGAAACAACGCTTAATTAAGTAAAATAATAATTTATAAATAAAAGAACACAATCCACCACATTATAAATCCACTAAGTGGAATCTCCAATCTCGATCATAATTGGTTCCCACAAATACCGATCGAGATTCGAAATATCGAGATGCGAAGTTAACTTCTTATGGGAAAAAATACAATCGGTTCCAGCCACTTGCCGACTAACCTACATCAAATCTGTCAATTTTCACATTTGCCCCCCACAATCACATGCAATATATATAATATGTTAAAATAGATAAAATGAATAATGAAAGTTTTATTTTTACCTTATATTTATTGATAAAGAGGTTTGTGTGGATTCAGTTTGGTTGATTGTTGGTTCCGAGGCGAACGCAGTTAGGTTACTGCGTCTCCGCACCCGGCGCACAGTCACCGTCATCAATTCTTGCAATTGCTTCCCTCACCCTGTCACCACTAGTACCGGCATTTTATGAATGCGATAAAAAAAGGTCCAGGTAGACGACTTCACAATACAAGTTTTCAAGCGAATGGCGGACGTGTGACTGGTACACCAAGTGGCCGCTAGATCTACCGACTTCAATCAATTTTCCATGGTATAAAGTTTAATCAAGTTTTCTTTTGTCTTTACTATTATTATATATTAGATTGTCCTCATACAAATAATAATGTATATTAAAACATGGTAAAGTAATTTATATTACTACGTAAATGAAAGCGGCAGAAATGAGTCAGGTTAGACTACCGCTTGAGACGATCGATACTAGCGGTACATTAGTATACAGGTGAACAAAACACAATGACTGTGAGGTTCACACATCGATTTGGTCAAGATTAATCTGCTTATATTAGTATATAAGCATCTAGCATCGATATTTAGCTATCGAGATTAACGTTTTTTCATCGAGATTTGTGATTGGGGAGAGCTTGAAGGTGGCATCGAGATGCGAAATATCGAGATGAGATTGATCGAGATATGCGAGCCTACTTGTACATTACTACATGAGCAAATTAATCTGGTTCCCAAGCAAACTTATTATTCATATACTTATTGATTGATTGATTTGATTATACTGTACTGTACTGTAATTGTATCTATGTTAATTGGTATTCTTATACTATTAGATATATGATAAACATGCCAACAGATATTTTTGCTAGTACGGTACCACATACACGCACACACATTGGAGAAAGTACAACGAATAGCAACCAAACTTATCTCAGAACTAAAGGACGTACAATACCCTGAAAGACTAGAAAGACTAGGGCTTCCCACGCTAGAGGAGAGAAGAGTTCGAGGTGACCTGATAGCAATGTATAGATACATTTTTTACATTTAATTTTGAATACCATTTCGCCATCAGACAGTAGGCCTACACTAGAACCATATGACTGGGAAAATGTAGAGAGGAGAGAAGGGGTGTTGTAGATAAAGGAAGCTGTTGGAATGGCTTTGTTGTGTGTGTTTATTAGTCTGTATACGTTGTCGAGGTGTCCCCCGACTGGGTGCGAGCATGTGAGACACGCTAGGACGTACTACAACACCAACTATATAGCCCGCCTTGGCTGGGATCGAAATCCGTCAAACAGATTCACACGTAAGCGTGCACTCCACTCGACCGCAGCGGCTCTAATGAGAGGGTTCGAGAGACTCGATTAGGAGGATTTTGTTAGGCTGGATGATGGAAGAACCAAATGTATAAAAATAGAAAGGAGAGGTGCAACTCCAATATGAAAAAGTTTAGCTTTCCGTATAGAACGATAGATACTGTAGGTGGAACAACTTAGGTGCGGAAGTTGTAGAAGCAAGAAATATCCACAACTTTAAAAGTAAACTGGATAGTCAATCCACTCGACCGCAGCGGCTCTAATGAGAGGGTTCGAGAGACTCGATTAGGAGGATTTTGTTAGGCTGGATGATGGAAGAACCAAATGTATAAAAATAGAAAGGAGAGGTGCAACTCCAATATGAAAAAGTTTAGCTTTCCGTATAGAACGATAGATACTGTAGGTGGAACAACTTAGGTGCGGAAGTTGTAGAAGCAAGAAATATCCACAACTTTAAAAGTAAACTGGATAGTCAATAGAAACTGAGACAGGAAAACATGACCGCAAATCAATTCCTGTAAACTACAAATAGGTGAATACAAGTTTAACCACTTCTGTACCGGCGACGTCTATTTCAATTAGTTTCAGCTACCTTAAGACGATTTTTTGAGGCTTAGAAACGATTATGGCAACTAAAAGGATTAATTGAGATAGTCTGTAGCCTTTTAAGGGATAAACGTCATTCCTAAGCTCTAAAAAATCGTCTTGCAGTTGCCACAACATAATGAAAAGTACATTACCGGTACAGCAGGGGTTAAAGGTTAGGAGTCATAATGTCTAGAGAAAAACCATGATCTAACCTTCGAAGCCTTCCACACCAACATGAAAGAGGACCCCACGGCCACCAGGACACAGTAGCCATACTCGGGTTGGATCTCCACGGTCACCATCTTTTATCTGAAATGGAAGAATGTCTTGTAGTAAATGAGTCAAACACTATGTATGTACGGTCGCGCTAATAAGTCATGTCCCAGCTGTCATTACGTTTGGCTTGCTCTGTGCTGTATTAATGTCTGTCAGATGTTGAATGGGGTGGGTAAGTGTAGGAAATGTTTTGTATATTTCACTCGATATGAAGAAATGAAGTTTAGATATTGCTGATACCAATTATTGATCAACACATAATTGGTGCCGAGATATCACTTATTAGCGCGACTGTACAGGTACCGTATGTATGTATACTGTATACTCCGACACATACCCCATTGCTGAGGGTGGCCAATTTAAGTTTATAGATACTTTATAGGTAGCGCCACCAAACTTGACAATTATCTCGATCTCTGACCTCTTCGTAACTCAAAAGGACCTTGAGCAAACTGACTGTAAATTTGCACACCTATTTCCTGGTGGACTCATCCCAAATGATAGAAATGTCAGCCCGATTGCTTTCATTCATTTTGAGTTATAAGAAGTTACGGGTCCAGATTATTGTCAAGTTCGTTGGCGCTACCTACTGTATAGTACGTACCGTATTTCATTACTCAACTCAGGCCGTAGCGCGGTTGGTAGAGCTCTCGCCTGCAAACTGTGAGGTCAACGGTTCGTGGTTCGGGCCGGATATAGTCTATTCGCTGTAATTAGGCGAGAAATCATGACCTCTATCCTCTGTAACTCAAAAAGGGCTAGAGCAAATTGGCTGTAAATGTTCACATCTATTCCCTGACTGACTCTTCCCAAATAGTAGAAATATTAGCTCCATTACTCGTCTTTTTTTAGTTACAGAGGTTAGAGGTCATGATTTATCGCCTACTTACAGCGAATAGACTATAGTGTGTGTTATTGGCAGATGACAGTGTTGTTGGTGGATGGTGAGGTCTAGCAATCTGTGGCAACTATTCATTTAAAGGCGGGTGCCCAACCCCGAAAGGAGTTGAAATAGGGGAGCTATCCCCCCGCTAAAGGCGGCTTTCTAGGGCCTTTCCTAGCTGTTGCTGAGAGGATTGGGTTCTAGTTATGTGGTGATGGGCTGGTCTATCAGAGTGAGAGCTGAGCGATCTCTGCCATACCCATAGCTTACTCTGACTGTTTCTTTTACTTATATATCTTCTAGATCTCAAGTGACGGCGTCTTTTCCGTGGATTGACCTCCCTACTGCCAACCTAGAAGTTGGCAGATTGGGAGCCAAAGTGTCACATTTTTCCCTTGCCCCTCAACTTTCCCTTCATAATTGCTGAGGGGCACAGAGCCTTGGGTGGGGCTTTGGTTTCCCGGGCATTTCCGCACCCTCCTCAGCTCCCTGCCTTGGAGTGGCTTCGGTCACCCGGGCTTTAGTGGTAAGCAGGGAGGGTTTTGTGGGGGCGCTCGTTTATGGCCTTGGCCTTGCTTGAGACCTTGGGGCTGTTCGGCCAGACAGCCTGGGGAACAACAACAACTATTCATTTAAGTCCCTGATCATCAGGGCACCCACCCTAACCCAGCTCTTGAGCAAGGAGTGCATGGTGCTAAAAAAACGCATCAATTTTGTCACAGCACAGCATTCAAGTTGGTACAAAATTAATTCTTAACCTACTTACAGTGAACAGAATACACAGTAAATAATATATGTATCAACAACAGCCAAGGACAGTCAGTTATTAGTTTTAGGAAAATAATTCAATATCACAGATTCTTACCTGAATCGTACCAGTACTGTACTGCAGTGAAGGAATGTATAAATTCACTACCAAACTACAGATCTCAAGTGGCGACATCTCTTCCGTGGACCGGAGTACCCGAGCCCACATCATTCTAGGTCCACCCCTATGCGCAGCTCACCCCACGTTCACAGTCCGGCATTTCTTCACCGTTCTGATCATCCATTCTCTCATGTCCAAACCAACCAAGTCGGCTCGTGCGCATCACTTCACTGACACTCTTAATGTCCAGACGCCTTCTCAATTCCTCACTCCACACATCCATCTCACCAATCTCTTCTCATTCCGTTCCATTCTATTGATATCCTCTGCTTTAACTGGCCACGTCTCCGAGGCATAGGTCATCGCGCTCCTAACACACAAGGTATAAGAAGGGAGTCAATATAAGAGCTAATACAGTATAGGTCAGAAATACTCAAAGCCGCGGTGCTACTATACTTTATTAATGGTGCTTAATTCTGTGCTGCTGTGAATTTTCTATTGGTATGGCACTGTCGAGGCTGGTGGGGTGCGGATAGGTGCCACAGGGGACTGAGTCTTACCGGGGCGCTGTTTGGCACCACACCTGTGTCGGCAACAGTGTTTGCATGTTGCAGCAGTGTTGGGGCAGGACTTTATTGTTCTATAGACCAAATTGCCTAAAATACAGTGGAGTCTTGTTATGGTGCTGTCTTTTTGTAACACTGTTAACCCTCCTGGCCCGGTTGTCATTTTAAAATCTGTAAGCTTGAAAGCCTATTCAGCTTGGTCTGAACGCCGTGCGTCCGACGGATGTAAACAAAGCCGATCGTTACGTCACCGCACCTCCGAAAACAAGAAAGAGAAGACTCGTTTGTTATTGTATGCCTGTATGTCGTTGTTTCAGTAGTGAAAAGATCGTCATATTGCTAACATCGCCTGCAAGTGCTCTCCACTGAAATCATCATCACAACTGAACCAGTTGACATAGAGAGCTCTACTCAACGCCAGTCTACAGATTGGAAACCGCACTACATTTATAGATGCGTGGGAAATTTCTAGCAGTTAAACTAAACACAAATACGGTAGCCTAGACCTAGACGTTTTTCGGCCAGATCGCCCGGGTAGCCCACACTGTCATTTTGAGAGCCTGCCCGGGCCAGGAGGGTTAAGGCTGGTGTGGTTGCAGGTGCAATTGCTGCAGGGGGACTCTGTTGAGTCTTGCTGAGGCACGGTTAGCACTATACCAACATCAGCCACAGTGATGACTTGGTGGGGCAGTGCTGTGGCGGGACTTTATTATACTACAGTACACTCCAACTACTGAAAGGCAACCCCGTCTGAGCCGTTACAATGCATGTAATGGAAAAATGACGTTCAACCAATGTATGTATCTATGTATGGGGCGGTGTTGTGACGGGACTTTATTGTATTATATTCCAACTACAGAAAGGAAACCGGTTACGTCTGAGCCGTTACAAGGTATTTTTCACTTTCTTCACTGACCACCATGTAACTTATAGGGCACTGGACTAAGGGCGATCCACACCAGCGCTTTGTCCAGCAATTTTCGACGAGCAAGTTGTTTCTCGTACTATGTTTTGGTATTTTTTGTATATACTTGTATACCGGGTATATATAAAAAAAAAAAAAAAAAAAAAAAAAAAAAAAAATGGGGATTGGGCCTGAGTACCGGTATATAAAATGTTTTGGTATTTTTTCATGGGAAACGACAACTAGACTGACTTCATAGGACTTTAAGAGATTGAAATAATACACAACTTTAATTCATAAGAGGCCAAACCGCAATTGCCTGAACAAATTACCGGAAAAAGTGCCTGTGTGACACCGGCTTAAATCAGGTTTCAACCCTTTCTTTACGATGAGGTCTTTTACATTTTACTCGAGCTAACTAGATGATATTATTCATTCAGTTTATTAAAATAAAGAGCTCTCGTAATCAAGGAGTTACCGGTATGAATTCATTCAAGTGATTCCTTCAATACGATTACATCTTTGTAATTATATTTGGTTATTGTAAATAACACTAAGGTTGCCACTGCATTAATGTACCTTAAATCACCAGTGTAGTGAGAATTTGACACTTGCGAGTTTCAGGCTACAGTATAAGGAAGTTGGAGCCGTGAACATCGATATTACACAGAAATGCAATAATAATGTACGTTTCTGATGGATAAATGTTATGTTGAATTGAGTTATATATATATGTATAAATGTACTATGACCATATTTTAGCTGTAAATTCTGTTAAATATCGTTGTCTACTGTACAGCTCCACCTTCCTTATAGCATGAAACTCACAAATGGTCAATCTATAGAGAACATTATTCCAGCAATTTCCTTGTTGATTCAAGTTGCAAGAAATATTAGGATGATAGTGTTGGTCATGATAATTTCTTCAGTGATTCAGCTAGAAAGGACAATAATGCATTAATGACTTTAGTATCGTTTAGTTTAACACCAGTCGGTTTTATTCAGTTTAACAAAAGCATCTCATATTCAAGTGGCTAAAACACACAGCACTAGTAGTATTAGTTGCTTTAATAACCATTCCACCAAGGCATACCGGTAATCTATATGTAGTTCCGAAGAAGTGGCCTCCTCCACGATACACTTTCTGGTTCTAGGGACAGCAAGGGAGACGCACTCGACCACTTTAAGTTTACGTTTGTTCACGACTTTAGTGGCTCGGTCTGCGGTCGTGCGATAATTTTCACTATAGCGTATCACCAAGCTCGTTCATCGTGTAGTGTCGCCGATTTTTTCACTCTTTTGACCAAGATTCGCACTAGAGGTACGGTACTGTAAAACCACGGTCGATCATCACTTTATTGCTGCTTTAAGGTGGTGGGTGTCACAGGAGCGCATTTTCCGGCAAAACTTCCCAAATTGACTAATTCCTTGAACGTGACTACAGTGCGTTAGTATGTGTGCGATTAGTTTGCTTGGGAACCAGATTAACTTGCTCATGTAGTGATGTGGTGGATTGTGTTCTTTTATTTATAAATAATTATTTTACTTAAGCGTTGTTTCCACATAGCGATTTTGATTCGTTGTTTTTACTGTGTTCGTATACGTTTTGGTTTGTTTATTTTGCAAGTTTTACATTATAATCTTCGATGAGCAATTTTTGTGAGGGTCTTTCGCATTGGAATCGGAAACTAGATTGAAAGTAGATTATATTGGGTAGTTTAATTCATATGGATGACCTAGATGTGTGTGAATTTGTATTTTGTTTTTGTGTGTTCATTGTTTTCTGCTGTGTTGTACCTATTTTGGCTCTGTCTTGAAGCCCCCCCCCAAAAAAAAAGAAGAAAAAGTGGGGATTGGCCTTGAGTACTGTACAGTATATAGAATTTTAATTGATATGGAACTTACATTTTGAAGCTGCCAGACTACAATTGCTCGTAAAAATTGACGGAAAAATCGCTTGTGTGCCACCACCTCTAACCTTCAAGTTTACTGATCAATGAAGGAAACTGAGAACATGTCAACTCATTTTTAACTGCAGCAAACTATACAACTTAATTTGAATCATCGTTTTCAACACAAGAGGCTCACTTTTATTCCCAATATTGGAATCTTTATAATAAATAATAATCTTGGTGTGTTGTGAAGCAGAGGGGAAATGAGGGTGGGACATGACTAAAGTTCCACACCGTTTTCTTCATCTCCACATCAGCCAATATACTTTACGTAACCCAGTTCTGAGCATCCGTATGTGTGGCAACAACGCGTCACATCTGATGGACTCTCTACATACATACAATACTGCTCCGATGTTCTGTACCTCCACCCATTTGTTACATTTGTACTGTACAGTCGGCCTAATAAGTCATGTCTTGGCACCAATTATGTTTTGATCAAGAATTGGCATCAGCAATATTTACACATGATTTTTTTTTTTTTGAGTGAGATATACAACCATGTTCCTACACTTACCTACCCCATTCAACATCTGACAGACAGAGCGAGCCAAACGACGTAATGACAGCTGAGACATGACTTATTAGCGCCACTGTACATGTATGGGATAGGTTGGAGTAAGTTAGACTAGGATAGTTTAGGCTGCGTTGAGTACAGTAATATAGGAGTTGCCATACATACAAATGGCCAGAACTGGATTACATAAATAGAACGACTGCCTGCCACCACACACCTGAATCACCTTTGCTTTGCATGGGTCAATAATATCAAGAGTTTAGTAAGAGAGCAAACAGATATGTACTTAATTTTCTGCCCAACGATAACCCCTCGAACTGCATTTTCTTATAGAATTTCCCGGTCTTTGTCTATTATGTGGCAGAATATATAGTAGCGTACGGTAGCAAATGAAGTACAGTAGGGTCCCGCATAAAACGTGTTCAGATAAAACGAGTCTCGATTAAAACTAGCGACCTAAAATATTAATATTTTATTTTCGATAAGAACGAATGTGATCACATAAAACGAGTCCGCCACCAAAGTGGGGCAAATCCGAGGAGTTTTCATATAGAGCGCCGAAATATCGTACAAAACGTACGAAATATCGTACGCTTTCATATAGAGCGCCGAAATATCGTACAAAACGTACAAAATATCGTACGCTCCTTACGGAAATGTACGCTTACAGTGAACATTGACGATATTGGGCCACCAAAATGCCGTGTTCACATAAAACGAAATCGCATAGAATGCCCTCGTTTATCGACCAATTTCTCGTTTTATGCGAGACCCTACTGTACCTGACTCAAGAGTGGTTGGGAGGGTAGGAAAGAGTAAACAAAAATTATATAATATCTCTTTTGTGTAAAAATCTTATGTCTCGCTATATGTGAATCTTTGAGTTCACGTGCACTTCAGTTTCCTATATAAGTGAATAGCAGACACACTTCCTAATGACTAATAACTTTGGCATACTTGCTGCGGAGGCAGTCTCATGACGGCGAGTCACTCGAGTCACTATTCCCTACCAACCCTGTGCTGGTAGCTTGGGTCGCTTGCATATCAATATTTTGCTACTGCTATCACTATTTTTTGAAATAAACACCGTTCACTCCCCACTGCTCCCCCAGCCCCCGCTTGGACCTGCGAGTACTTGGCCAACCTAGTGCGCACAATCTTGAAGTGGCGGAGAATGTAGTCCTCGTGGGGGGCCATGACGTGAGCCCGCGCTAAGCAGGTCTCGGCAGCCGTCAGCTCCCCCCACTCCGCGTATACCACGCACAGGTTATGGAGCCCCTGCACATTTCCCGGATCCGCTTGTAGCACTGGAATACACAAAACAACAACCATTATTTTCTTTACTCATAGCACCAAACCAGAGATCACAACAATTGTTATTTTGTCTGTGAAGGATTTGGAAATGTGGATGAGTGATACGGAGAAATGGAAGGGGGATATTGGTGAGAAAGTTAAGGCACTGTGTGTCATGTGTGGTGTGTGGGAAGGGAATAGGCCTAGTGAAGGAAGTGAATGCAGGCCTATTTCGGCAGTTAATGATAGCCTAGAGATGGTATTGAAAAGGGTAGATGAACTGGGAGCAGAGAATATGGCATTGAAGGAGCAGCTGAAGGAATACGAAGGACGATTCAAGGAAGTAAAGGAGTCAACTGCATGCACCCCGACACAGACAGAGGGCTGGTACTACAAAACCAAACCGATAACCTCATCATCCTTAACGACATCCATCAACATACCCATATTCCTCACCAAGCCCTCTATAACCCATCATCTCCAGACATCACCTTTTGCTCCCCAGAACTCGCCGCCCCCACAACATCCTGGATGGTGGTCAGAACCTTCGGCTCTGACCACCTCCCGATCATTATCACCACCAAAACCAGACTCACCCCAGCTAGCCCCAAACACACATACACCAATTATAAAAGAGCTAACTGGGAAGCATTCACAAATGAGACAGAACAACACTTCACAACTCTAAACAGTACACCCATCACTAACATCAACAATGCTGTACACATACTCAATAAAAATATCCAAAACGCTGACAAGAAACACATTCCAAGAGGTAACAGAAAAAGACAACCCCAACTTCACACCAGAAATTCAAAACCTCATCAGACAACGCGACATACTGAAACACTCCCCAGCACCCCCCACACAAGACATCACACAACAAATTCAAGCACTCTAACACCCAAACTAACAACAAAATACAAGAACAACAAAAACTAAATTGGAATAACTTCCTACAAACACTTGATCACAAAACAAACCCCAAAAAACTCTACAAAACACTAAACAGCATCACACTTTCCAACAGCAACACAACACAATCACATGCTGCAATCACGACAACAGACTCTACTCCTTCATGTAAACAACAAGCAAACACTCTCATCAATCACTTCTCACAGTCAGCCACCTAAAACCTCACAAAGACGACCGACGTGTCGTCCGACGTAAGAGGCAATTCCCCACAGACCCTGACTATACACCCTTCACCAATCACCAGACAAAGCATAATCATCAACAATCTCAAGCACTCACCCGCCTGTGGCCTAGACAGCATAAGCAACATACACCTCAGACACCTGGGACCACAAGGCATACAAGCACTCACTAAAATATCAAACTACAGCTATTCACACAACACAATACCAGACATTTGGAAGCATGGTATCATCATCACATTCCCCAAACCCAACAAAGACCCCACGCTACCCTTCTCGCACCGCCCCATCACACTCCTTTGCTCCCCCTCCAAAGTCATGGAACACCTAGTATTACAACTAATTACACCTGACCTACCCCTAGCTCCAACACATGGCTTTAGGCCACTGCACTCCACAAACACTCTTCTCACAGACCTTACACAAAGAGCTTTCGACGGCATCAACTCAGCTAGACCACCACACAGATCACTATTAGCCACACTCGACATTAGTAAAGCCTTCGATGCCATCCCCCGCCACAACCTAACAAACAAAATCTACAACACAAACATGCACAACAACACAAAAAGGTGGCTGTCCACCGTCCTAGCAGGCAGATGTGCACACGTATCTTTTGCCGGTCAGTCATCTAAAATCAGAAACTTTCCAAACGGAGTCCCACAAGGATCCGTCCTATCACCCGCACTCTTCATTCTGTACATGCACGATATAACTACACCCAATACGCCCCAAATAACTTAGCCTGCCTATGCAGATGACAATAACACTCACATGCACACACCATGGACCCAAAAAGAGCAACAGATCTCCTTCAACCCTATCTCAACACACTACATGGCTGGTGCACGTGACAAACAGACTTAATTCTAGCCCCAGCCAAATCTCCACCGCAACCCTGCTTCACCAGTTGGCACCGGAGAACATGAATACATCCCTCAACTCACCATAAACAACACACCCCTAAACACATACACACACACCCAAAATCCTAGGAGTCA